>CM070718.1:21159604-21597143 GCA_036346275.1 Otatea glauca
GTGAATAAGAGCCAAATAAAATTTTCAAATAAACTCTCCTCTAAAATTCAAACCACCAAAAGACCAAAAGAAACCGTGACTTTGGTCGGGTATTTCGTCGATGATGAGCAGTACCCCGACCTACAGAGGTCGGATGAACAGTACTCGGAATGAATAGCGTTCGGGTGAAGCAGTACTTCGACCGGTTACCGGTCGATGAAGCGAGACTCTCGACCTAAAGTGGTCAGATGAACAGTACTTCCGACCTGAAGTGGTCGGATGAACAGTACTCGGGTGAATAGTGTTCGGGTGAATAAGACTTCGCCCAGATGACAGTACCCCGACCTGCGGAGGTCGGATGAACGAGACCGGGTGAATAGTGTTCGAGTGAGCAGTAAAATCAAGACGATCTCAAAAGCAAATCGATGTAACTTTTGATCGGCTGATCCAAAAACAGTGAAAATTGGTGTGCACCTCTCAAAGGATGCCACGAACCTATTTCAATCAACAATCGAAGGAATTAATACCAAGGTTCCATCCTTTTCATTTAACAAATGCAACACCAAAAAGAGTCACGAACACAAACTTCACCCTAACTTGTCGGTGGGAGTTGATGGTCGAAATCCTTGGATGACTCTCCACAAATCACAGCAAGTAAGTACACGAAGAAACAACCCTTCAAATAAATAGAAACACCATCCAAAACTAGGCACGTAAATTGGTTTCTTGCAAACCGAATAGAAGAGGTTGTAGATTGCCTAGATGATTGGGATATGATCTATAGAAGATCCATCCAAAGAATCTTTCATCCTTGGCAACAAGAACGAAGCCAATCAAGACTAAAGAACGCAAGTCACACGCTTACGCACTTTAAGAACACACAGATTTACTAACTTGCAACAAGAATGCAAGGATTGCCTAGATGATTGAAAGCACCAAGTCCAGAGAAGAGTTCATCAATCATGAATTTCAACAAAGACTCAATAGCATGTAGAAGGAGATGAGGCAAATCCAAATTACGTAAAATAAATTGCAAGTAAGTAAATGCGGAATTTAGATAACAGAATTTAAGTGCGTAATGTAAATACGTAAGAGAAATGAAACAAGAATATAAATGAAGAACATTTCATTTCTGGAAGGGAGGTTTACAAAGCCTCACAACAAAGTGGGCAAAACTCAAATGAGCAGCAAAAACCTCAGAACCTTCAAAGAGGGGAGGCTGCCCCTACCGCTCTATTTATAGTGACCTGGGATCAATTCCCACCTTTGGATATCCTGCTTCGATCCTAAGCCAACATCCAAGAGCCAAGATTTGATCCTTACACTGTCACTCTCAACAACTCTCAACTACTCACGTACACTTTCCTCATCTGCTCACCCCCAAGGAGACACCCCTCTCCCTGTCTATTCATAGCAGGCTTGGAACACCTACCACCCTTGGATGAGCCTCTAAACCCTAGAGCACTCTATCAAGGGCTGAGATTTTACCCACTCACAAAGCTATGCATGGGCTCACCCGAAACCCAACAACCCAACGGGTTTTGCACGCTTTTCAACTCACACTAACTTGATCCGCTACTCTATCTTCCTGACCGCGATCCAACGGTCCTCCTTGATCAGAGCAGCTCCAAGTTAGCATCTCATCCATTCCTTTGTCTTCTCGGCTTGCAGCTACTCCCTGGCCTCAATCATCTTTGGCGACACCTTGATCATCTGGACCTCAGCTCTCCCAGCCTAGTCCTGATCCCCTTCGCCTCACCATGACCTAGCTCCAAAGTCCTGCAACCATCATAGACAAGGAAACCACATCACATAGCAATGTCCAACAACACATATCCATCTCAACAGACAGATATACACTACGCTGCCCAGCAAAACCCCGACCACACGTGGTCTGACCACTGGTCTCCATCTCGACCAACCATGGTCTGACCACTGGTCTCCATCCCGACCAACCATGGTCTGACCACTGGTCTCCATCCCGACCACTCGAGGTCTGACCACTAGTCTCCATTCCGACCACTCGAGGTCTGACGACTGGTCTCCAACCAGCGAGAGACTTGACCACTGGGTCGACGACGGTCTCAGACCACCACGGCCTGCACCTCTCGGGTCGAACAACCGGTCTCCGACCAACCAAAGACGACCACTCGAGTCGACGACCCAACCACTCGGGGTCGGACGACCGTGCGCAACATACCAAAGCCCCGACCACTCGGTCGGACGACCCGACCACTCGGGGTCGGACAACCTGTCTCCAACCAAGAACTCAAATTGCTCTAGCTCGAAAAACAATCCAAATCAAACTCAAACTTGAGCACACCTATCGGCGTTTCGAGCACCGGCAAGTAAATTTGTAAGTCTAAGGGGCCGCGCGTTCCACTCCCTGAATGGTTAGACTCAGAAGTCCAAGATGTATTGGTTGGGCCAAGATCCCTACTCGATTCGTGTGGTGGCGTTGTATTCCCTTCAAGCAGATGGTTGCACAAAGTTTATGTTTAGAGTGCCAATGACTTAGCGAGATGGGTTTGATGGCGCTCTCTCTCTTCTACGGGGTTCCCGCCTCCTTTATACGAAAGGAAGGCGAGTTACATCGAGAATTGGGAGAGGACGAGACGACCTACACTAGGAGCTTGGTCCTTCGTTCTGTTGACTGATCATCGCTCAGTCTTGCCCATGCTCGGTCGGTAGCTTAGTCGGTCAGGGCGGTTAGGTATTTCCCCGGGAAACGGCGTACCTGCCCTCTGCGAACCTTACGAGTGTTGACGTTCTTCGCGCCGACGTGGGTGTTGCCTCGGAGAGGCGTGTCTTCGTCATCAGATGTGACCGGTGATGGGATCGGGAGCATGACTTGGTCGATCTTTAAACCTTCTAGGAAGGAGCCACCTACTCTTGTATAGTCACCCGATTGACCCCCGTCAGGTACGTGGTCGTTGTCCGTAAAGCCTTGACACGCGCCCTTGGCGGGTTGTCTTGGCACGATCGGTCAGGATCCCACCGCAGCGAGGGTCGGGAGTTCTGCTTGGTCGGGGCCGGGGGGCCCCGTCTTGCGGCGGGGGTCGGGAGCCCCGCTTGGTCAGAGACATTCCCCTCGGTGGTCGGGAAGGGATGTCCCGTGTGGCCTTGCAGGTGCATCGGTCGGTAGTGGGCTGGAAGCGGCCTGTTGGGCTTGAGCTGTGCTTGAGGCCGCCGGCTCGTCGCTTTGGGCCGTTGGGGTACCCCTGTTATAAGTATTCGTCAGTAGCCCCCGAACCCCCGAGCGATTTCGGCAGATTCGGTTGGGGTTGATCTTGGATGAGAATGGTGACTGGGCCCGAGTGGTCGGCCCGTCCGATTAGGTCAAACGATTTCTGCCAGGTGTGCCCCAACGCATCCGACGGCTGCCCTGGAATTCTGCATGGGGCATTCGAACCGTCGGGGGCTTTGAATTACCTCGTTGTGCATGCCGCGCACGGCTTGGCGTGCCTCGCCCGCTCGTCTTCTGGACTGCTTCGGGTTCTGGTGAAGGGCGCTTCGTTTTCCGATGCTTGCATTCATTCTGGAGACGTTCAATCTCCCTCCGTCCGGGTATATAAGGACGCCATGGCTTGCTTGAGTGATAAAACCTTCAACGAGAATCCTTTCTTTTGCTCTTTGAAATGGCTTCGGGGCACCCTCTAGTCTTCGGCTTTGGTGACGATGTTGTGGCAGAAGGAGAAGACCCTTTGGCTGAGCTTTGGGCTGAGTACGACCTGGCGATGGCCGAACTCCAGGAGGAAGAAGCTGTAGCCCGCTATGCTGTTGCCGTCGATGCACTGCTCGAGGGCGTCCCGAGGCTCGAGGTAGCAAGGGGGGCCCTTCTGGAGGCGATGGCGCGAGGGCGCAGATCGAGCCGGTGAGGTCGCGTCGATGTCATTGAACGGCGAAGCGCGATCGACGTCGGTTCCGCACCGCGCGCGGTATCCGTCGATCGAGCAGGGCCTACCAAAGATGCCGCGTCGGTGCCACCGATGCCGCACGGATGTTTTAAGAGGTCTTGGCGCGACAAAGTCTGCGAGAGCGTAGCTATTTTTGTGTCTGTTTGGGTATTATATTGTAAAGTTGCGTAAAGTTTTGAGCCTGTTGGCCTATAATGAAATCTCCTTTCTCGTTATGACTGTCTTCGTAATGAGTTGTAGCTAGACCGTGCCTTGGTCGGCAGGGACGACCGCGATGCCTCTGCGCGAGGTTCGGGTGCCTAAGTGCTCATTTAACGTCGTAGCTAGCCCGTGCCTTGGTCGGCAGGGACGACCGCGATGCCTCTCCACGAGGTTCGGGTGTCCGAGTGCTCGTTTAACGTCGTAGCTGGACCGTGCCTTGGTCGGCAGGGACGACCGCGATGCCTCTCCGCGAGGTTCGGGTGTCCGAGTGCTCGTTTAACGTCGTAGCTGGACCGTGCCTTGGTCGGCAGGGACGACCGCGATGCCTCTCCGCGAGGTTCGGGTGTCCGAGTGCTCGTTTAACATCGTAGCTGGACGTAGGCTCGTTTTACGTCGTAGCTGGACCGTGCCTTGGTCGGCAGGGACGACCGCGATGCCTCTCCGCGAGGTTCGGGTGTCCGAGTGCTCGTTTAACGTCGTAGCTGGACCGTGCCTTGGTCGGCAGGGACGACTGCGATGCCTCTCCGAGAGGTTCGGGTGTCCGAGTGCTTGTTTAACGTCGTAGCTAGACTGGGCCTTGGTCGGCAGGGACGACCGCGATGCCTCTCCGCGAGGTTCGGGTGTTCGAGTGCTCGTTTAACGTCGTAGCTGGACGTAGGCTCGTTTTACGTCGTAGCTGGACGTGGGGCCTTCATCCCGAGTCCTCGTCTGGCGAGGGTAGCTGCGAGAGGAGTGGCCGCCATCTATCCCACACGTATACCCCATCCGCAGGTGTGGGACCTAGAGGGGGTGAGCGACGCGCGTTTACCCGCGTTGGTTTGAATTGGAAACTGGGAGTTACCAGGCTGGCGTGAGTGGACACGACGCTTCGCTCGAGGGGGTGCCTATTCGGTCGGCGCCTGCTCGTCTTCTATATATACGTTGCTAGGGCGCTTTAAGTAGTTACGCTTGCTTGCTTTCCTCGCCTCCTGTCCCTAAGACAAAAAAGGAACAACAAAGAGCCAAGGAAAAGAAAACTTAGCCTTCTCTCCTCCTCGCCTTTCCGTCGCCTCTTTCGCAAGGATGTCGTGGCCGGAGTGCTCCGCCCAGGCCAGTCGCGCGCTTGGCTTGGTGAAGAAGGGCTTCCTCCCTGCGCAAGATCTGTCCGGTTGGAGGGTACCGACGGGAGCGGCTGCCCCCTCGCCGGGGGACGACGAGGTCGTGGTGCTTGCCTCTTTTTTCGAGCGCGGCTTCGGCTTGCCGCTGCACCTGTTCGTCCGGGGGCTGCTCTTCCACTACAAGGCGGAGGCGCACCACCTTAACCCCAATGGGGTCCTCCACATCGCCATATTCGTCACACTCTGCGAGGCTTTCTTGGGAATCGAGCCGCACTGAGCGTTGTGGAGACATTTCTTCCAAGCGAGGCTCTAGAAGGACAAGCCGACGGACGCCGCGGCGCCCATTGGTGGCCTGGCCCTCCAGCTTCGATCCGGCCGGAGCACGGAGTACCTCGAGGTCAAGCTGCCGTCGTCCAACAAGGGGTGGCGCTCTGAGTGGTTCTATGCTCAGAACGTCGGAGACAGCGCCCCGCCCTTCACCGGCAAACTTCCCGTGGCGGGGGAGGAGTGTTCCCGACTGACTAAAAGGTCACTCCACACGGGCACTTCTTTTTTCCGCAAAGCGCTACTTAGCAACCATAGCCTCCGGGGCGTAGGCCGTAACGCTTGGGTCGAGAGGATTACCGCTCGGGATGGACCTTGCAGTCGGTCGGGTCACCGGCCCGCATGAGCGTGCGAGCTGGTCGAGTTTGCGCGGGGGAGGAGTGTTTTCGACTGACCAAAAGGTCACTCTACTCGGGCACTTCCTTCTTCCGCGAAGCGCTACTCAGCAACCATAGCCGCTGGGGCGTAGGCCGTAACGCTTGGGTCGAGAGGGTTACCGCTCGGGATGGACCTTGTGATCGGTCGAGTCACCGACCCGCGCAAGCGCCGACCAGAAGCAGCCTGAACGGGGGTGCCAAGGGGCAGCCCCCGAGCGTCGCAGGGCGACCAGGTGCTCGGAAGGGTAAAGGTAATGACCATGCCAGGAAAAAAAGAAAAGAGGTCAGGGATAGAATCGCCTTAACTTTTCTATGTTCCAAGCATTCGGAAGGATGCGACCGTCGGCGTCCTTGAGTCGAATGGTGCCAGGTCGGAGAACCTCTACGACTGTGAAGGGGCCTTCCCAGGGCGGCGATAGCTTGTGCTTGTCTTTTTGGTTTGGACCAGTAGCAGACAGTCGCCATACGAAGGATCGCCCTCGAACCTGGCGGCTGTGGTAGCGCCGCAGAGCTTGTTGATATTTGGCCGATCGCAGGACGGCCACATCATGCACCTCGTTGAGCTGGTCGATGGTGTCTTGTTGCGAGGCAAGCCCCCGAGCCTCATCGAAGGCTTGTATTTTTGGGGCGCCATACTCCAGGTCTGTTGGCAAGGCGGCGGCGCCAACACCATGAAGAATGGTGTAAACCCGGCCGCCGGGTGGGCGTGGTCCGCAGAGCTCCGGAGGACGGAGGCGGCTCGGCCGCCATCGCCTCGCGAGGTGCTTGAGCCGATCAAGATCCGTGGCTTGAGCCCTTGAAGGATCATGCCGTTCGCACGCTCGACCTGGCCGTTAGTCCGCGGATGGGCCACGGCTGCCCAATCGACACGGATGTTGAAGTCATCGCAGAACTCGAGGAACTCTTTCCCTGTGAACTGCGTTCCGTTGTCGGTGATGATGGAGTTTGGAACTCCGAACCGAAAAACGATGTCGCGGAAGAAGATGGCCGCTTGTGCCGACGTGACGCTCACGACTGGCTTGGCCTCTACCCACTTGGTGAATTTATCCACCGCGACTAGGAGATGAGTAAAGCCCCCGGGCGCTTTCTTGAAGGGCCCGACCAGATCAAGTCCCCAAACTACAAACGGCCACGTGATGGGGATCGTCTGCAAGGCCTGAGCTGGCAGATGTGTCTGTCGGGCAAAGAATTGGCACCCTTCGCAGGTGCGCACGATCTGCTCGGCGTCGAACACGGCGGTCAGCCAATAAAAACCTTGCCGAAAGGCCTTTCCAACGAGGGATCGAGGTGCAGCATGGTGGCCGCAGACCCCGTCATGGATATCGAGCAGCAGCTGCTTCCCTTGGTCGGCCAAAACGCACCTCTGGAGGACCCCGGAGGGACTCCTCTTGTAAAGGTCTGGGCCGACCAGGACGAAAGATTTTGCTCGCCGAGCGAGGCGCCGGGCCTCGGTCGGGTCAGGGGGGAGCGTCCCGTCCGTCAGACGGTTGATGAAGATCTTCCTCCAGTCGGACTCGGCTGCTAGCACGCTGCGGTTTGACCCGGCCAAGTCTACGCCCGACCGCGCGGCGGTCGGGGTGACCGTGCTAGGTGAATCGGGAGACCGCTCGGCCACGGAGTCCAGCTGGATGGAAGGTTGCAGGAGGTCGTAGACGAAGATCCCGGGTGGGACTGACCCTCTGCTGGAGGCGAGATTGGCTAGATGATCGGCCTCACCGTTGTGGCGTCTGTAGCTATGGTGGAGCTCGAAACCCTTGAACCGCTCCTCGAGCTTACGCACTTCCCGACAGTACGCAGCCATACGGGCGTCTCGGGGCTCCGAAGCCTTCATGACCTGGTCGACAACCAGCTTGGAGTCCCCGCGGACGCAGAGCCGGCGAGCACCGAGGTCGGCAGCGATCCGGAGACCGTTGACGAGAGCCTCGTACTCGGCGATGTTGTTGGTCGCGTCGAAGAGCAATCTGATGGCGTATTGAAGTTTGTTCCCGAGTGGGGAAATGACGACGACCCCCGCGCCCGCGCCGTTCTTGGTGTAGGACCCATCAAAGTACATTGTCCAAGACGGGGTCTTCGACACGGTGGCGCTGAGCCGGTCCACTCGGCGACGAAGTCGGCCAGGGCCTGCGACTTGATCGCTGCCCGAGGGACGTATGTTATGCTGTGGCCGCTGAGCTCGAGCGCCCACTTGGCTATCCTTCCTGAGGCGTCGCGATTGTAGACGATATCGCCGAGCGGGGACGCGGTCACCACGGTGACGGCGTGCTGGTCGAAGTAATGGACGAGCTTTCTCTTGGCGATGAGCACCGCGTAGAGCAGCTTCTGCACCTGCGGGTACCGAGCCTTGGACTCAGAAAGAATCTCGCTAATGAAATAGACTGGCCGTTGCACCTTGAGTTCACGGCCTTCCTCCGCTCGTTCCACCACAAGGGCCGCACTGACGACTTTGAACAGTGGCGGCGATGTAGAGGAGCAGTGGTTCGCCTGGTGCCGGGGCGACCAGGATCGGAGGTGAGGATAGGAAGGCCTTCAGGCGGGTGAGGGCTTCCTGAGCCTCCTGGGTCCAGCTGAAGCGGTCGGATTTCTTGAGCAGTCTGTAGAGCGGCATTCCGCGCTCACCGAGGCGAGACACGAAACGGCTCAAGGCGGCTAGACACCCTGTTAGCCTCTGGACCCCTTTGAGATTAGGGATCGGGCCCATCCTTGCGATCGCCGAGATCTTCTCCTGATTGGCCTCGATACCTCGCTCGGAGACGATGAAGCCGAGCAGCTTCCCTTTGGGGACCCCGAAGACGCATTTCTCGGGGTTGAGCTTTATACGGAACCGTCGAAGATTCGCGAAGGTTTCTTCCAGGTCGGCAATAAGGTCGCGCGCATTCCTGGTCTTCACGACGATGTCGTCAATGTAGGCCTCAACATTGCGGCCGATCTGGTTGTTGAAACACGTTTGCATACATCGCTGGTATGTAGCGCCTGCGTTCTTTAGGCCGAACGGCATTGTAACGTAGCAGAACGAGCCGAACGGCGTGATGAAGGAAGTCGCGAGCTGGTCGGACTCCTTCAACGCTATCTGGTGGTAACCTGAGTAGGCGTCCAGAAAGGAAAGAGACTCACACCCCGCGGTGGAGTCGATGACTTGGTCGATGCGGGGCAAGGGGAACGGGTCTTTAGGACACGCCTTGTTGAGACTCGTATAGTCAACACACATTCTCCATTGCCCATTTTTCTTTTTAACAAGTACGAGGTTGGCCACCACTCGGGTGGCGGACCTCTTTTATAAACCCTGCAGCCAAAAGCTTGGCGATCTCCTCTCCAATGATCCTGCGCCTCTCTTCGTCGAAGCGGCGCAGGCGTTGGGCGACCGGCTTTGAGCCTGGTCGGATGCTTAAGGAGTGCTTGGTGACTTCCCTTGGGATTCCTGGCATGTCGGAGGACCTCCATGCGAAGACGTCTTTGTTGGTGCGGAGGAAGCCGACGAGCGCGCTTTCCTATTTGGCGGGGAGCGTGACTCCGACCCGCACGGTCTTGGCCGGATCGCAGGGATCGACCGCGACCTTCTTCGTGTCCTCGGCGGACTTGAAGGATCCCGCCCCGACTTGCTGGACTTGGGGGCGGACTCGGAGGCTTCCCTCCTGAGGTTGTTGAGCTCGGCAGACGCGATGACTGCCGAGGCAAGCTTGCAATCGCCCTCCATAGATTGTAGGCAAGCTGGAAAGATGATGCCACGGTGATGACTCCTCGTGGTCCGGGCATCTTCAGCTTGAGGTAGGCATAGCTGGGGACTGCCATGAACTTGGCGTAGCATGGCCGCCCCAAGATAGCGTGATAGGAGCCGGGGAAATCCACAACCTCAAAAGTGAGGGTCTCGGTGCGGAAATTCCCTGGTTCCCAAAGGTGACGGCGGTCGACCGCCCGAGCGGATGGGCTCTTGGCGAGGATGACGCCGTGGAAGGGGCCTTGCTCGGTCGGAGACTCGGCGAGAATCCCATGGCGTCGAGCGTCTCCACGTAGAGGATGTTGAGGCCGCTACCGCCATCCATGAGCACCTTGGTGAGGCGCTTCTTCCCCACGATAGGGTCGACTACCAGCAGGTATCTTCCCGGCTAGGGAATGTGGTCGGGGTGATCAGTCCGATCGAAGGTGACCGGGAATTCTGACCACCGGAGGTATTCGGGGACGGCTAGTGAGGCGGTGTGGACCTCGCGGTAGGCGAGTTTTAGCCGACGCTTGTCAGCGTAGCACGCCGGCCCGCCAAAGATCATGAGGCAGCCATCGGGTTCAGGGAACTCGTCGTCCGCCTTCCTCTCCATGGCCCGTGGGGCCGTGGCTGGCTTCTTTCCTTTGCCCTGCGGCGTCGTGGGGGCGCAGGAAAGGAAGTGCCACAGGACTTCGCAGTCCCGGTACTTGTGTTTGACGGGGAACCCGTGGTTCGGGCACGGGCTGTCCATCAATTTCTCAAAGTGGTCAGGCGCGATGGTCGGTCGCGCCCGCTGCTTGGCAGGGCGGTCGACAGTGGCGACCACTTGAGACTCGTGGATCTGTTTCCCATGCCGTTTCCGCTTGTCGGAGCGGTCGGAAGGGGATCCGATTTGGACGCCGGGCCCCTGCTGGGCCTTTCCTCCTTCGAAGATGGCCCCCACAGCCTCCTCGCCGGAGGCGTGGTTGGTGGCGATGTCGAGGAGCTCCTTGGTGGTCCTGGGCTTGAGACAGCCCAGCTTGTGTACCAGGGCCTTGCAGGAGGTGCCGTAGATGAATGCTCCCACGACATCGGCGTCGGAGATGTCGGGGAGCTCGTTGCATTGGCGGGAAAACCGCCGGATGTAATCCCGGAGGGTTTCCCCTGGCTGCTGCTTGCAGCCCTTCAGGTCCCAGGAGTTGCCAGGGCGCTTGTAAGTGCCCTGGAAGTTGCCGACGAAGAGGGTTTTTAAGTCGGCCCAGTTCCTGATAGTTTTGGCGGGCAAGTACTCGAGCCAAGCTCGGGCCGAGTCCGCAAGGTAGATGGAGAGGTACTGGATGATGAAGAGATCATCCGTCGCTCCCCCCGCCCAGCATGCGAGCCGGTAGTCTTCAAGCCAGACACCTGGGTTCGTGGCCCCAGTGTACTTGGCGACATTGGTGGGCGCCCGGAATCTGGCAGGGAAATTCGCCTGACGGATCCCCTAGCAGAAAGCCTGTGGTCCGGGACCATCGGGGCTTGGGCTGCGGGGGTGGCGCCCGCCGTCCACAATGCGTGAGTGGACGGCCTCCTCCGCCGCCTTTCTCCGCGCCTCGAGGGTGGCGCGAACGTCGTAGGCGTCGCCGAGGCGCTGGCGCACTGGGGTGCGCGAGGCCTGGGGTGGTTCGTGGTGTGGCGCCGCCACGGACCCCGGCCGGCGGCAGTGCGGGCCCGGTGACCTGAGGTGGCGCCGGTGCGGTAGGAGCCGGAGGCCTGCATGTGTTGCACGGCTGCATGCTCCACCAGCCCCCGGAGGTTCTGGTACGTGGCTTTGGCCTCCGGGTCGACCGGCTCCGGAAGGCCTCGAAGCAGCATCACAGCCGCGGCCACGTTCTGGCTTGCATGGGGGAAGAACTGGGGGCCGTCGTCTTCTTCCGCCAGCTTGTGGTGTGCCGCGCGCGCGCTGCCGCCGGCACCGCCGGGTCTCGGCTCATCTGCGCCGTGTTAGCTCGAGTGGTCGAGCTCGACCTTCGCTTATCCGACTCTTGGCTGCCGGCGGAGTTCGGCGGCGAGCTTGAGCGCTTCAAAGACGCTCGTCTTTGGTGTTCCTCCTCCTGCGCCTCCGCGCGCGGATGGGGACCCCGTAACCGCGGGGTTATGATTAGATCGACCGCGTTCGCCATGTTGCACTCGCGAGAGTGCCGCCATGCGTGGTGCTCCGCGTCGAGGCGGAGTCGTGGTGGAAGAGTCTTCCGCCAGTTCGTGGATAGAGGCCGACATGTAGCCACCATCGCCACAAGTCGTGAGCTCGCGGAGGTGACATGGTCACCGCCCGTGCCCACGGAGCTTCGCCAGATGTGGCGGGCGCTCCCGTGCTCGGCTTTGGGACTCGCAGGCGCCAAGCCGGAGCTTGGCGGTCGCGGAGATGGCGCCCGAGCCGTGAGCGCCGGGCCTCGATGGCGGCGGGGATGAGCGTAAGCCTCCGCCGAGGCGACGGCAAAGTTGAGGGAGCCGGCGGATCGGCTCCCGGCCGATCATGCCGTCGTGGGTGGAAGATGCCATCAGGGAGGCAAGCGGAATCCGGAGATGGTGACGAAGACGCGCGAAGGCCCCTACTTGGCGCGCCAACTGTCAGCGTTTCGAGCACCGGCAAGTAAATTTGTAAGTCTAAGGAGCCGCGCGTTCCACTCCCTGAATGGTTAGACTCAGAAGTCCAAGATGTATACTGGTTCGGGCCGAAGATCCCTACTCCAGTTCGTGTGGTGGCGTTGTATTCCCTTCAGTACAGATGGCTGCACAAAGTTTACAAGCGAGAGTGCCAATGACTTAGCGAGATGGGTTTGATGGCGCTCTCTCTCTCTTCTACGGGGGTTCCTGTCTCTTTTTATACGAAAGGAAGGGGCAGGTTACATCGAGAATTGGGAGAGGACGAGACGACCTACACTAGGAGCTTCGGTCCTTCGTTACGCTGATCGATCATCGCCGATCTTGCCCATCTTTGGGTCGGTAGCTTAGTCGGTCGGCGGTTAGGTATTTCCCGAAACGGCGTACACGCCTCTGCGAACCTTACGAGTGTTGGCGTTGTTTGCGCCGACGTGGGTGTTGCCTCGGGAGAGGCGTGTCTTCGCATTGTATGTGATCGGTGATGGGATGGGAGCATGACTTGGTCGATCTTTAAACCTTCTAGGGAAGGAGCCACCTGGCCTTGTATAGTCACTTCGATTGACCCCGTTCGTGGGGTACGTGGCTGTTGTCTGGTAAAGCCTTGGACACGCGGCCCTTGGCAGGGGTTGTCTTGGCACGATCGAAGTCAGGGGATCCCGACCGCGGCGAGGTCGGGAGCTCGCTGGTCGGGCCGGGGCCCGTCTCGTGGGGGTCGGGAGCCCCGCAGTCGGAGACATTCCTCGATCGGTCGGGAAGGGATGTCCGTGTGGCCTTGCAGTGCTTGATCCAGAGTGGGCGGAAGCGGCCTGTTGGGCTTGAGCTGTGCTTGAGGCCGCCGGCTCGTCGCCTTGGGCCGTTGGGGTACCCCTGTTATAAGTATTCGTCAACACCTTGCTCAAATAAAGTCAAATACTCATCACAAACATGGATGGACCTCCACATGGTCCTTCAATCTCCCCCTTGATGAGTATATTGACAAACCACACAAAAGGCATAAATTTGAGTTTGAATGAGAGAAGAAGAAAGCAATTTGATTGCAAAGCCAAACTTGGTCCAGTGAGAAAGATATAAAATTATGACCAAGTTGGCACAAAGAATTTAGAGCAAGACCATGAAAAGAGCAAGTTTTCAACAAAAGCTCTAAAAACCAATCATAAGTGTCAAATGTGATTATGATCCATAAGAGATAGCAAAGATTTACAAAAATCATAAGAACCAACAAGCTTTCACATTTCTATCTCCACCTTTTCTACATTTTAAATGATGCCTTTTTCTACATTTTCTCCCCCTTTTGGCAATATAGGCATCAAAAAGAATTTTCTCCCTCTTTTATGTATGCATGAAATGCAACCTAAGAGAGCTTTGAAGAATATCCAATTGATCATAATGACAAGATATGACACCAAGCTTATCAATCTCAGATAATGACCAAACTAAGACATGTCCAAGTGCAAATAACAAATTTTGCTCATAAGCTAGGTTTTGAAAATGTATCATTTTTAGCAAGATTTGACAAGAGCAAAACTTAGCAAAGTTTCAAAACTAGAAGCAAAACCACTCAGGGATCAAATGGAAAACCTAGAGTTCAACCTACTCAACACTTTGGGGAAATTTGAAGTGTATATAAGGTCCTTCGAGCCCATTTTTCAATTTATGCAAATTTTCTTTAAGACTTCGAAAAACATAGCGGGGTGCAAATGTTTGACATTATTTGCATTCTTTACCCACTTATGTGTTTGATATTTGCATTTTTTTGTTGATTGACTCAAGCCATTTTCGATCATCTCAAGAGTAACTCTTAAGAGAATGATCTTGGTCATACACAATATATTCCAAGTTCATCCCAAATGCAATGGGAGGCAGTCTCGAGAATATAAAGTGCTGAGATCAATTTTGCACAAAAGAGTAATTTTTTTTAAATTTTCAATTTAGCACATATAAGCAATTCTGAAGGACTCAAATATGGATCAAGCAAATTTCACCCAAGTTGCTATAGGGACTCTAGAGAATTCCAAAATTTCACAATTCATGGTAAAAGCTCTTAGAGAAGAAACTTAGTAAGTAAAAGCAACATGTTTCATCAAGTTTTCATTTAAAGCTTTTAAGTTTTTCAGACTTTAATGAACATTAGCTTGATAAAAGAACTTTGACATATCTAAGCTAGTGATTTTCTTCGAAAGATATAGCATGATGTATTTCACGAAGATTGAGTCAAATGCATAATAGACAAAGCTCATAGAATGGAAAATACAATCTAAATGCAATGCATGAACAGATTCCCAAACTCCCCCTCAACAATTGAATCAATTTTAAGCTCAAATCTGGTTAAAGTTGAGTTATTATCAAGATTAGGCATAAAGAAAACCCGAATGAACTCAATAATAACCAGAAAAACAGAATGAGGAGAAGAAGTCGAGAAACTGCAAAACTGGATGGCTATTGAGCATAGATAAGATAGAAGAGACTCACTACAGCTCAGGCTCGCTCTTATCTTCCCCAGAGACTGACATAGGAAAGCTGACTCTAGATCCCAACTAAGAAGTGCACACAAACCCTGTCTACCCAGGAGGCCACAAAACCTGCTAGACTTATAAGACTGTGAGGGAACTCAACCTAGAGAGAAGAGAGAACAGCTAATCACGCATGATAGCAACCTAAAGCACAAGATAAGAGGTCCATGCGAGGCATGCCAGAAGTCTAAGTGAGTGAACTCAACTCAAGAAAACAAGCCCAAAATCACCCAGAAGAAGAAAGAAAAAGCTGGAAGAAAATATATAGTACATAATATACAAACCAGCTCCCCCTCAAGAAAGGCCGTAAGGGCTCACGACTCCAAGCTCACTCCTCAAGGCAACAAACCTGGAGCTATCCAAAGGCTTGGTGAAGATATCGGTTAACTGGAGGTCACTCTCTACAAACTGAAGCGCGATATCTCCCTTCTCCACATGGTCTCTAAGGAAGTGATATCTAATATCAATGTGCTTGGTTCGGGAATGTTGCACTGGGTTTTTAGCAATGCAAATAGCTGAAGTGTTGTCACGGAAAAGTGGCACACTCTCTATTTCTAACCCATAGTCCCGTAAGGTCGATCTCATCTAGAGCACTGCTACAAAGAATCGGTTGCAAACAACATACTCGGCCTCGGCGATGGTGTGCAACCCTGCATCGCTTCTTAGATGACCAAGAAACAAGAGAAGTGCCAATGAATTGGCAAGTGCGAAGTGCTCTTCGATCTAACCTCTGACCAACAAAGTCGGCATCGAAAAGGCTCTAAGAGATAGACAAGAAGAAGAAGAGTACCAAATACCATAATCGGTGGTAGCACGAAGGTACTGAAGATGCGCTTGACCTTTGGCGGTGAGAGGCGCGAGAGAAGCTTGAAATCGAGCGCATGCACACACAAATAAATGTATGTCCGGCCTCGGCGGTGAGGTACAAGAGGAGCCGATCATGCTTCAAACTCCTTTTGATCGCAGAGCTCACCATCCTCATCGGGCTCGAGGACGCGATGGTGGCCATAGGAGTCATCACCGGCTTCCCATCGACATGTCGAGCGTCTCAGAGGTCACGGTATATTTGCCTTGATGCAAGAAAGTACCCTCCGAGTCCGCTTGATTTGGAAGCCAAGAAAGTAGCTCAACTCGCCCATCATACTCATCTCAAACTCAGTACTCATCACATCGTAAAACTAAGAGACAAGAGAATGAGACGAGCCACCAAAATGATATCGTCCACATAAATGCGGACAAGAAGAAAATGAGACTCATGGTGTCCGATGAGCGAGTTTTGTTTACTATGCCCATTTTAAAGTCATGGTTGAGAAGATAAGACTTGAGCCTCTCATACCATGCTCTGGGGGCCTGCTTGAGTCCATACAGAGCTTTGGAAAGCTTGTATATATGACTCGAAAACTTGGGGTTCTCGAATCCTGGAGGTTGCTTGACATAAACCTCTTCCTCAATATAGCCATTGAGGAATGCACTCTTGACATCCATTTGATAAAGCTTGAAGCCTTTGGATGCAGAAAATGCAAGCAGGATTCGGATAGCCTCTAGCCTAGCTACAGGAGCAAAGGTCTCCTCAAAGTCAAGACCCTCAACCCGAGAAAAGCCCTGCAACTAGTCTAGCCTTGTTTCTAATTACAACCCCATCCTCACTCTGCTTGTTTTTGAACACCCACTTGGTCCCAATGACATTATGACCAGATGGGGACTCGACAAGCTGCCATACCTTGTTCATCTCAAAGTTCTCAAGTTCCTCATTCATAGCATTAATCCACGACTCATCGGATAATGCATGAGAAACATCCTTCGGCTCAAAGGAGGCAACGAAGGCAGAGTGGAGGCAGAAAGAGGACAGACCCATTCTTGAGCGAGTGAAACGCTCGAACAAATCGCCAATCATCTGATCAGGAGGATGACGTCTCTGAATATGACGGGGAGGTCCAGCAACAGAAGTGGCCTCTACCTCTTGAACAGAAGAGGTAGGAACAGAGCCACTCGCTGAAGGAGAGTCGGAAGGCAAGGGCTGGTCTCCCTGAGGTGCAGAAATGGAAACAGGAGGCACTTCAGGTGGAGAGGGGACTGGATCCGGTGGAACACCATCATTTCCATCATCCTCATCTTCTTCAAAGATGGTCTCGGAGGGATAAGAAGAGCTCGAAACATCGTGTCTAGCTCTGGCTAGCCTCATCAAAGGTCACATCACGTGTCTCTATGATCCTATGTGCATCAACACTCTGGACCTATAGCTACGAGAAGAAGACGAGTAACCTAGAAAGATACCATTAGAAGAGCGAGACTCAAACTTATCTAGGTTACGGACTTCAAGATAAAACACTTGCAACCAAAAGCGAAAATGAGACACACCTGGGCTTTCGCCCATACCTCAACTCATAAGAAGTGCGATGCAAATGTGCTCTCAAAACACGCGATTAGAAACATGGCAAGCAAGTAGCTATAGCCTCATTCAAAACTTCCTAGAGTCTTGTACTCATCTAGCATCGTCCTAGCCATCTCAACCGTGGTCCTGTTCTTCCTTTCCACTATGCCATTCTCTGAGGCGTAGGGAGAAGAGAAGCGATGCTCTAAACCGGACTTCACACAAAAACTCTCAAAGTAGGAATTCTTGAACTCCGTGCCATTATCACTGCAGATAGCTCGTAATGCACAGGAGCTCAATAGACAACCCATCGACCAAACCCTGAAGTGAGAAAAATCTCATCCTTCGAGGCCATGAAGAATACCCAAGAGAATCTAGAAAAATCATCAACGATGACAAGAACATACCACTTCTCTCCTGCTTGTTGCACTCTAGCCGACCAACGGTGTCCATTTGTAAAGCCGTCTGGTGCATCATCATCACTACGGTCACGGAGGATGAGAAGCAATAACCATCTTGCTATGTCGGCAAGGAGAGCAAACTAAGTCTTTGACCATCTTGAGTTTGGGCAAACCCGAATGAGATCGTGGTCGCTAACTCGAGTCAAATGATCAAAACCAATGTGACCAAGTCTCCTATGCCGAAGGAGAGATCACGGGACTCGAAGCAATCAAACATCGAAGAGAGTCTCCGGAAGAAGCGAAAAATCAGCACGAAAGACTCTCCCATATCTAGAAATCCATAAACTAACCTCCCGATGAATCAAGGATTCTACAAGCATTACTCTTGAAGCTTACCTCGAAAGAGTCATCAATAAGTCGAGAAGCAGAGAGCGATTGTATTGCGACTTACTTACTAAGGCAACATCTTTAAGAATGAAATTTTGGTTAATGCGGATGGTACCTTTAGCAATGACTCTACGAAGAAGCATCCCCAAAGTGATCAACTCATCAGGGGCTCGGACTAGGAAGAGAACCATCGAGACTCTCCGGTCATATGACGAGAACAACCGAGTCGACAATCCAAACATCTCCTTCCCATCCAAGCGAACCTGATCAAGACACAAGAGAGAGAGATGACTCAAGATCTTGGGATAGAGTGAAGATTTGGGAACCCAATCTTGAACCACACGACGCCTCAGTACCGACCACGAAGAAGAAGACGGACTTGAGTGTCTCTCGACGCTTAACTCTAACAAGATCAAGAGCAACTCTAGTAGATGATCTAGGAGTCAAACCGGGTTGGCATGCCGTGGTGCAAAAGCCGAGCCACCCGGTGAGGCTTCCTAAATCTCCTACCGAGAAAACACCTCACGCCACCGATATCTACCTCGAAGGGAAAAGCGAGGAATATCAAAGGACGGCGGAAAGGCCGACTACTGAACAGCTCCAAGACTAAAACTCGAAGAACCAACATGAAAATCGAGTCACGGACGCGCCAAAAACAGCGACTCTCTAACTTGTCTAGAAGCGGTGTGTGCCTTAGGAGCACTCAAAGTGCGGGATGACCACGAATACCCCTAAGAGCAAGAACACGCCACGCCGAGTGATCTTGGCGTGCTGGCAGTAAATCTACTAAGTGACCATCCTTCTACGGAAGGTGCATGTGTACCGCCTTGCTAGAGGCGAAGCAACAGAGTAACATCCTTCAGTCGAAGTCCTATGGACAACCCAGAGACCTAAACTTGGTGGTGCTCACTCGGGAGCTACCACAATCTCACCACTCTTGAGTCGCGCACAATGGTGGGAGGATGCGCGGCGTGCTCCAAGGATCAAATCCTAGACCTTGATTGAATCTACTAATCTTGGATTGGTCTAGAATAAGATTGAGCTTCTTCTTGCCTCCAACAAACTTCTCGAGAGTGCTCATAAGATCTGGCAATCTCGAAAGAAAGAAGCACAAGAAGAACAGGAGAAGAAGAAGAAGAACCGAAAGATGAGCTCTCTCAAGACGTGCATTTTCTCCTCAAAGACGGTTGCCTCAATCTTGAGGGCCTCACAAGAAACGCAAGACGCATTTCTAATTCTATTGGCTTGGTCTTCTAATTTCTTCCTAAGTTCGACATGGATTTTATCCAAGTCCCCCTCAATCACAGAACATCGCAAGCAACTTTCTTGTGACTTATCTAGTAAGTCCTTAGCAAGTTTAGCACACTTGACATTTAAGGATTCATTGTCAAGTTTTAGTTGCCTCTGACCCTCACATGGTGATTGGTTCCTTAGAAGCATGCATTTCAAGTTCATCGTTTCTAGAAGAAAGCTTCCTAAGGTGATCGCTCATGGCATCAATTTCGGCAAGCAATTTAGGGCAATTAGCACAAGAAGGAGTAGAGTGAGCAGGAAGAAAACTAGCATCTTCAGAATGAGTATCAACAGATTCATTGCTAGCATTCTTCAATCTAAGACCATCAAGTTCAGCAAGCACACTATCATGTATGGTCCTTAGGTTCTCCAACTCCACAAGAACAGCATCACAGAGAACACAGTCATCAGTGACTCGGGAGGGAGAAGATCTAAGTGAAGCTAACTCCCGAGTCAAGGTACCTACTTCCTTCTCAAGCTCCGTACACCTAGCTCTAGCTCTAGCATGAAATTTTCCTAATTTGCAGAAAGCTTCGTTGAGCTGGTCATAGGAGGGTACCTCATCCGAGTCATTTGTAGAGCTCGGAGTCGCGATGTCGTTGGTGTCGGCCATGAAGCACATGCCGGAGAAGTCGTCGCGCCTTCTTCTCTTGCGGATCATCCTCGCCCTCGTCGCTCCATGTCTCCGTGTCGGAGAGGTTGATGTCGTCAAGCGCGGCGAGGACGCGGTGGAAGAGCTTCTTGTTCTTGGAGAAGTTGCGGTACTTCTTCTTCGCCGGCTCACGAGCTGGGGCCTTCTTGTTGCAGTTCTTGTCGATGTGGTCGTTCTTGCCCGAACCGCCTTGTTCGTTTTTGCCCTTCTCCAGCTTGGGACAGTTTGCTCGAATGTGGTTGGGATCACCACACTCGAAACAGGTGATCATCCCACCTCTCTTCCTCTCTCTCACTCTCTTATATGCATATGAAAATTTGCGAGCAAGAAGAGCAAGCTCATTTTTGAAATTTTTCGATTGGTCATCGCTAGCTCGCAAAGGGCGAGAGAGAGAAACCAATGTAAGAATCGAAAGAGAGGATCCAATGGGATCGGTGACCAAAGCCATCGACTGAGACTTCGTCTTCCGCGAGACGACATCGATCTCATGAGTCTTGAGGCAGGAATAAAGCCCGTCAAGAGTTAAGGTCGACAGGTCGGTGGTGTCCTTGATGGTGGTCACTTTCATTTCCCAAACACGAAGATCAAGTGAGGTCAAGAAATGTCGAGCATTATCCGAGTCAGGCTATATGCAACCGACTGCTCGGAGGTCGCTCAAAATCTTCGTAAACCGACCAAAGTACTCGTCAAGACTCTCACCAGCGTGCTGTTCAAACTTGTTGAACTCACGCTTGAATTGGTCCTGTCGAACCGTCTTGATTTGGGTAGTGCCTCATGGTAAGCATCGAGGTCACCCAAATCTCATGAGCGTAACGAAGGTGAGAAATCCTATCATACTCATGCGGCTAAGACCACTGTATGAGGATGTTCCTTGCTTTAGCGTTAGCCTCAACGTCGACCATATTTCCGCCATGACGTTTTCATCGCCAGGAACCTCATACGGAGTTTCACCTTCGCCATATCGAAGCCACGGCGTGATGTATGACTCCATCCGCGATTTCCAAAACGGAAAATCAACTCCAGCAAAAATGGGAGGCTTGGTGGAATACTTGTCCATCGCCATGGCTCTTGAGACCGGTCAAGATCTAAAAAGAGCAGAACCGACTCTGATACCAATTGAAAGATCGAAAAAGGCGACTAGAGGGAGGTGAATAGGAGCCAAATAAAATTTTCGAATAAACTCTCCCCCTAAAATTCAAACCACCAAAAGACCAGAAAGAAACTGCACTGGTCGGGTATTTCTGGTCGGATGAACAGTACCCCCGACCTACAGAGGTCGGATGAACAGTACTCGAAATGAATAGTGTTCGGGTGAACAGTACCCCCGAATAGCGCTGGTCGGATGAACAATACTCCCGACCTAAAGTGGTCGTATGAACAGTACTCCCGACCTGAAGTGGGCGGATGAACAGTACTCGGGTGAATAGTGTTGGGTGAACAGTACCACCCGACCAGATGAACAGTACCCCCGACCCCGCGGAGGTCGGATGTAGATTGCCTAGATGATTGGGATATGATCTATAGAAGATCCATCCAGCAATCTTTCATCCTTGGCAACAAGAACCAGAAGCCAATCAAGACTAAAGAACTGCAAGTCACACGTTTACGCACTTTAAGAACACACAGATTTACTAACTTGCAACAAAAATGCAAGGATTGCCTAGATGATTGAAAACACCAAGTCCAGAGAAGAGTTCATCAATCATGAATTTCAACAAAGACTCAATAGCATGTAGAAGGAGATGAGGCAAATCCAAATTACGTAAAGTAAATTGCAAGTAAGTAAATGCGAATTTAGATAATGAATTTAAGTGCGTAATGTAAATACGTAAGAGAAATGAAACAAGAATATAAATGAAGAACATTTCATTTCGGAAGGAGGTTTACAAAGCCTCACAACAAAGTGGGCAAAGCTCAAATGAGCAAAGACAAATACCTCGGAACCTTCAAAGAGGGAGGCTGCCCTACCGCTCTATTTATAGTGACACAGGATCAATTCCACCTTTGGATATCCTGCTTGATCCTAAGCCAACATCCAAGAGCCAGGATTTGATCCTTACACTGTCACTCTCAACAACTCTCAACTACTCACGTACACTTTCCTCACCTGCTCACCCCCATGGAGACACCCCTCTCCCTGTCTATTCATAGCAGGCTTGGAACACCTACCACCCTTAGATGAGCCTCTAAACCCTAGAGCACTCCATCAAGGGCTGAGATTTTACCCACTCACAAAGCTATGCATGGGCTCACCCGAAACCCAACAACCCAACGGGTTTTGCACGCTTTTCAACTCACACTAACTTGACCCGCTACTCTATCTTCCTGACCGCGATCCAACGGTCCTCCTTGATCAGAGCAGCTCCAAGTTAGCATCTCATCCATTCTTTTGTCTTCTCGGCTTGCAGCTACTCCCTAGCCTCAATCATCTTTGGCGACACCTTGATCATCCGGACCTCGGCTCTCCCACCTAGTCCACGATCCCCTTCGCCTCACCATGACCTAGCTCCAAAGTCCCGCAACCATCATAGACAAGGAAACCACATCACATAGCAATGTCCAACAACACATATCCATCTCAACAGACAGATATACACTACGCTGCCCAGCAAAACCCCGACCACACGTGGTCTGACCACTGTTCTCCGTCCCGACCAACCATGGTGCGACCATCGGTCTCCATCCCGACCAACCATGGTCCGACCATCGGTCTCCATCCCGACCACTCGAGGTCGACCACTAGTCTCCATTCACCACTCGAGGTCGACAACCGGTCTCCAACGGCGAGAGACCGACCACTCGGGTCGACGACCGGTCTCGACCGACACGGCTCGAACCTCTGCGGGTCGGACAACCGGTCTCAGACCAACCAAAGAGACGACCACTCGAGTCGGACGACCCAACCACTCGGGGTCGGACGACTGGTCTGCAACACAGCCAAAGCCCCGACCACTCAGGTCGGACGACTCGACCACTCGGGGTCGAACGACTGGTCTCCAACCAGTAACTCAAATTGCTCTAACTCGAAAAACAATCCAAATCAAACTCAAACTTGAGCACACCTTGCTCAAATAAAATCAAATACTCATCACAAACATGGATGGACCTCCACATGGTCCTTCAGTACCACGTTGCAAATTTCAGACTGCTAACTTTGTAGTTTCGCAGGCAGGAGCTAAGTTCGATTCAGATCTGCTGACACGAACAAAGTAAATTTCGTACTGAATCTTAAGTATCCGACGAGAGTGAACGTTTCCTTTGCTTTTAAATTTTCTATAGATTTTTCCGCATTGCAAACTAAGAAAATCCTGCTTTTCGAGAGAGAAAATAGAATCTTCTAGTAGCTTCCTAGACCTTTCCCTTTTCTAGTTTCTGCCTTCTCAGAAAATCCTTGTGACAATCAAGGCAAACATTATTACTACCTCTTTCAATTTTATAAGGCGTGATTTGACTTGATGTGGTCTTAAATATTAAACTTTGACTATTAATTTATTTTATAATACTTTATTTATAGGTATAATATCATAACTACAGAAAAATGTGCTTTCAAATACAAATCTAACGGTATCGTTTTTATATCATGTAATCTATATATTGTTATATTAATTATTGATCAAAATTTATAAACTTAGAATCTTAAAATAGGTGGATGTGTTTGCTACACGCATGAACCCGTGCGTTAACACTGCAAAGACCTAGATGTTAAGGAACCTCGCTATCGAATAGTCCGGGGTTCCCGAACAGATCTGAATTGGAGAACAGAGAGAGAAAGAGAGACACAGGTTTAGTGAGAACAGCGACAAAATTCTTTATTGTTTTTTGGTAGCTTGTACAATAGGGGACTCCTTCCTCCTTATATAGTAGTCGTTTAAGATTTCGATTAAGGGATCATCGTGGACTTTCATTGGGCCACTTCACCCGTAAGAAAAATCTAAATGGTCTATTTTTTAAAAAAAAAAGCCACTCCCCGTTTAGCCACAGGGCACTCCACGGAACCAATCGGACGGCCGAGATCCCCTCCCGTCCGCCGACTCCCAACCCCCAGCCGTCCCGTCCCCGAGGGCAGTCTCGTCATCTCGCGCCTTCCTCCCCACCTGTCCGGCCCGGATTAATTAAAGCGAAGCGGAGCAAACGCTGACGCCCAAAAAGCCCGAAAAGGTTTCCCCTCCCCTTGCATTAACTCCGCCCTCGTGTGTTGTCTGTCTACCTCATCTCGTCCATCCGCTCCGTATCGTCTCGTCTCTCTCCTCGCCTCGCCGCTTTTTAGGGTTTTTCTTCGACGCGCGCGCGCGCGCACGAGCACGCACGAACGCCGCCGCCGACGAGGGAGCTGCCTGCAAGGTCTCCGGCGAGATGGGCTACGACGCCGCCGCATCGGCCGCCGCGCGCGACGCGAGGAAGAGGAGGGTAAGGGATTGTTTTGGTGGGGTTGGGGGTGATCTGTGATTCGATTTGGGATTTGGGGGCCTTCCGGGTCGGGCCTGGATGGTGCCGCGTGCTGATCTGGGCGGTTTGTGTTTCGCAGGGGAGCCGGTCGTCGGCGAAGCTGAAGCAGTGCAAGCTCGACGCGCGCCGCGAGCAGTGGCTGTCGCAAGGTCTGATCTCGTGCCTGGTCTGTGGAACGTTTCACCTGATTTTTTTTTTTTTTTTGTGAATTCGGTGTTTCCCGTCGGGGTTTCGGGGCTGGGCGGTGTGCATGCGGAAGTTGGGATTTCTGTGCGGTGGATCGTAGTTAATCTCTTATCTCTGGGTGAGGGAGTAGCTAAGAAAATACGATTTTTGTTTGTCTATTGCGTTTTGGGGGTGATCTAGGTGGGGGAATTGGTGTTTTATTGAAGAATTGTTCAAACTCTGATTCTTTTTTGCGTTTTGGATTGGTTTAGTCAAGGATGGGAAGGAGGCCAAGGCTACATCTTCGCCAACAGGGGCAGGGTCGAATGCTGGGTCGCCCATCCTCGCTTCGCCACACCCTCCACTCCCTCGCCGGCGTGCCGATGTAAGGTCAAGGGGAGGGGATCCGGAGGAGGTTAGGGAGGAGGCTGGTGCTACCGGGCAAGAGGTAGGCAGCAGTGGCCTCGACTCCCCCGTGCACAGCCCTGGCTCGGACAATTCCCGAGGTGATAGCTGCACTCAGAGGAAGCACTGCTCTGGCAATGGTGGTGGCCGTAGCCTCAGCAGTGGCAGTAGTCTATGGTCCAGCTCGAGGAGTGTGAGTGAAGCCGAGGATGACGACACAGGCAGCGGCCCAGATGAGGAGAATGGGGTCCTGGATGATTGGGAAGCTGTTGCTGATGCACTTTCAGTCGATAACAGTCACTGCCACCAGAGTTCAGGTCATGTGGCCCCCCCAGAAGCTCCAAATGTCTGTGCAGCTCCTGCCAATGCAGCAAAAAGAGCACAACCGATTCAGAGCAACACAAGAGCTTGGACACCTGATGATGTATTCCGTCCACAGAGCTTGCCTGGTATCTCCAAGCAGACCAGCTTCCCTGCGAGCATTGGGAACTGCTGGGTGGGAATGGGTATGAGTGCCGCACAGCAGAGTATCCTCGCTTTGCCATTGTCTTGCCCAATTTGCTATGAGGATCTTGACCCAACGGACTCGAGCTTCCTCCCTTGCCCTTGTGGTTTTCACCTGTGTCTCTTCTGCCACAAGAGGATCCTCGAGGCGGATGGACGCTGCCCAGGGTGCAGGAAGCAATACAATGCAGTGCCTGGAGGAGATACAGCAACAACTGGCGGGATTGAACGAGTGATGGCAAATGCAGTACCAGTGCGGCTGTCCCGTTCTTGTAGCATGTATCCAAGATACTAGGCTGTGCGAGAATTATAATAGCTCTATGTCGTAGTTCTACTTTTGCATGTTACCGTCGGATATGTTAGTTTTGTTTCGTATCGTCTGCATTTGGTATAAAGAAATGTGAATATTGCAATAGGTTATAGAACGTCTCCAGAAATTCGGTATCTTTTTCTAGGCTGTTTGCATTGCATGTGATGCATATGTTGCTGGAGAGGACCATTTGTTGTTTACAGTTTGTGATAACATATATAATAGCAATATAGGGTGACTCTTCACTCTTTATTTCCTTATCAACTAATTTATGTGCAGTGAACTCATGTTTGCATAATGTTTAAATTGGAAATCTTAACTCTTGGATTTTACTCTTTTGTGATGATGTTTATGTGACTGATCTAAGGTAACCGAGCATTCTCCTGTATTTAATGCTTATATCTAATTCTCTCAGTCTACTCTACATAATACATATAATGCTGATGATTTCTCTGCAAGTATACTTAACTGACCAAATGCAATAGTTGCCAGCAATTTGCAGAAACGTGTCTCTTAGCAGGGCTCCTGTCTGCTTTCACCATCCATATTTTATTTTCATATATTTACTCTATTCGATCACAGTTCACAATCCAGGCTCTGGTTCATCAATAGTCTTCAAGGGTTGGCTTTCTTAATTCTTATGATTCTGATCTTGAAAATAAAGGAAATGAATCTCTATTTTATTGGAAGCAGGTACGGTGTGTTGTCTTGCTCCCTATTTCCCTGATTTTAGTTTAAACTTCATAATACGTTTCAACTCCGCCTGACAACTGTGACATGTAACTGTAAATTTGAATAGGATTTAGTAAAGGGGTTCCTTTCATATTATGCATTCTATTAGCTTTCTACAAGTGAGCCTGTCCTAATATTCCTAGTGTTTTGGCTTCTATATTAGCTTTCTACATTGGACCTTACAATGCATGTCGTGCTATTCTAGTGATGTTTCGACCTATCATAAATTTCTGTCGTAACCTATGAGCTTTGGGTGTCTCTGGCATGGACATCCGAACAGAATTGATAGCTATTCCAGAAATCCTGTATATTGACTATGTGATAAGCCATGAAATTTGACTGCCAGCCTATAGATTCTTAGATGTCTGAGCTGCACCCTGGCAAATGCAACTTATTCCTATGAGGCATCCGACGCTTGTACTTAAGCATTGCCATGAGCATTTTCGCTGGAGGTTAATATTGCTGGGCTGGGAAATTGGAGTTTAAGCTAAGAATAAAGCCCTCTATTTAGCCCTGGCCTAAGTTTGTCTGGGTGGGAAGTGTCTAAAGCGTCAAGCTAGGACGAAAATGCCCCAGAAAAGCTAGTCTAGTGCTCCTGTCTTTCGCACATTGGCACATTTCAAGGTGTGACATTACCCTGGGTTTTTTACAACACGGGGAACATTACCCAGGGTTATGACTGTTGGCATTGGAGCTGTCATGCTGGATTTGCGATCCCTATTTTTCGGTTTAAGCCTTGGAATTTAATCTGTTCTGTTCTGTTTTACTCCTTTTAATGGTTTGAGCACCATGCACTGGTTCTTTTGTTTGTTGGAAATCCTGAACAATTTTGATAAATCATTTTACTTAAGCTTAGCTAAACTGGTGGTGCAGATATCTGTCATATCATTCAAGGTAGAGTGGAGCTTCTGGTCCAATCTGCCTTCTAGTTCTAGAACCAAATAGGCTTTTGTCAGAATGCGGGAATTATTGTGGGTCCTTACAGGGTACAAGTTACAACTGCCCTGTATCGCCTTTCATGAAATACCCTTTGTAGATTCCATTAAATGGACTAATCAGCATCATGAAGTACCTTTTGAGTAGCGAACATTTTTCAAGATTACATTCTCAAGCCTGAGTACGTTTCATGCGATGTGACATCTAATGTAGAGGAAGCCAGGCTTCCTTCTCTCTCAATAGGCGTGCGTTTATTTATATCAGCTTCAGCTTTTGCAGTGTAAATTCTATGTGTAGATGCTCATACTCTCTGATTCCTCTTTTTGCAAGCTTGTTCCGAAGCATTTTGTTCTTCCATAATGAGATTTACAAGATGACGTATGTACGACCATTTGTAGGCAATCGATGGCTGTGCGTCAATTTGTTATTCGACAACGGTTGTAATCCATCAAGTGTTCAGAAACGCTACCTGGCATTGTTCTGTTGTCGTACAGCTACTGGTTGTTGCCACGCCTTCCCTCGATGAATGCTACTGACTTACCTTATGGGCAATAACTGGGCATGATTCTGATCCCTGTGTATTCGTTTTCGATCACACAGCTCTTGTAGTTGAATGTTGAAAGGGAGTGTGCTTATTAGCAAGTACTAACAACGAAATGCCTCGGCCTGTTTGGGTAAGAGTAAATATCTTATTAGCAAGTACTAACAACGAAATGCCTCGGCCTGTTTGGGTAAGAGTAAATATCTAGGAGTGGTGTGAAGCTGGGTACGTCGGAGGCCCAGTGAGGATACAATGTGATTGACCTGGTGCTATATTTGACGTCATGAGGTGGGTACTACCGTGGTTAGTCGGAGTATAGTACTGTGTTGATTAGTCGGAGTACAGTACTATGTACTATACTGCGTTGAGTAGCCAAAGTACTGTACTGCGTAATTAGTCAGGAGTAAAACTAATACGCTGAGAGTAAGTAGGGAAACTGTCGAGGGCATCACTACTCGTTAGCTATTAGGGTTAGAAGATCTAATACCTGATTATTGATAAATGTTTTAGGTTCTCAACTGAGGTTGAGATCATTATATAAGTGGTACAAATCTGGGCAGGGTTAAAATCATGAATTCATATTTGTCTTCTGGATTGGAGGCTACGAAAACTAAGTCGGCCTCATCTACGAGTACTACTAGCATTTTTGATAATTAAAATTTACAATTCCACTTTTTTAATTCAAACCCTATTTTATAAAAAAAATGGTTTTGAGGAAGGAATACACAAGACGGGTGTGGTCGGTAATTGAGTTGGATGTGGAATAAAACTTCATATAATGTATTTTGCTATTAATGCTGGCTGAGTACGTTTGTACTCACTCTTGCTAAATCCCCCTTTGCTTAGAGAATGATTTCAAGGATCAATTGTCCGGTTGGGATATGGATCCCGATGGACTCGCCTACGAGGCAGGGGATGAGGAGCACCTGCAAGATCAATGCTACTTTGATGAGGACTGCCAAGATGGTTAGGATGATGAATAGACAGTGCTTCACCTTCGTCAGGTCGTGTTTTGCCAAGAGATGATCTTAGTGAACCAATCCTTTCCCTGTTCCCCTTTCTTTCTAGCGCAGAATTCTAACTTCTTCTCGGACAATGAAATGAGCTGCAAAACAAGGGACGATACAGAATTGCTGACTATTGGTCTACAATGTAAAGGGTTGAACTTCTAGTGCACATAGTGCATTGAAGGTAAAGAAAGAACGCCCGACCTGAAGTAGCTGCCTGTTACTTCGTGGTAATTCTGTCAAGATCACTTCCGTCTGGGGCTTTGTTTCAGGTTCTTGTTTCTCTGTTGGACTCACAAGACGGATGCTCTTTACAGGGACAGCGCCGTCAGAAATGTTTTCTAGAGGCTCGCTCTTTCGCTTCCTGTGGTTGAATGTGTATTTAATGCACCGGGCACCTTTTGTTTGAATGGAAGTATGGGAGGGTATCTTTGGATGTTCTTCTTTGGGCGAGGAGCTGGCTACCCTACCGCTGCAACACCAACATCAACTTTGCCTGAATCCAGATTGCATATTTCATCGTTGTCATCTTTTTTCTTGCCTGATGCATTGTACTCTAGTGTCACGCACTCTGGGAGGTCCAATGGCATGTTGGCTGCATCAGGATAAGCATCTTTAACTGATGATAATGCATCAGAAATTATCACAGGTTTGGAGATAAGTTCTCAAAATCGAACTGACTTTGCTTTGTCTTGGTCAGATCCATCATGGCTTCTGTAGTACATTTTGCAAGAGGAGGCCTCGGTACTCTACATTGTGTGTCAAAGTGACTGTGTACCGATCCTGAGCTTAGTCCACTATTGAGCATGTTATCATCATTGATTTCCTTCAGCAGCCTCCTGGGCGACTGCAGAACACCTATTGAATGCAAACACCTCCACGTTGAAGAACCTTAACAGTCTTTGATCTTTTCCCCTTTTTCATTTGGATTTTTTTGACTTGAAGTGCATCCTTCCCATCAGAGTTGGCAGTACACGGATTTAAGGCCTCCTTCCTGCCCATGCGTAAGCCATCCTCCAGGTCAGGAAAATGGTTGCCACCTTGTATTTCCGAGATCTTTATAGGAGAAAGATCCTGTTCAAGTGCCTGAAGTAGGAGCATACATCCATTTCTGTCAGACATAGCAGATGGTTAATATTCTAATTTCCTCTGCTCCTTATTTATAGCGTGATTATAAATAGGCTTGCTTCGTTTGCCCCTTCTGCGTTTGCAATTTGTTATATTTTTTGGTTTGAAATATCTTTTCCTATACGGAACGTGTGCCGCAATGGTTTTTAGCAGTACCATTTTTGCCACTGATCAAAAGACTCTTCAATTCAGTAGCCTTCCAACCAATGCATTGTGCATATCCATTGGGACAAAGTAAGGTTCCTTATGTGTTATCCTGAATGATACAAAATCATGATCGCAATCACACCGGTCCTCCATGTTACCCACGGTTTCTTCCTCTTTTGTGTTTCTAGGAATACAGCTAGTTTCAGAATTTACTGGAGATTTACTTCTATCCCGTCCATGCATATTAGAATGATGACTGCTCATTTCACTATTGACAGTCTTTTGAGAGGTTGAATTGTTGAAAGGCTATTTCTGTTTTCTTTGGCTGAAGTTCTCCTTGTCTGATCCAATTCAGTATTTGCTCTCTGCAGCTCTGCTTCAAGTGAGGCTAGAGTATTTTGAGCATCATGTAGTTGCATCTCAAGTTCCTGGATCTTTTTAACATGGTCCAAAGATTGAAATTTTGCTTCTTTGATCTGCATGGGCACAAACATTGTTGCAAGCCAGGAAAAAAGAGCAAAACATCAGTATACGATTTGATAATGCAATAAATTAAAGATAAAAGATCAACATAGCCAGAAAAATTTGATATCACCAAATAAATCCTAGATATGTGGTTTCATTATAAAATTAAGAAAGCAAACACACTCAATACTGCTCTTAAAAAAAAGCGTACTCAATACAGGACCATTGAAGCAAAATTCAGTATTATTACACGGCACACATTCAATAAATATCAGGTCCTATCATATTGAAAAAATCCAAAAAAAATAGTACATCATATTAAATTATTGTTAAACACACATCTTTTATCCATTTCTCTCCAAGCCCCAACTGTTTAAATAGCCATTTTAAACTGCATATAACATTACATTTCACCATTATACTTCCACGTTAATAATTAAATTGATGCATCAAAGGTAGAATCTGAGCAGTTGGACCATGAAGATCTGACGTGCTGTATTGATGACTGGTCATTATGTGTGTATCGGGAATGTGCTTCTAGAAAACAAAAGGAAAAAATGGATATCATCGACTCTATGTCGTCTAAACAAAAATATGACAGAATGACCATAGGATTACGCAAATATGGCGGCATGAATGGTGTAATGCAAATGATAGACACTTGCTAAAGCATAATAAGATGGTACAAATTTGATACCCATGCGGAATAAATTAATTGGTAAAGAGTTGGAATCAACCAAAAAGGTACATATCGTCGCAACAGTTCATGGGTATCTCTACTCACTAAAATCAAACAAAAAGCAAAGTGATCCGACTGCTGTCTACTCCTCTATGTTCTTAATTAGTTTCCACTTAACCCCACAGAACTAGCTTTGTATCTTATAAGCTGGGAGAACCTTTAGCTCATTCCACACTCTCACATAGCTGCACCACTATGGATTGCACCGATACTTCCCAAAACCAGCGATGTCGGATACGGATACAACTCTGATATCGAAATTAGATTTATGTACAAACTAGGAACGCAACTTACTAGCAGTTCAGATGATGCGATGCATTAATTAATTATTTTGGGCTATCGTGTACACATTTTACTACAGACATGCGTTCACAGTATACGTTTGGTCGTAAAATGGTTTAGGTGATGGACACATTAATTAGTTAGTTTGCCCAAGTAACTAGGGTATTCCGTTGCGCTAATTAGAGCGTTGTAAGGTTCAATCTGACTGGGTTAAATAGCCCGAGCGTAGAATATACTATTATACACGTAGCTATTCTGTAGATGCATGTAGAATAGTATATTCTACACGCCAGCTAGTTTACGGAATCTGACCAAGCCGAATTACTCGTATTTATTACTTGCGTATGGGTGCATGGACCATTTATTACTTGCGTTGTCAAACCGACTAATTCTACACGCAGTTCGACTAGTTTACTGGTAAAAACAATTTACAAATCGGAGCTATCAATAAAAAGATATGGCTAAAACTAGGGATGAAAACGGAATGAAAACTTTCCGACCGTTCTGGAGAAAAACGGAAACGAAAGCCCTTTTTCGGAAATGGAAACGGAAATTGTCGGTACGGAAACGGAAACAAGAGAGTTAGTTCCGACGGAAACGGAAACGGATCGGAAATTCTAAGCTAAACCGGAATTCCGTATAAGGCAAATCGGAACTTCCCACAGAACTGGCCCACAAGCAAACTCCCTCCGGGCCTCTGTGCAGCAACGGAGAAAGCCAACGTCCTGTCTGCAGTACACAGTACACAGACGAGACGCCCTCAGCCGTTCGCAGTGCAAGAAAAGAGGATAGATTAAAAAAACCAAAAGTTGATGCAATTGTAAAGTCTGTTTCAAAGTCTGACGGAGACACAACTTACAAAGTCTGTTTTCCTTTATCCATTGGTCAAAACACCAGTCCAAAGAAAGGCAACGGTCAGAGAGCCAAAACAACAGAGCCGAAACATCACTGCCTCGTCAGAATATTGTTTGGAAAAAAGAACCACTCTAATATGACTAAATAGGTGATAAATCCTTTGAATTTCAGCAAACCTTTATCTAAATTTCAATCATATAGTACCTTAAGACTTTTTCATGCATTAATGCTATTCCCTTGAGTTCAATTCCCCGTGCTTGTTTCTGAAACGAACCAGGTGAAAGCAATGGAACTGATTGATCAGATAGAAGGTAAGATGTGTGTGGTAACTATACAATACTAGTCTTTGGTCCACTATAATATAAAAACTAAAGCATAAGCTGGGGTAACTTCATAATTGAATGTCTTGCTACGATAAGCTAGATCATGTGCTATGTTCTTGTGGAATTTTCCACTTTTGTTTCCGTATCCGCTCCGTGCGGTTCCGCATCCGTTTCCGTCACTATCTATTTTCGTATCCGTTTCTGTGGTTTTCGATTTCGTTTCTGTTAGCAGTAAAAAATGTGAAAACAGAAACGAAACAGCCATTTACCGACCGTTTCCGTTCCATTTTCATCCCCTAGCTAAAACAAAAAGAAAACTGATTCGTGTACAAACTACAAAACGAATTAACTAGTCGATTTGACCACGTAACTGATTCGCCAGTAAATTCATCAGTTGTTCTATAGTAAAATGTTTCATAATTTACTACTGGGTTGCATTTACTGGTGTTGTTTGCAATGCATTAACTCAGTATGGTGTTGTTTGCATGCGTTTCTCCGACTGAAGCGCAGAATAGCTATTCTACGCTCAAAAGTAGAATAGCGCTACCGTGTGTGTATCACGGTATTCTACGCTCAAGAGTAGAATAGCTATTGTACGCTCAGGTGTTTTTAAGGAAAATAGTGTATCAAGATATCGGCCCTATGGGGGGTATCTAGGCAACATAGCTACCACTTGACATCTACTAAATCCAGTAATCCACAACCACTCACCATCCCCCAACAAGCCAGGCCTTTCATCAATCACAAGACATATCACTAGATGCCACGTTGCATTTCAAGTTCGCATTGTAGCAAATCCTTTTGAATTTCAACTCTGGAATCCAGGTTTCAAAAACTGATTAAAATCGCTCGAAAACCGCGGTTTTCGATCTTACCGTTACAGTTCAAGATATAAAATCGGTTTAGTTAAAAAAAATTGAAAAAAATTTATGCGATATAAACCACTCGAAAACCGCTTAAAAACCGTTTTTAAGGAATATTCAATTGGTCAGTTGGTTTTCGATGAAAACCGACCAATTTATCGTGAAAAAACTGTGGTTTTCGTCGAAAACTGAACAGTTTTCGATTTTTTTTTTATTTTTTTATTTTCTAACCTTTCGATCTCAATTTTCAAACGGTTTTTCTCGATTTTCGAATTTCGGAGCGGCTTTTTCAAAAACGGTTTTTGAAACCTGCTGGAATCCAAATACAGAGGACCGGAGCAAGAAACCGAGCAGACGGCGGAAAGGGGGAGTTTGGAACAGAAGGGGAAAAAGAAAACCAACCTTAGCGTCCGTGATGGCCTTGAGGCGGAGCAGCGCAGCGACGGCGTCGTCCTTGGAGGCGACCACCCCTCCGGCCAGCGCCAAGTCCCGCCGCTCGGCCGCACGGACCCTTGCCGCCGCCTCCTGGGTGGCGTTGAGCATGACCACCGCGTACGCCAGCTTCACCGTCTCAATCATCTTAACCCAAAGAAAAAGAAGAAAAGCTTCAGATTTCTAACCTGAGGGGAGGAAGCGAGCAGACGCGCTGCGAGAGAGGCGAAAAAGTGCGGGAATTTTGTTTTTTCCCCTCACCTGCGAGTCCGCCGTTGAGGGGAGTGGGCGTGGGCATGGTGGTTGCCGCAGTTGTTGGCCGTTGAGCGGAATGGGAAAGGCGAGGAGGTTGTTTTGTGCTGTGCGGTGGGCCGTGTCGTGGGCTTTGTCTCCACTCTTTTTCAGGCATTGCTGGGCCTAGGCTTTTGTGCCTGGTCTGGCTTCGGCCTTGCTATTTATTGGGTCATGACTCATGAGCTCTATCACCCACCGCATTGGCAACAAGAATGGTCAGGTACCTAGATTTGCGGGTGTGTATCTAACCCCACTGCAATTTAAGTTCAAGACTGGACGGTGGTGTTCATCAATTTTAGGGATACGTATATCCGTGTATTTTCAATGAGAAAACGTGTGTTTATGCTCTACGAGACTTTAGGGCATATACAATGATACATATTAGCTATCTATAAGACTATATCACATATGATTTTAGGTGATGCGGAGAAGAGAGAAGAAGGAGAGAGAAATCTTATGTCTACTATTTAATAGACGATCTTGTAGACAGCTTTCTATTTTGTGTACCATTGTATAAACAATCTGTTAATTGGATGAGAGACCATTAGAGACAACTATATAGACGATCCATTGTATGAGTTATTTTTAGTGCTATCTATAGATAATATGAAGATATTTACTGACGTCTGTACTACTATATATACCCTTATATTTTTTTATCAATTCTAAACATATATAAGAAACACGTATAAACGGATAAGTGTGTTGTACAAAAAAACTACATAGGCAATCAACTATAGCCGCCGACAAGACCTTTGCCATCAGACTTTGTACCATTATTATGTTTTGTTATCATGTCGCCATCAAAAGATCCAGTCTTCGGTAAGAAAAATTAAGAAGTCTAACTAATTCATGGATTTAAAGATTTAATGGTAACAAGTTGATCACAAGTGTCTTTGAAAAAACACTAGATAAATGACTTACTTCACCCTTGTGTTGCGTGGGTGAATGAACAGATTAAAAAAGAATGATTTTTCTGCCTTCCTGGAACTTTCCATAACTCCGCAATTTTCTCGACTGGCTCTCCAAATCTTCAATGTAGACAAGTACAACTGAGAACATATCCCCCGCTCCCAGATAGCTGCTAGCATTTGTCTGCGACCAGGTAAACGGCAGTACGTGCAGCGGTACGCGTTTCCACGGCCGGATCGATCGCAATCGTCGTAAAATGTTGAGTAAATTACAGAAATCTATAGGATTTTTTTTACAAACTATAAAAATAATTAAAGGTTTTAGTTTCTATTTTATAAAACTGCGGATTTTGAAAGAAACTTCTATCATAAAACTATAAGATTTAGAATTGCCAATTTCCTGCGAGAGATCTGACATTGTAGACCAACATGGTAGCTTTACACGGAGTGAAACGAGAAATGAGAGTGTGTGTGGTTATATGTGGGCCCACACTATTAAACATATTACAAGAAATGATTAATTCTAAAAACTGCAATTTTGTGACACAAAGTTCTCTAAAATTTGTAGTTTTGTGAAATAGAAACTAAAATCTGTAGTTTTACGGTAGTTTGTAAAAAAAATATAAATCTGTAGTTTTATGATAATTTATAGAAAAATTATGGTTTTGTAAAATTTACTCTAAGTTGTTTGATGTAAGCAGGGTGTTCAAATGAACTACATGGCTTCCTGCAGGATCTCCCTCCCGTTTTAAAACTCGCCACTTGCAGGCGCTGGAGTTGCTGTTCTGAACTTCTTTCTGGCTGCTAATTCCACTGTCAGGCAATGAAGATTAATAACAGTATTTATGTGGCTAAGACGTATGGTTCCTTTTGTTGCGACTGGATCCGCTCCGGCGATTTTAAAATGGAGCACGCCATGAGTTTTCTTTCTTTCTTTTCTGTGAGCATGTCATTTTCTCGTAGGTCAGATTTGTCACATGCGTAAAAGCTCCATTTCTTCAATTGCCCTCTGACGGCTTTTCTCATCATGCTTCCGATTATGCTTCCTGGAAAGCGTTGCTCTGAACCGAAGTGCAGCTGCTCCACCTTCCTTCACCATACGTTGTCCTCGAGATACGTGCTACCAAAATGCAGCATAAACTATTGGCTCGGTCATTTATAGTAGATTGAAAAAAAAAACTTACGTCAGCAGTAAACATTAGATGACATAGAGCAGTGGTGAAGGCAGGATAAAAATAGAGAATGTGCTAAATATGCTAAACTAAATTGAGACAAACATGCAAAAGATATTGTTGTGTAATTGAAATTATTACATGAGTACAAGAGAAGCATAGCAAGAAATCAAAATACAATGAAGCTAGCAATATTATACCAGCCTATCCAGTTCATTTTCAGTTCATGCGTGCGCAAGCTAATGGTCAGGATGACCAGATTTTGTTTTACAATCATGTCTGAATTTGTGCCACTCAAACAACAGTACAACTGGTAAAAGGGTTAACCGGTTAAGCATGACTAAAGATGGATGAACGGCTGATCAACCCATTCGACCGCCTTGAAAAGCCAAAACCTATCCACCCTTGACTTCCAACGTTAGACCACATCACCGCACGCGCACGATATCGAGCCCGCCACCTACCTACCCAGCTCGTTCTTGCGCCCGCGGTGGAGCAGGACCGGCATCTCCAACAAAACCTGGTAAAGCAAGAAAAGTTTTGCACCTCTGATCGAGACCTCAGAGGTAGCAATCCGCAGTTTACTGGTCGCTGGTCACAAGTAAGCAGGCACCAGTTTGATTCTTAGTTACATCAGCGGCAACGACGCTTCCAAGTGCGAGATCAAGATGTGTACCCAGGGGCTCAGGGCTTTACAAACGGCACAGGCAACTGATGCTGACAAACCTCTGAAAAGGGGCGCAACTGACGCTGAAAAACCTCTGAAAAGGAGGGCAACTGATGTAAAAAGGAAGCATAAAGAGACGGATTCCTCGTGGCAAAGCTGCTAGTAAAATACAGTCATCACGTATGGACACATCTATATTGTATGAATCGGAGTCAAGTGACACCGACGTTTTTCAGTTTAACACGTATAGTTCTTTTAGTATACAAGCATATAATCCACTTATTACAAGTAACTAGTTAGTGTTACGAGTTCGTGATAAGTGGCGACCCTGATATCTTTGTTTCGTAGATCTGCCCCTGGAGGAGGGTACCAGTGAACTCTTAGACCCCGCTTCAGATGCGGACAAGGCGATCAGGGCACCGTGGACGTACGCACGGCCGTGGGCGCGCGAAAACGTGTTAAAACGGGCGACATGTTTTTCTTCTCTAAAACGACTGCCAATTTGCCAAAGGATGCGGTGGTCCTGACGGAATCGAATCCTCTTGCTTCGAAGGAGAAATACAGCGGGGGACATGTGCAATTCTCAGCCGTTAGATCTGGACAAAAACGGCACAGATCGAAGTGAATGTGTAATGACTTAGGGAGTTTCAAACGAGGCCTGTATTTTTTTATCTTTACAGCCACCATATATAGATGATTGTTTGGAGAGCATTTTCTACCTAAAAATAGCTACAGATGATAAACTGAGATATGACTTCAGCAGATACAAAAGGATACAGCTACCACAACCACCTCCTACTCGATTGACTTCTTATATGTTTCTTATCGTGATGGTGGCGTCTATTTTTAGAGTTATATCTTATGGCACTTTATGTGGCCTTGATTTTGGACACACCATAAATAACTCAACGGCATGACCTACCAGTTCGTGTAAAAAACCATACATGCTAGGTGAATGAGAGTTTGTTTTAGTACAACTCTGTCGACGATCGGGACCACCGACCGCAAAAAAAGAGGGGGAAGGATCGTACGGAGGGCGAAGCCCAGAGCTTCGCTCGTCCGGGTGGCACCCTCGGCGGGCGCACTAAGCAGGGGAACCTGCGCAACCAAACAGGGGACACGAGGTTTATACTGGTTCGGGCCGAACCCCCTACTCCAGTTCGTGTGGTGGTGTCATATTGCCTTCAGTGTAGATGGCTGTACAAAGTTTACAAACGAGAGTTATTGGACCCTAGCGCAAGAGTGTTCATTGCTTAACGAGAAGAATCCCCCCTCTTCCCCGGGGTTCCTGCCTCCCTTTATACGGTAGGAAGGCGAGTTACCTCGAGAGGGAAGGGCGAGGTGACCTATACTAAGAGCTTCGGTCCTTCGTCTGTCGACCGTCATCGCTCGCCCCGCCCACGCCGGGCCGGTAGTCTCGTTGGTCGGGCGGTTAGGTATTTCACCGGAAGCGGCGTGCACGCGCTTCGTGATCCGACGAGTGTTGGCGTTCTTTGTTCATGGCGTTGGTCTTTGCCTCGGGAGGGGCGTGTCTTCGCATCTTGACGTGGACCGGTCGATGAGGCTGGAAGCATGACTTCAGACCATTAAACCATCTTGGGAAGTGGCCACCGCTCTCGTATAGTCACTTCGATTGACCCATCCGTGGGGCACGTGGTCATTGGTGGTGGAGGCTTTGACACGCGCCCTTGGCGGGGGTTGCCTTGGCTTGATCGGAGTCAGGGGATCCCGACCCGCTGCGGAGGTCGGGAGCTCAGCTTGGTCGGTCGGGGACCCGTCCCATTGCGGAGGTCGGGAGCCCGCCCGCCTGTGTCGGGAAGAGCTCGGAGAGGTCCGCCAGGTCGGGGAAGAGCTCGGAGAGGTCCGCCAGCTCGGGGAAGAGCTCGGAGAGGTCCGCCAGCTCGGGGAAGAGCTCGGAGAGGTCCGCTAGGTCGGGGAAGAGTGTCCCCGGTGGCCTCTTGGGACCTTTGGTCGGATCCCGACTGGTAATAGTCCGCTAGGTGCCCCGGGCCGGTAGATCGGAGACGTCTCTGCCTGGGCTTAGGAACAGTTCCACGGGCACGGAGGGGGAACAGACACGTGTCAGGGGGACGCGCGCCAGGCTGTCCGATCCTCGACAACCAGCCCCGAGGCTCAAGAAGCGATGCGAGACTCTAGGCGCTTTTGAGTCGATGTCTTGTTCAAGAGGATTCCCATCGGGACACATACTTGACTTCTCCATTTTGTTTTCCGGGACGGGCCAGAAGCAGGGGCCCGTGGGACGGGAAGTCGAAGGAATGGGGTGCATCGGATGTGTGGAGGACACGCCCGCACGGGGTTTTGAAAGGCCCCGACGTCTCGGCCGCCCGGCGGCTCTGGCGCGTCTTTTGAGGTGATGGTGACGCCGGTAGATGAGGCGTCTTTTAAAACCAGAGGGGTCTTACCTTTTAGGATTTCACTTCCCGTTTCTCGTGCTTTTGCCTTCTTCCTCCTTGTCCCTCTACGTCGACGCCTTCTAGCCCTTGATTGCGACCCCGCTCTCCCCCCTCCCTTTTGACCTTGACCCCATGGCGAAGTTTGGGAGGAGCACACTCACCGCAGAACGGATGAGGGAGATGGAGTCTTTGGGGCTTCTGGACTCGTTCTCCTGGCGGCTTCCTTCCGAAGAGAAAGTGCCGCGACCTCGGGATGACGAGATCGTGGGCACGGAGCAGTACATGATCTTCGGGCTGCGGACCCTGCGGACCCCGGAGAGTGAATTCTTGGCTGCGGTCCTCGCGCAGTGCGAGATCGAGCTTGTGAACTTGGTGCCGAACTCCCTTCTTCTCCTTTCCGTTTTTGCACATCTTTGCGAGGGGTTCTTGGGCAGGCTCCCTACCCCCTCGCTTTTCTTTCGTTTTTACTCCTTGTCCCAAGACCGCGAAGACCCGTCGTCGGGTGTCTCTATTTCATTGCATGATGAACTCCCTTGTACCTTCCTCCAAATCCCCACCAGGACTCGCTCGGCCGTGGCGAAAAAATGGTTTTATTTGAAGAAGGGCGAGGAGGTGGGCTTGCTTATAACTTGGCCATGGATCGAAGGAAGCGGAGACCCCGAGCCTGAGGACTCGGTGGACGACCAGGAAGTGGCCGCCTTCATCCACACATGCGCCATGCGGACCTTAAGGGGCAGACGGTCGTTTATAATAGAAATTAGTGGTCGAAGCAATGTTTTGGAGACCGTGTCAATATCCAAAACGATAATTATGTGTGACCAAAAAAGTATGAAAATAAAATTTTTATTGTATGATCGATAACAAAGCGGACACATTAAACGCTTCCTCTATGCGATGTAGTCCAATATGATAAGTTTCGAATACATATGTCCTAAACATAGAACTATACATATAAAATACAGATGTAAATCTAAGTTAAGAATGTCTACTTAACATTCGACTGATTTTTTATTAAATCAGTCAAATTTCTCTCTCAATACGTGCCACTTTTTATACAGAGAAAAATAAAAAATATTTTTTCTAAGCTAAACAAAGAAATATAGGATTGGTGAACCTAATAGAATATAAATGAATCACAGAGAAAAATAAAAAAAATTCTAACCTTGAAAAAAAATGGGTTGATGAACCCTAATAGAAAATAAATGATCCAAATCACCTATCTGAATACAGATCGAATGGATAAAAAAGTGACTGAAATTAAAGAAAAGAACAGATAATATATTTTTAGCAATTTCTATCTAAAGTTAACATGTGCACAGAATCTTGTCTAGAAAGACGTGCACTAATTTGGTGTACTTGGTGGAGAACAAATCCACCGTTCCAAGTTCCAACTTCCAACACAACCCAAAACGCACCAACCACGTTCTATATAAGCACACTTCACAGTTCTTCCCCCACCCCAGACTCCTCCCCGCAAAACCCCGCGAGGTCTCACATCACGCCTCCTCCTCCTCGCCGGTATGGCCTGCCCCCAACTTGCCGCCGCGTCTTCCCCGGTTGCCGCCTCGGCCGCGGTGCGTTCTCCGGTGACCTCCCCGGCGGCCGCCTTCTCGCGCCTCCCGGCGACGCCCCGTACGAATCGCTTTTCGTTTCGCCCCTTTCTTAGCGGATTTGGCGCATCTTTGATTGATTGGACATTTTCCCCCCGCAGGCCCTGCGATCGGTGGATTGGTCTTCAGGGGTGGGAGGGCGTTGTCGCCGGTGGTCGTCGCCACCGGGTCGGCCGCGGCGGCGCCGGTGGCCGACCTGGACGGACGCCCGGCCACGGAGAAGCAGCCCATCATTGTCATCGATAATTACGACAGCTTTACCTACAACCTGTGCCAGGTATATGGTTTCACATGTTGTTTGTGGCCTATCCCCTTTCGAATTACTTGATGATATGATCTGTGTTTGCGATCTTTTTGCTAGTCGTGGCAACTACCTGGGTTGAGATTACATGCCATTGCCATAGATTTTTTTTCATGGGTTTTTCTTGTATGTTATTCGGTGTTTATTTATTTGTTGTGCGAACTGGCTGTAGCGGAAACATTCTGGGTTGGATCAGATTGTTTTGGATCCATTTCTGGATCAGATTTTTTTTTTACTTTGGTCTTCTTGAATTATATTGAACTATTCGCACCTTTCAATGCCTTTTAAGGATTCATACTAATGTGATCTGGTACAAGAATTTATTTTGATTTTTCAACATTTTGATGTCTGCAGTCTGCTCGTAATGTTCTTTTCAGAAAAGAAGTGCTCTCGTAGTTTTAGAGTAATTTGTACTTCGTGGTACTATAAATTCCCGATAACACTTGATGATAAACAGGTTAGTTTTTCCGGTTGTGTTTGTACTAAGATCAAATGATGTAATAAGTGCTCAGAAGGATGTCATGAATGTATTCCATGAAGATACGAATCTGCTAAATATGTTGTGAATCTGCCTCCTTGTGCTCTGAAGTCTAAATAACTAATGACAACTTTTGATAAACACCGTAGCAAGTGAAATTTATTAAAAGTACAAAGTGGGATTATCTGAAATCTATCCTAAAAAATAACAACTTTTCTATTTCAAAAGTCAAGCTAGAATAACGAATGCACCCTTTGTATGTGGGGATGTGGGACGCATGTCGTGTGTTTCCATTCCTACGAAACGGTTATAACATTCCTTGGTTGGAAGATCCAAATTAGAATGACGAATGCCAGATTCGTTTACTAGATGTCGGCCTGTCAGATTCTATGTCCATTTCTGTAGAATGTCTTCAAGTTCTTGCTACCTGTTCTACTATTTGCTATTTAGAATGTCTTTATACAGGAAATTGTTTAATCCAAACATGTTTATCCCCCAAATTAACATCTATGCTTTAATGGGACGGGATCTCAAAATCAGACAAAAATGAATTGTTAATTTTGAAGGATGACGTATGAGCATATTTTTGTGTAATAAAACTACAAAGGTATACCTTTGGAAAATAGTTTTTGTATATCTTGGTCATAATACCCAAGTTGACATGACAAGTATACATTTATGAGTGGTAGTAATATGTATTGCCTTTGTTCTTGCGAAAATGCCTAGAAATAATGCTTTTACATGTCTTGATTATTGAGTGGCAATGTCTCTTAATTGAAAAAGACTAGAGATAATAATTAGTGATACTACTACATATAAAAAATGTGTTTGGAGGTGGGTAGTACATATTTTGGGCCATTGGTTATTGCCAGACATTTGTTCAGAAGCATGTTTTACAAGATGGTTGAAAGCTACTGGGGTCCTAATTTTCCTTGTGTTTGTTGAGTGAGTACTGCTGGCATGGTTTGATACACTGATCATTTTTTATATAAAATTCTCAAATTGTTGTTGCATTTTATTTAGATATGACATGTGAACAAACATATGCTGTGAGAAAAACATGTCATGCTGACATTGAGTGTTTGACACAGTATATGGGAGAGCTTGGATTAAATTTTGAGGTGTATCGCAATGATGAACTGACCATAGAGGATGTCAAGAGGTATAGTTCTCTGTGCATATGTTCAATTGTGAAGTTGATGTAGTTGCTTTCCATTCCAATGGAAAGGGTTATACTATGTTATAACTTATCTCCGTTTGCTGCTGATGTTCACTTTTTTATCTCCTGTAGAAAGAACCCAAGAGGAATACTTATTTCTCCAGGGCCTGGTAGGTTTCTCTTATTGAATCTTGTAGCAGTATATGTTTCTGTGTATAACAAATTAACAATTATGTTCATATATCTTCTTTAGGTGAACCACAAGATTCAGGTATATCATTGCAGACTGTTCTGGAACTTGGGCCAATCATCCCAATTTTTGGAGTTTGCATGGGTTTGCAGTGCATTGGGGAGGCTTTTGGAGGTTAGATTTATTTCTACGAACACAAGGTTTTCCATGACCTCTTCTTTTTTCTTACTGAAAATATTTCTTTATATGAATATACAGGGAAGATTATCCGTGCTCCTTCTGGAGTGATGCATGGAAAAAGCTCTCCAGTTTACTATGATGAAGAATTAGGAAAGGCCTTATTCAATGGCTTGCCAAAGTATGATTTCTGAACCATTTAGCCAACCATGTATTATTTTGCTTCTAGTGTGCATTACATAACATTCAACTGATGCTGCTGTTGCAAAAGTTACTGCACACATCTCGTGATTGATTCTGCTTTTTTATGAGAACTAGGATGGCTGTCGGCTCTAATCACCTCTTTATAGCTTTATAGCTTTTGTGTTTTGCTAAGCCATTCAACCATTCATATATGAGAGCTTGTTAATCTTTTCTTACTTGAGTTGTAGATAATTATGGTTGTTTTTATAATATTCAGTTAGTACTAATAGTATGCTAGTTTGGAGTAGCTTTTCGATCATGAAAATTCTGCTTGTTTCCCAGTTCAGTTCGTGGCACTTTCCCAAGTGAGCTTTTGATTTGACATGATCCTCGCTTCCATGAACAGCCCTTTTACTGCTGCAAGATATCATAGCTTGGTCATTGAGGAGGAAAGCTTCCCACATGACGCACTGGAAGTCACTGCATGGACTGAAAATGGACTTGTCATGGCTGCTCGCCACAAGAAGTACAAGCATATCCAGGTATCTCTCACCTTGCGCTTTTGCACCACATTATTTGTTTCTTATGGACAACTCATACATGTGGTGTTTTCCAGAGTTCCTGTGAGTGCTAACTGCTAACGATAACTATTTTAGGGGGTCCAATTCCACCCAGAGAGTATCATCACCCCTGAAGGCAAGAGAATCATCCTCAACTTTGTGAGATTCATCGAAGAACTGGAGAAGCAGCGCTCCGAGGGGAACTAGAGGCTAGTGGTTGACAGGTCAGGCAAGCAGAAAGGGGGGCTTAAGCCGCGTAGGAACAGGGCTGACAGTGAAAAAGGAATAAGGGAGAAGAGCTTTCCTTTGTCATTCGTTTGGTTCGTTGTAATATATCTCTGTGGATCGAGATCTTGAATAAAGTTCATCCGATCAAAATCAGTTCATCCGCCAACTGAGGGTTTTTTTACATGTTTTACTGATTCTGGTAAGATGTCCATGCTTGCTAGGCTACGAGCAAATTCTCGGTGAGTTCAGGTTTTCCTCGTTGTTGTTCTAGGCTTCCAAGCTTCTTTGATCACTGGGCGGCTTCCACGGCTGCGCATCCATCCGCATGCCTAGCTCTATTCCGTCCCTGCCGCCCGAACGTCCGTCGTATAACACCGGAGCGCGCCCTGGCAAATTGGCAATGTCATGGGATGCACCATCTGATCAAACAGCCGCCCGAGCAACCGATATGGTTATCAAATTTAAATTCAATAATCGAATTTGATCGGTTCCTGACCGGTTACCGTCCGAAATTACTATTCACCCATTCAAATTTAGAACTTTTCGAATCGATATTTATTTACGGGACCGGTATGGCAGGTTAAGCTGATGTTTTTATCCTTCGCCCGAGTCGATCGTGCTGCTCAGTGCTCACCAATCTTCTCGCGGCGCGACCAAGCTGTCGCCCGACTACTTGCAGACGCACCTGCAGCCACCCGTCGTACGCACGCACGGTTTCAGCGGTTGCCACTCTGCCAAAGCTGCACGCGTGAAATGATGACATTTCTAGCCTTCTTCCTCTATTTTGTTTTCCAAATTTAATCATCTCTAACTGAATTGTAAATTTAGTCTTTCCCATCGTGCTTTCGTGTTGCTCTACTATATGAACCGGTCTGTCACGCCTTGAAAGCGTGGGAACGAGTGAGCGTGGCACACAGCGGACGCCGACTAGCAATTGCGGGTGTGCGCGCTGCCACGATAGCCAGGCGTGGGAGTAGCGTGCTGCCAAGGCAGCCGGGAGCAGGAGGTGGGCGAGCGCGGAAGGCTATCGCGAGAGGCAGACGAGTGCGGGAAAGCTGGCTTGCCGTGGAAGCTAGGCACGGGAGGTGCCCTGCTGTGGCCAGCGAGCAAGGGAGACCGCCTCTAGTGGTAGGGGAGCGCGGAAGTACGATGGAGATAGCTTAAAAAAACCTAGAAAAGTCATAACTTCTTCCCGCACTGTAGGCACATGTCCTACGCAGCGTGCAAACGAGACACCTAAGCGGTGCACAGCTGTGGGCTAGTGCGTGGCGTAGCCGCTTAGCCTAAAAATCGTTGAGAAACTCCACCTTCCCATTCTTTTCGTACTATCTGAACTTAACCAAATGAATTCAGATCCTGGATTTGCGGCAACCAGAATTTTCTTTCTCTTCTTTTAAGAATCGTCCTACGGGTCAGATTCAGACTGAACTCAAATACATAGTTCAAGCATGACGAGAACAATCACTACAGATCCAAAAACAAACAACATGCAAAGATGCTTTTTTAGGATAACATGAAAAGACGTTACAACTTCACGGTGTGGTTAGCATCAACGGTGACCATGCCGCACGAGGCTTGCGCGATTCAATTTGTGTGCAACTGTGCATCCCTAACATCTCAAAATATCTAGAGCATGTGTTGTGGTATAGACAGATATGTCTATAGTGCTCTTTCATATCATTTGAAGATACCGTTAAAGACATCTCCACAATATGTATCTTTTTAGTTATCTATATAAAATGTCACAATTGTACGAAACTTGAAATTTTGTTGATCAATACTAAATTATATATTTGTGGTATATTGTATTGCTTGGTTGTAACAGCGTAAAAAACATGGAAAAAAAATCTATTTTACTTTCCCAAAGTATCATGTTTGCCCATTCAACCTCCTAAACTTATTTGGTTCACTTAACACCTTGATGTTTCAAAACAGGACCATTTCACCCCTTGAAGGCCGGTTTCAAAGGTGGTTTTGCATCATGATGCTGTCACCCGGTTTTGCCCGAGGGCGTCACATGTGAAAGTTGCCATCATCATAGTACCTATATTAAACGCCGCATGTTTTACGGCCTCTCGCCGCGGCCACGTCGCCTTCGGCGTCCTCGCGCCGCGTCACGCGTTGGCTCGCCTGCGCAGCCCGTCGTGCATACGGTGGTCATCACGTTGAGCCACGTCGCCCACGTTGTTAAGTCTGTAATCCGGTTTAAGTATTTTTTTGTTGGCTCACACGCAAAAGAACGTGCGGCGCAGCGGCAACGCGCGTTGCTGGGACTCCCGCGACGTGGGTTCGAGCCCTCCCGACCGCGCGCTGCTTGCGTCGCACCAATTTTTCCCGCGCGATGCATGGCGTTGGCATGTGCCTGCCGCGCGCGACGCATCACTGACTCGTGGCACCCTGTTTTTTGCGAAAAGACCCTTAGAAAATTTTGAATTTACATATAGATCCTTTTTTTGAGAGAAGACCCTCAAAAGATTTTTTTTTTGTGGGAAGGCCCTCAGAATTCCCAGAATTCAGTTTTTTTGCGTAGGCCCTTCGAAAAATTCAGAATTACTCCCGAGCAGTCTTTTTTCGAGAAAACCCCCTTAGAAATTTTCCGAATTACATCTAGGCCCGATTTAGCGTCGGGTTTTTTTTCCTGAAAAGATGCCCTAAAAAAATCTAGAACTTTTTTTTGATCCGCGCGATTTTCGCCCGCTAAACACATGACGGCTGGCGTGGCGTGCGCCGCGCCCGCGCACCTACTTTCTTCATACAACTCCCCTTTTTCTCGTGTCTCGCTTTGATATGGATAAATTGAGTATATAATTGAGAGTTATTGCGCTAAATACACTGTGCAAAACATGGAGAACAATAAAACAATTTGAAGATAAATATATGTCATGCATACATGTTTTTTATGTTTGCAATTGTTTCATTTACTATATACATCCAATGGATGTTGCTGTGTTACATATCATCATATGCTAAAAGGGAAGTCAAAACCGATGATATCTACATATATCATGCATATACATTGTACTCTTTGTTTTAATACACTTTTAATTTATTAGAAGCCAAGGAAAAAGCCGAGTATGGTTTTTCTTGAAGGAGAGGATGATGTAGATATGCTCATGTGTGTTGGAACATGGTGTGCCAGCAGGGGGTGAAGGAGGATAGGCACGAAAAGGGGACAACACGAGTATTGCTAGCACAGAAAAATACACAGGAGCACTCGAAGGCGCGGACCAAGCCACTCCATGCTTCCCACCCCCCTAATCTCCATCCATATATGACGTCTAGGAAGAAAGAAAAGAAATAAATAAATAAATAAAGGAATAAGAGATTTCGTCCATCTTTACGCAAGGAAAGTGATCAAAATGACTTAGTAGAAAAAGATTATTTCCACAGTGTAGTGTAATACTTTGGCCCAAATTTCGCTCAAATCCTAGTCTACCATGGGACAGACCCATGTATGTATAACACGTTACTTACACTTTTATCCTCGCTTTGTGTAAAAAGGTTAACCCTGAAGTGCTATGTTTGGACTCAATCGACATTATATACTACTACAACTCATTTTATGAGAGCAATGTGAAACTAATCCTACCACCGCGCCACTTTAGGTAACAACTTTTTGAGAAAAATCTCGTTACACCTTGGTTAGATTTAAAGATAACCATAAGAAATGAGTTTGTGTCATGCTGTTATGAGCAAGAGCTACCTCGTTATTTGGAGAGTATTACACAAGGGTGCAAACATGCCCAAGATTATTATGTTGAGTTGAAATGTGCAATGTGACATGATACTACACTAGTGCATTAAAAGAGAATGAATGCTTCAAAAGAAGTTTGAATTTTAATATCGTCGTTGCACTTCAACATAAGTATTTTAGTTGTGTATTTAATATTGTAGATTGCGCTATTAAGGAAAAAATAATAATAAGTGCTATATACCTAGTTTTAATCTTAGCACCAATTCATGAGAGTCGAATAGCCAAATTTGATAGGAGTGATGAAAAGAGTAAGTTTTGTGGTTCAACCCTATGTGACATTTAGAACATCCAAATTGAGAACGTGAGAGATATACTGCAAGAGAAGAAATACATAGATGATAGGTCAAATAAGGTTATTTCTAAAACTAGCAGCTTACTCTCTATTTCTAATATTGTTTCTTACATTGTGCTGGTTGACTATGGAGATGATGCACTAAATGCTAAACAACTTGCACCACTTGAGGTGAATGACGAGGAGATAGCCACAGTTGAAAATGATTGTTTTCTACCACGTGGTTACATCATGGATAATTACTACCTACAACATCTACATCAATTGAGAAAGACGTTAGATATTATTTATATAGCATGTAATCTTTGTTTTCATTTTATCTAGAATTACAAATAAGAAAGGGAGCAACCCAGATAGGAAGGTGCACTACTACAGAAAATATCATCATAGACAGTTCAAAAATGTCATCGTAGATGATTTTATGAACCGTCTATAAGCATGTGTCAATGATAATACAGTACATCACAGACGGTTTCTGAACTGTCTGTGAAACACCTATCACAGACGGTTCTTGGTACAAATTGTTTGTGATAACAGGCTATCACAGACAATTTGTATCAAGAATCATCTGTGATCCAGATGTTTTTCTTCCTCTCCTGGAAGAACTTCCATGATTAGTATTTGTAATTGAAAATTTTCTTCTCCATCTCGCTTTTCGTTCATTTCAGCCACGATATTTCTACAACAACATTTACAAGGCACAACCAGTTATAGATTTTGTAATTAAATATCTAAACATATGAGATACATCGAGGCAATAGCTTGTCTGATTAGGTTTGTCTTAAAATATGAACCTTCGTAGCACTTTCATCTCCTTTGTTATTTCTAATGTTAATGGATTTCAAGTCAAAATCCAATTTCATCAATTGTTCATCCTGAAAGTTGTCCTGCTCAGATTTATGTTCCACTTTATTCTCATCCCCGAATGAGAATACCATATGCAACCAATTTTCACTCTGGTCTTATGCAGAAACAGGATCATTTTGATGGAGCTCATCAAATATGGAGTTCATCAAATATGGAGTCCATCAAAATGATCATGTTCCTGCACAAGACCAGAGTGAAAATAGGTTGTCTATGGTATTCTCATTCGGGGATGAGGATGAAGTGGAAGATAAATCAGAGTATGACAACTTTCAGGACGAACTATGGATGGAATTGGATTTTGACTTAGAATCCATCAACATCAAAATAAGAAAGGAGATGAAAGTGCTACAAATGTTTATATTTTAAGACGATCTTGATCAGACAAGCGATTGCCTCGATGCATCTAGAATGTTTAGATATTCAATTACAAAAACTATAACTAGTTGTGCCTTGTAAATATTGTTGCATAAATATCTAGGGAGAAGAAAGTTTTCAACAACAAATATTAATCATGAAAGTTCTTCCAAGAGAGGAAGAAAAACATGTGGATTACAAAGTTTTCAATTCATAATAAATTTTCTATCCATCTCTTATGCAGCAGAATATTCCTATGACAACATTTTGATTCCAACAAACAAGACACTATTCAGTAATTGGATTCAAGATGAGCAAATATTAAGGATAATTTCATGTGACAATACATTGATAAGATATGATACCATAAATATCAACAAGCATACATTGAGAAACAATATTATTTGATAGATCAAGACAAGGAGTCCTTAGGGCTTTTTCATGTCTACTATCATATATGCTATAGCTTTCGCAACAGAGGCTTTTTGGTTCTCTCTGAAGTTTCAAAGCTCCGACACAGTACCCATTTGTTTGACACCAATAACTGATTGACTTCCAGTCATATCTCTTAATCCCTACAAAAGTGATCATGATGTTGTGAAAAGAGTGTCTTTGTATATTATCAGTAACCATATCAAATTAAATATTAGAAACATTTATATTACCTCTATAAGCTAAACTTTGGCTTTTTTCAGCTTTGTATTCGTCCTCCGCTCCTTAATGTTGAGTACCTTGTTAAGATATTCAATATCTTGCGATTTGTTATCTATGTCTTTCAGTTTTTTTTATCTCATAAATCTTTTTTGTTAACTCAAAATCTTCTTCACTTCTTTTCTGCTCCATTACATCAGACTTTCCCTTCGGTTGTTCTATCTCCACCTCAAGTTTTTGTTTAGCATCCAATAGATTTTCCATGTCGCATATCTTGTTTGTATGCTCTATTTTATGTGCAATTTGCAGTCATTGGGATATAAATAAATATATGATGAATCACGACAGATGTAGCAATGGCCATGATTTTATTTTCTTCTATCCTTACGCCTAATTTTTGGGATACTTTATATAATTGGATTACTATTTGTAAATTGAATGATTTTAGGTAAACATCCAAATTACTCTCTCTATCCCTCAATAAGAAGTTACATCTACATTCAACATCAAGGTGAAGTTTTAATGTTGTAACGAACTCAGTCCTCTAATCATGCATGGATGCAACATGAAGGTAGTGCTTAATTTCTAGGTCATATTGAAAAGGGGTGAAGTTAATAGACCAAGCATGTTCCATGTTCCATTCTTTTATTCCTTTTGAGCAGATAAAGTAATTGCCCTAGCTTGTCAAAGCAAATCAATCATACAACTGCACAACAGAATCACAAATGGAGAAATAATCAAATAACAGGTATAGGCTTGAGATTTTTTTATATATGTACAAAATTGGTGCTGCACAAATTGACAGGGAACTGCTTATGTTGTAGTTCCCTTACAAATTGCACACGAACTCTATCCAATAGCAATGCATCGGGTATTTGGTAGGTTACGTTATGCTAAGTGTGTTCATGGACTGATACACCTTCAGGTTTAAATTGTGTTTATCTTCACCTTGATGTTTAATTTGCAGTTGCTGGGATATTACATGTGTTCATGGACTGATACACCTTGAAGCAACAAAACCACATTTAGAATTGAGGTTTTAATGCTACTCAACCAACACCTTGCTAAAGATTCAACATCATTAACAATTACTCTGTGACACATTTTAGAACCAAAAGCCCAAATAATCTTAGCAACAATACAATCAAAGAATAAATGATGAATAATGTCCAAACCATATGACCGAGGGCTTGGGGAGGAGGTGGCGACGTGTTCGAGGAGGAGGCACACGACGAGCATGAGGGTGAGGCACGCAGGCTTAGGGACGACGGCATCGAGGATGGGCAGCTGCGACGAGCTCAAGAAGGAAGCCGAGATCGGTGAAAGAGATTTCGCTTGGGTGAGTGTGGCGGGAACAAACCCTAGAACGGTATATATAGTAGGAAAGTGTTATCATAGACGGTTAGATTAAAAACCGTCTATGATAAGCTAACCTCACAGACGATTCGTGTTACAAACCGTCTGTGAGGTTAGCTTATCACATATGGTTCTTAATATATCCTATAACTTTGACGATTGTGCTAACAAAACCGTCTGTGAATAGCTTTAACACAGATGATTTTTTGAAAATCGTCTGTAATGAGACATCTTATATATGCCTTTCTGTAATAGTGGTGGGATTCAACCCCCTCCCCCCTCTTTTGCCTAGTAGCTCCCCCGTCTCTCCCTCTATAAACATGTTCTATTTAGATCAAATAAATACTCTTGATTCTACGACTTGTATTCAAACAACCCTGATAGAATTCAAAGTCCTAATTATGATATTACCACCGTTGTTCTTGCGAAATTTTTGGGGTGATTGCAAGAACCGTATGTTTACTTTCACATGGTCAAGTAGACAAGGATAGAAGTGTGTTCTGGAGTGAATTCACTGTCATAGATTGCCAGATGATAAGGTGGTTGGCGTTAGTGTTCGCTAGGGTTTACGAGTCCGGGTTCTTGTCTTTTGTCCCTGTAAGATCGGGTCACCCCGAATTACACTTAGTGCTCCCTCTTCCTCCCTATCTCTCCCCTCCCCATATTTCTCCCTCTTCCTCCCTATCTCACCCTCCCCGTATTTCGCCCTGTTGTCACTCTCTTCTACGCCGATGTGGGTAGCGGTGCTGAAGATAGGACACGGGACCATGGTGGCAACGGTGGCCGATGAGGTGGAGGAAAGATGGTAGCACATGCATTGCTGTCCCTAAGCCGGGCTCACCACACTACTCGTGCTCTGCTCTTCGTGACTGCTGGAGCTTCACTCGTTGCGTGCGGCACAAATAGAGACCGTCTTCTCCGACTCTAGTAGACCAACCGCGACACTATAGCGTCAATCTCCTAATCTGTTGATCTTTATCGACATTTGTTTCATGTCACATTGTGTTTCACACATTCTTGAAGCTATTCTCCAAATTAATTCGGTTTTTCTTCTCGTGTCGCGGAGAATTGACCATTTTTGTTGTTCGTATCTGGTCATCTTCTCTGTCTCCATGCACTGCCTCCAGTGAGCTTAGGTCCAATCCCTTCGCACATTAGCATCCCCTCGTTGTCTCCTTTATTTCAACGCACTTGGTTCATGTTGGTGATATGCCCTTGAGGCAAACATGGAAATAATTGTATGTGTCTTATGTTTATGAAACAGTATAATTGTTTGTCCTTTGAATAAATATCGATTGGATTGATCAACAAGTACATGACTTATTCGTGAAACTCTTTTCATATATCGATGTTATTCAAGTTATCCCTGATCGGTTATCATAATATAGGACGATTATATTTCATAGATCAACACATGTATTGATTGATGACTATGTTTCATGGGTCATAGAGATATAGAGATATCTAATCAATAATGTGGACACATGTTGGAGAACATACGTTGGATAGACCTATATGAGACACTGCGAGAATTATTATATATTCTTATGTGTCATCAGTTGGTCTCATACATAGTGTATGTATGATACTTAAACTTGAGATCATCATTGGTTTCCTCGGTGTGTAATGGTTTACTTAGGGGTTGCTAAACGCTACTCTTTAACCAGTTAGTTATAGATGTAGTTTTCAAGTTTACCATAAAACATGTTGAAGTACATGAATAATCAAGATGAAATTTGCCCCTCCTACATAATGGAGAGATATCTTTGGGCCCCTCGAGGTAGATGAATTAAGTAAGTACATGACCATGCTGAATGTGATTGAGAGTCAATCTAGATAAATTAATCCACTACGGTATGAGTGAATGGATCGAGCTGTCATAGGATGACATGACTCTCGCCTTGACTTCGATCTGATATCGTGAGGCAAAGGGAACATGACATTATCACACTATAGTAGGTTCGTTCGATTCTTTATGAGTATTTGGAAATCAATATGTACTGATAGGGACCACTATCGATCATTGGTCAGAAAGATGTTTTCGAGTCGTGCCTAAATATATATGAACCTATAGAGTCACACACTTAAGCGGTTTGGAACGGTTACAATCGATTATCAGAGTTCCGATTGGATCCATTCTAATGGACCGAATTGAATATGGATTCAGATTGGACCAAAGGGTTGGGCGCCAGCGAGAGCTATAAAGGGGTCGTAGGCTTAGGATTTGAGGTAAAAATTATATGCAAGAGTTGTACCACCACTGAAACCCTAGCCATCCTCCACCATCTTTGCCGTGTGTACGGTGCTAGCATCTCGGTGCTCAGCGTTCTAACCCCGGATGTGTGGATACCGATAGAGGCACTGATCTATTGCGGTGCTGTTCAAGGACGACTGTTTGGACCGATCAAGGAGTTGATTAGACCGATCCAAAAGCTGAAGGATCAACTTGCTGCTCAGCTACCGATCAGACCGATCGCATTATTCGACGACCATAATTGGACGCGCAACGTCGATTTGCTTCGATATTCCACTGTACTGCGCGTTTAGTGGTAACGATTTGTAATCCATAATCATTTATTTATGTAACCTCTTAAAATCTATAGAATTTTTAATTTAGGATAGTATAACCTGCCAACCCTTCAGTTCATTCCCTCGTCCACTCAAACGACGGTACCACCTTTTTCCCGTCACAATCATCACCACATGCCACCACCAGCACATCTCCAGTCCTCTCCCCTGAGCCGTCACCACCACCAGCCTCACCTCGTTGCCCCTGTTCCGTTTTACCCATTCGCGGAGCGCCTCGCCACCTCCCCCTCAGTCGTGTGCTTGCCTAGCCCGAGACCCCCAGGCCGGCTCCCTTCCGTCTTCTGTTGCAGGCATGCAAGGAAGAAGACGACCCACTTCTCTCTCTGTTCCTATGACCGTGGGGCCACCAGTGGAGAAACTGTTTTCAAAATAAAAAAAAGGAAGAATAACATAAGCCCGGATGATATGGCAGCCCACGTGGAGAAACAACCTTCCACACTGTCAAAATCACATAGCAAAACCGGGTTTGAATGTTAAACGAACAGGTTGTTATGAGATAAGTTTTCGTAACCGTATTCGGTTAGACTCTATCTTTTATTTGTGAGCGAATCCAAACTCATCTCTTATGCTTTCTTCTATATATTGGGCTTCCCTCCATGTAAAAGATCAGTTGAATAAAAAGCAAAAGAGTTCCACCCCTAAATTCTGTGTGCTCTTTTTCCTGTTCGTGTGATCCTGTTGTTGTGCTTTCGATTGATTGCGGGCGAACGACTACGCTTTACAACACAGGTATCGAAACTAGTACCATTAACTAGTTAATAAGTATAACATGAACGAGTTACACAAGTACCATTAATCACAAACTACATGCAATATATATAATAATACGATAATTGATGCATGAATGAAAGAGGAATTTTTTTCTGAGATAATATTTTTTCAATTAAAAATTACAAAAAAATATGTTGAATTAAAAAATAAGAACTATACACAAATAACGATAGAGACTCTGTCGCCAATGATCGCAACTCTCTGTCATCAATTCAAACGACGACATGGATGCATATTTGTAATTCTTTAATTCAGCATATTATTTCTATAATTTTTTATTAAAAAAATAACCAATGAAAGAGATAAGCACTCACGTACTGCTACTTGACGCAAATGACAAGGTGATACCGATCGAGCCAAACGTGTTTCCTGAGCTTAATTGTATTATGATATAGATTAATTTGAGTCTATATTTGATTAGACTCTAGCTATATATGGGTGGATCCGAACCTATCTTTTGCTATTTTTTACCATATATTAGACACTTCTTGTACAAAAGATTCAATCTAATAAAGAGAGAGAATTATTTGCTCTCTATATTGTGTGCTCCTTATTTTGTTCTTGCAATTCTATTGGCGTGTCATTGATTGATCACGGGTGAACAACTATATTTTATAACAAATTATCAGCACGAAGCTCCGTTAAAACCGATTGTGATCGTCTGACTACAACAAACTAGACTGCATCGAATTCGATCGACAATACGCAATTAGATCTTTAAGTGCATTGATACAAGTTTCGATTCTGCATATCATTATTACAGTCTTAGAGCAAGTACAATAGTAAAGTCAACTACTGACTAATAATAAACTAAAAATCAGTTTGTACAATAACTGTCTCTAAAGATTGTCTCTAGATGTTACTATCTTTTCTCTCTTGTACATAAATGATCTACCTATACTCTCGTGAAAAGCTGGTTACTAAATAAAAGCCAGCTCTCTTCTCCCTCCTCTTTCCTCACCTCTCCACGTAGATCAAAGCTGACGTGGCCTTACTGTACTTGCCTTACAGCGCGCCACCGCGCCAGCAGCGCCCGGCTGCATCTCGGCTTCACACATCCAGCCCGACGCCTCGGTTTCCGCGCCTGAAGCCCCCGACGGCGGCTGGCGAGCCGTCGCACAGGCGGCCGCGCACAGAGCCCTCTCGGCTGCACGCGCACGCCTGGCGGCCCGAAGCAGCACTGCGCACGTGCTGCAGCTTCACCGTACCGGCACCGCCCTGCCGCTCATCGGCCCTAAGCCGAACTGGGCCCGAAGCCTCTGTGCCGATGCCGCCGTCCCGGCTGTTCCGATGGCGCCGCTGCTCCCTGCCGTGTACCGCACCTGGAGCGTCGCCGCCACTGCGCAAAGGCCCATGTCGTTTGGGACCAGCTGTCTCCCCGGTCGCGCACAGCCATCGCGGACTCGACGGTCGGCGCCCGATGCCACCGCTTTTGCCTCCCTGCTCTTGTGTCCCGAAGAACACGTCTGCTCCCGTCGTCGATTTGGAAACCGCGCCGCACGGCAGCGGTGCGCCATCTCGTAACCCATGGCAGCGCCTTGAAGAACGTGCCTGCGGGCCTCCCTCGGCTTCCGCTCTCACCACCGCTCCCGCTGCGGCGCCGTCTCGACCGCGCCGCCCGCCGCGCCGACTAGGCCTCCATCCGGCCCCAGAGCTCGACCTCCACGCTGAGACGCTGGCGCGCCGCCGCTCCTAACGAGCGCCGGCCAACACCACACGGCTCGCGCCCGCGTAGCCCCCGTCGACGGTTCGCGCACGCTCCTCCCGGCGGCGGCTCCTCTGCCCGACCTCTTTGTTGCTTGGAACGGGTGGCGGCTAGGATTGGGAACCCTAGCCGCCCCTTCTAATGCAGGCCGGGCGGGTGTTTTTCGTTGAGCCCTATATGGGTCGTTCGGCCCAATGGCCGATGGCCCGTCCGTTTTAGAAAATGAATAATATTTTTTTTACATTTTAACCTCTAAATTTTTCCAGTATTTTCAGAAATTAATTAATAAATTTTGAAATTTGATAATATTTTCTAGAAATCAGATTTCTAGGTATATGGACTTCCATATAATTTAGTAAATTTGATATTTAGCACACATTGAAAGTTCCATACCTTGGGTTATTTTCTAGCATTATTCCATGTGTTTATATGTAGTGGAATTGTTTTTCTGGTACTTTAGTAATTCTGAAAATTGCTTAACTATTACTAGAAAAATGGTAAAAAAAAGCTAGAGAAAAATTATAGAAAAAAATCTAGATAGCATATTGAGAGCTTCATCCCTCTAGATTTATTCTCCTTAGCATTGTTCCATGTTAATATGTTGGAAATATTTTTTCTGTTATTCGGTAATTCTGAAAATTGCTAAATAATTAACAGAAAATTATGAACAATGCTAGGAAAATTTTATATAGCATATTTGGAAGCTCCATATCTCTGGATTTATTGTCCTAGCATAATTCCATGTTTATATACGTTGAAATTTATTTTTTTGTTATTTAGTAATTCTAAAAATTGCTTGAATAATTAGGAGAAAACTATGGAAATTGCTAAGAAAATTCTGGAAAAATTTATATAATTATCTAATGAATAGATATAGACCAAGCTTTACTGATTGAAGAGTGAGTATGCAATATATTGATTTTACCAGTAGTAAAAGTTATTTTGCATAAATAGAAATCGGATATGTCGGACATCGCAAAGAGGGAATTTATCGAGCTTGCCCTGCATGGCTACAATTATCTCACCTGGGTAATGGATATCGAGATTAATCTGACATCTCGATCTTTTAGAGCAGCTGTTTTCCCAGCGTGAAGCTGGTACCCCTACTCTTCCCAAAGCCGTCACGTTTGCGGCTCTGCACTTCCTGAGGCACTATCTTCATGCGGACCTGAAGGCCGAATATTTCATAGAAGAGGACTGGCTGGTACTTTTTAATCCCTGAATGAAAAATATATAACCAGCAAAGAACTGTCCTGTTGCCAGAAGTACATCGCAAATGGATTCTCCCGCGCTTTCAAGATTTTAAATGTTGTGGTAGCTTATAACTTTGCCATGCACAAGCTTATCACTAAACTAACATTCTGTAATCAGAAAGTTACTGATGCTAAAATGATTGACGAGACATTATGCACCATCCACCCCAATATGAGAATACTACTGTAATAGTATTATCATGCTAAGTACCAGAAGTACTCCGAGCTTATATGTATTTTGCTAAAAATAGAAAAAACATGATGAAATCCTAGTGAAGAATCATCACGTACTTCTGTTTGCACCAAAAATTGGCAAGTCTAGTCAAAATCGGCAATAAAATCAGATACCCGGAAGTTAACGGACAGGTTAGAAAGATTTGAAGATATTTGGTAACAGCAAAATCTTTAAGGAAATAACTATCCGAGATAAGGCCGATACGGATCAGGACTTCAAACGTATTGTAAAAGGATACGATATGCCGACGGGTATAAAAGAAGGGTCGAAGCAAGATGCGAAGAAGAGACAACACAATACAATAAACCACCCTTTACTTTCTTACTTTTTCCTGTCGATTAGGAGTAGCTTTTGCAACTTAGTTTTTGTAATTCGATCTTGATCAATAAAGTTGCGCATCGCCGATTATTGATCTTCTTCAAATTACAACCCCAGGTTCGATTTGTTCTGATTTTGTTGCGCATCGCCTTCTTCAGAATCGATCTGCCTTTATCCTCTCATTAGCCTTAATCGGCTAGTTAGACTTACCCTGTTACTTTGATATTAATCGGCTTCAAGCTAATTGAGTTTAAGCCGATTGATCTTGATGATCGGCTTTGAGTAAATTTTATATATTTTTTACCTTGTCGGTTACAGGTCAAATCGACTGGCACGCTCTGAACCAGGTGTTCGTCTGGTGTGCTGCTGTCAGAAACCCTACCTCAAGTTTTTGACGCCAACAACTTCCTAATGGGAGTCATGCAATGACCGAAGTACATGCAAATGCTGAGCAAGCTAGCAATAACCATGGCCACAAAAGGGCCAAAGGAATAAGGGGATAAGTGGAAGAATGGCAGATCAAATAGGGGAAGAGACAATTCATAGTGAAAACGTAAAGGTAAAGGGACACGGGGCTTCCAGAGCAAGATTCAAATAAATAAGGCTGCAAACCTTGAATAACAATGTTTTAGGTATGGATGCACTGATCATTGGTTGTGCAACTATCACATCCCGAAGCATATGGTAGATCTTTACATACAATCCACAGAAAAAAGTCAATAAGACTAGAGAGACAATGTTGAGTCATATTTCACCATTCAACCTGTTATTGACACGGATGTTGAGAAGTGTGATGATATGGTTCTTTAAATTATTGAGTTCGTTGAGTCTCAAGAGGATATCTACGACTCATATGGAAACCTGGATTAGTCTCCTAAGTATTCCTTAACTTTGCTAGTCAATGTCGCATATTCCTTGTAACTCTCCTTATCAGTTTAGCCCTAGTTCCTGAATGAACATCTGGTCTACGCTCCTGTTGAGAAATTAGCATTTAAAATTGAATAAATTGGTATTTCCCAGATATTTGATTATTTGTGCTATGTTTGTTCTATATTCTACAATTTGTTCCTAATGTAACAATTGTTTGATTGTTAAATTATACTTCTAATATAGAACAAAGTATAATCCAATGGTGGAGGAGAAAATCTGTTTAGAAGACAGTTGTACCACACTTAGTGAATTGGAAATGTTATAACTATCGTCGGAAACGATCCTCTCATAGTTGGCACTGGAAGAATGTCATATTATACCATGAGTCCAGTCGTACTCCCTTAAGTCTTTAAAGACATTGGTTTGAATCGTTTTCATACGGAGACAGAATGAGAATAGTACAGAATACCTACTCATGACTAAGTTTAATTGATGTAATAAACGTGTGGTTGAAAAACTTCCTCCGGATTATACTATGCACATATAAAACCTGAAATTTGTGTTGAAATAAAAACCAAGAAATATTTAAGATCTGGTAGATCGACTGGGCTATCATGAGTTGAATATTATGAGAAGAATAATTATAATTCTACTAGCCATAGCATAAAGACTTTTCTAGACCTGAAGATTTCTTTTGCCCTGTTTGTGCTAAAGGAAAGTTGACAGTTAGACTCTCATCTAAAAGTTAGGGAAGAATCATTGAATTTTCTAGAGAGAATTCAAGGTGATATATGTGAACCTATTCAACTCATATCGGGCCCCTTCAGATATTTTATGGTACAAATAGATGCTTCTAGTAGATGATCCCATGTATGTCTCTTATCTACTAGGAACCATGCTTTTGCTTAATTTATTGCCTAAATCATTAAATTGAGAGTCTCCTTTCCAGAAGAAAAGGATCAAGTGTATTCAAATGGACAATGTTGGCGAGTTCATCTCAAAAGCATTTAATGATTACTGTATGGCTCTGGGAATTAACGTAGAGCATTCCGTACCTCATGTCCACACTCAAAATGCCTTGCAGAGTCATTAGTTAAAAGAATAAAACTTTTTGCTTGGCCACTCTTGCAGAATTGTATATTACCCACCAGTTGTTGGGGCCATGCAGTACTACACGCTGCAACATTAATTCAACTCAGACCAACTGCATACCATAAAATTTCCCCTTTGCAGCTAGTACGTGGGAAAGAACCAAGTATATTCCATATACGAAAATTTGCTGTGTTGTATACATGCCAAGCACCATCGCAGCGTACAACATGGACCCTTACCAGAAGTTGGCAATCTATGTAGATTATGAATCTCTGTCAATTACTAAATACCTAGAGCCTATCACAGGGGATCTGTACATGGCTTAGTACTTGATTGTATGATGACAATTTCTCGGTATTAGGGGGAGATAAGTACCACATTAAAGAATACCGAGAAACAGATTGGAATGTCACTGGCATTCAGTCCTTAGACCGACGCACTAATGAAACCGAACTCGAAGTTCAGAGGATAATAAGTCTGCAACAAATAGATAATAATCTGTGAGATGCCTTCACTGATTATAAGGGAGTGACAAAATCTCATATACCTGTAGTAAATGCACCTGAAGAGTGGAAATACCCCAGGATGTTATTGAACCCACTCTTGCCCCTCATGATAAAAAGAGAGGGAGGCCTCCAGGTGCATGGGACTCAGTTCCGCAGAGACGTTCACAGAAACAGAGGACCGAATAAGTGAGAACACTTCCTGAGACAGTTGAAGAAGCTCAACGTGATGTTGAGAAAATCCCTGAAGTGATTCATCCTGAAGATGATAACCTCAGCATATATTTGCGCACACAATCTAACGTAGGGAAGTCGAAACACCCAGATTCCATCGTTGTGGGAAATCACGAGGAGCTGAAAGAAATTAATGAAAGGATATCCTTGAAGTGATGTAGGAGAATTGTATAAAAGAAAGACTACATTTGTCGACATATATTCCGCCTCCAAATTGCTAAAAAGCAGGATCCAGAACAAAGTCCATGGCAGAGTGCCAGAAGCGCTCAGATAGGGTCAAAAGAGAAGAAGCAATTGAGGCAGCGCTCGCTTAATAAGAGGAAAGTATTTGATCCTGTTGACCGAACACCTCCCAAAGTGTTCCCTGTAGGATAAAAATGGATTTTTCATCCATAAGAGAAATGAAAATATCCAAGTGGTATATAAAGCGAGTCTTGTAGCACAAGGGTTCACACAGAGACTCGACATCGATTACGATGAAACCAATTCTCCTGTAATGAGTGGAATAACGTTCCAAAATTTAATATAGATAGCAGCAAGCTTAAACTTATCAATACAGTTGATGGATATAGTGACTGCATGCTTATATGGGTCACCGGATACGGATATTTATATGAGAGTCCCTGAAGAAGTCAAAATTTTGGATCCTAATAATCGGAACATGTATAGCGTCAAACTGTAGAGATCACTATACGGATTAAAACAGTCGGGGAGAATATGGTACAACTGATTTAGTGAGTTCTTCCTGAAGAAAGGATACTCCAACAATGATGATTATCGCTGTGTGTTCATAAAGAAATCCCAGAATGGATTATGTATCATCTTAGTTTATGTCGATGATCTGAATATCATCAGAACCACAGAGGAGATAAAGGAAGTAAGTGCTTACCTCATGACGGAGTTTGAGATGAAAGATTTGGGTAAAACCAAATTTTTCTTAGGCCTACAGTAGAGCATTTCCTAGAAGGAATTCTTGTACACCAGTCTTTCTATACCAGGAAGGTATTGGAAAGATTTAATATGGATAAATCTCACCCTTTAAAAACCCCTATGATATTAAGATCCCTTGAAGTGGATAAAGATCCTTTCAGACCAAAGATGAAAAATAAGGAAGTTTTATAACTTGAAATTCCATATTTAAGCGTCATTGGAGCACTTATGTATCTTGCGAATTGCACAAGACCTGATATTGCATTCGTAGTAAATTTGCTAGTAAGACACAGTGTAGCCCCAACCAGAAGACATTGGGCTAGTGTCAAGACTTTACGCAGATACCTCCAAGGTACTCAAGATCTTGGATTGTTTTTTCAGAAGAACCAAGTCTTAACCATGGTGGAATATACGGATGCTAGCTATCTGTCTAATCCCCACAATGCCAAATCTCAAACTGGTTTTGTGTTTCCCTGCGGTGGCACAACCGTTTCTTGGCGATCTTGTAAGCAGACCTGGGTAGCTATTTCTACCAACCACTCAGAGATTATAACTTTGTATGAAGCGTCACATGAATGTGTTTGGCTAAGATGTATGATTAACCATATCCAGAAGTCATGTGGTCTTAACACCGTCGATACCTCCACAATTATTTATGAAGATAATGCTGCTTGTGTTGCACAAATACAAATGGGTTATGTGAAAAGCAATATCCCAAAGTATATTGCTCCTAAACTTTTTTATCCTCACGAACTCTAGAAGAACGGTGAGATAAAAGATTTTACAAACTAAGTCATGTGAAAATCTTGTAGCTTTATTCACTAAGTCCTTATCAAAATCTTCATTCCAAAGATGTGTTAATGACATTGGAATGAGACAACTTAGAGATATGCAAAGTTTAGGGGGAATAAATCCTTTAACCATAATCCTTATAATGATCTTGAAGATCCTAATATAAATCCAGAAGATTATATGTTGTACACCTTTTCCTTTAGTGAGTTTTTCTGAAGTTTTCTCACATGAAGGTTTTTAATGAGGCAACTAGTGTAACACAATGTGCGAGTGCAATGTACTCTTTTCTCTATCTCTTTTTCCCATTAGGTTTTTAGTGGAGTTTTTGATAAGACATGTGCATTACGCAGTATTCACCCAATGGGGAGTGGTATGATATAGATTGATTTGAGTCCATATTTGGTTGGACTCTATCTCTATGTGGGTGAATACGAATCTATCTCTTGCTACTTTCTACTATATATATTGGGCACCCCTTTGTACAAGAGATGCAATCTAATAAAGAGATAGAACTATTTGCTCCATACATTGTGTGCTCCCTATTTTGTTCATGCAATTATATTGACGTGTTGTTGATTGATTGCGGGTAAACAACTACGTGTTATAACAAATTGTTCGGTGGAGGGAGAAATTTTTTTCACGCACAGGCGGGGAGATGGGGCGCTAGTTTCAGCCAGATCCGCTGGTTTGGGTAGAGCGCGTGCATGGGATCGGCACCCAAACCCACAAGACGAGTTCTGGACGGTCGAGCTCGATACAACGCCGAAAGAATCGTCGATAGTTCCTTTTTTTACTCGCGCATGAGGTCGCATTCACGAAAGGACACTGCTCCATCTATTCTCTTCCCTCTCTTTCATCTTATAAAAATCCTAGCTGACATCTCCTACAGATAGCTAATTGTGGACCATTGTATATATGTCCTTATGGATTGTCCTTGTCCTTCCATTTGACCACCGCGCAACCTAACCTGCCGTGCCATGCATTAGAGTAGAGGTGGGCGTCGTGCCGTGCGGGGTCGGCCTGGCACGGGCCTATCGTGCTTCGGGCCGGAACCGTGTCGGGCCACGCCGGCCCGCCATGCCGGCCCGGCTCGCCTTCGGCGAGCCCAAGCACGGCCCATTTACGCTTCGTGCCTAATTCGTGCCGTGCCGGCTCAGGCCCGGTCCATTTACACTATTGCGACGAGAGGAAATGACCCAAATTTGCTTGTAGTAGCGTGCGTACGCGATGCTACGGTGCAGCGAATGTATAGCCACTTTGATCAAAGAAATATGTAAATCTACAATCGAGCAACACGTATGGACAGAGATCCTTGGCAGTCACAATAGTGACTGCCAAGTTTGCAGTTGTTGGGCATCCAACCGTTGGATCGAGCGAATCGACGGTCCGGATAAAAAAATGGTTTTGCTACAGTAAATTGCTACAGTATTTTTTGCTGCAGTAACTGCGCAGGACCCTTGTCCAACAAACATTCGCTTGGATCATCCAAAATAAAGTGGGGCCATGCATTGTGCCAATTAATTAAATCATTATTAGCGAACACGCATTCGTTCTCCTGTGTATCTCTGGACAAATTAGCAAAGTAAGTAAATAAATGACAAGAAGAAATGTGCAGCAAAGCAAGGACTAAATGAAAGCATGCGAAAGAAACATCGTGTGTGGATATCAGTATTGCTAGCAATTGCACACAAATATTGGGGAAAAAAAGTAAATTTTATTAAATCTTGAACATGTACAGAGTTACTGCCTCGTTAAAAACCTTACACCCCGGTATGGGGTACCCCCGGTAAGGAAAAGAGTACAGTAACTACGTTTATATACATAGACTACCCGATTTGAGATTGTCAAAGTCGGCTACGCGTCCGTGATCTCTGATCCTCTGGCCGATGTTGTGTCCTCTCATCTCGCACGCTCCCGATCTTTGAGGCATGTAATTGCCTAAACCATCTCAGTGTGAGAGCGACCTCCTTAGCTCAAGTATCCTCCCCACCAAATCGAAAGTGGATTACGGCGAGACGGTGGACACGGGAAGTAAGTACATCCGTGCGAAATGGGATAGCACGGGTAAATCGTTAGTTATTTTCCACCACAAAAGCAAGTTAAGTTGATTTTCCTCGTCCATGTCAAGCTCGGACTCCATGAAAGGCGTGTCGAGGTAGTGGTTGATCTCTACCCGTGGATTCCATTGCGGCCTGCTCGGCATTTCGGAAGATGAACCAGACGATTTGCCTTTCAGCTTCTTCCACATGTTTGAAGCGATCGAACTGCCTCGTGCTTGTTGCGTTGTTGAGGTAGATCTTCGTGCTTCACTTCTGGTGCCAAACTTCTCGTAATATTTATCAAAAACTCTGAAAAATTCGTTATAAACATGAGTATAGGCCTCGGAGAAATCAAGATCAAATGCCTCACCTATTCCCTCGAAGGCGCTCTGCAAGTCAGAAAATTTTCTCCGAGGATCCAAAATGACAGCAAAACAGTACAAATGTGGAATAGCTTGAAAATATTTAAAAATTTTTGCTCCATTGATTCTATAATAGGACGTAAAATATAATTATCTCTATTTTCTTTAAAAGCATTAAAAATAAGCCAAAGCCACTCGATGACTAAGAAAGAAGTTGGGTAGTACACACCAGATAATTTTTTAGTTTCATCGTAATTTTTTTTAAAAAAATTATGAAAATGACTAGCAATTATCCAATCCGCGTCAGTAACCAATACCTCACCATTATTGCAGTTGACGAAGACAGTGATAACGTGCTCGTAGTCTTCGCACCGATGCATCATAGTATAAGTTGAGTTCCATCTAACCTTCATATCAAGGTTGAATCTTCTTGGTTTCATATTGTTGGCCTTGCAGTACTCTGAGAACTGGGCAAACTTTATAGGTGAATTAGTAATAAAATCGACAGCACTACGTATGCCCTCCAAAGTAGGTTTCATTACATGCAAACCTGCCTATACAATGAGATTAATAATATGGCATACGCACCTCTGGTGGAGTACAATACCTCCAATATAAGTCTCCGGGTGCAGTGAGAGATGCTCCATAGCCGTTGTGTTAGCTGATGCATTGTCAAGAGTAATTGAAACAATTCTACTTTCTATTTTAAAGTCATTAACAACCTCAAGTATACGGGTAGCGATAGCATGTCCGGCGTGTGACTCCGAGATTGGCCTAAACCCTATGACCCTTTTGTTTAGTACGTACTCGCCATCTAGGTAGTGCGCAACAACACTAATATATGCTGCTCTTTGGTGAGAGGAAGTTCATATATCAGATGTTAATGCGAAGGAAAAACTAAGTGTTATAAAGGTCTGTTTTAACATTTCTAGTTTATTTGTAAACATTTTACAAACATCACGTGTAGTTGTTCTTCTACTAACATGTTGGTATTGCGAGCAAAAACCACGTTGCACCATTCTCTCAAAATTAGAGCTCTCACCCGTTCTAAGTGGAAGATCCTCCGTAACTATGTAACGTGCAATTTCGTCTCTAGCTACGTCGGCGTTGTATACCCATGTGCTTACCGAACCGTCGGTGTTGAAGTTGAGCTGTGTCTACACGCCCTCGCCCGGCCTCCGTCTGGCCGATATCTTCCTCAAGCAATTCTCCGCATATCTCTTTAGATGACCTGTACCACCACATGCACGTGCAAATAGTTTAGCTTGACATTATTTGCAAACAGCATACACTACCTCATGTCCGTCAACAGTTTCGAAGTTTCTGTCCATATGTTGCCAGCACCACGTGCGTCGAGTGCTGGATATGGACGTCCGTGCTGGCTGCATCGATATGTCGGGCTGCGTGTTTGGTGTGGATACCGACGCCCGTCCCGGATACACCGAGTAGCGGCATCTGAGCTCGGTGCATCCGGAGTTTATGAGGCATCCTCGATGTCGTGCGTGCCGTCCAGATGACAGTCATCCATGCCGTAATCTCCCATACCGGGAGAGAGTTGACGTGGATCGATCTCTTGATCCTGACGAGGGGGACTTGGAGAGCGCGGGCATGCTCTCCTACTCTTGCTCTTGTGAAACATTGTATTTCGCGACGTTAGAACAAAAAAATGCAAGCAATTAGAGTGAGATGTACAGAATGTGCTGAGAGCCTGAGCAAAAATGGGCAAGAGAGAGTTGAGAGTTGTGCAGAGTAAATGCAAGCCATCACCTGTCTTTATGGTGTGTCCAGTGAAATGACCGTTGTTCTGCTGTCGCGTGATTCCCTCGAGTGTGAGTGTGTCCGTTCAAAATTGCGTTAGAGAGAGCGGGATGGAATAATCAATCGCATCGCTGTCTTCTTTGCGTTCAAAACTTCAAATTCATCAGACGCGTGATTTTCTTCCCGTGATTCCCTCGAATGTGAGCGTGTCCGTTCAAAATCGCGCGTGATTCCCTCGGTTGCATGCATGCACACACAAAGTTCAATGTTTTACGTCATTTCAGTTCTCTTTTTCTCAAACGCGTGACAGACCACACAACAAGATAACAAGAGAGATGTTGAATTCACATTATGACGCGTGATTCCCGCGAACAATTTTTTCCCGTGATGTACTTTCAGATTCCTTCTTAGTCTCTGTTTTTCTGTTGGACACGAGCTTTTTCCTCTCTCTCTCTGTTTTCTCGTGGGACATTTAGAAGTTGAGGGGGACATTTAGACGCATGCGCCATTCTCTCTCTTTGGACCGACCGAGCTGACGCATGCGCCAGCGCCCAGCCGGCCCCAGCGCCACTCTTTTCCTCCCCTCAGTCCACGTGCGACGCGTCAGCTCCTCGAGTCGCCCACCCGACTCAGCGTGTGTGCGCGTCTCCTCGGGCCCCGCCCCGCGCGACCCCTCGGCGCCCTCGCCCCACCCCGCGCGACTCCTCCTACGTGGCCAAGCCGTTCCCGGAGCTCCCACCCCTGACTCTCCCAGCGGCGCGCGTCGCGCCTCGCCGCGCCCGCCGCCTGCTTTCTCCTCCTCCCTCGCCCAAGCCGGGCCCGGCGGCTTCGCCTAGCGCCCGCGACCGTTCTGGAGCCTGCCGCGGCGGCGAGCCTAGCCCCACGCGCGCGCGCGCGCCGCTCCCTCGTCGCCCGCCTCGCCCCGCTTTGCTCCTCGTCGTTCTCGAAGCCCTCGCCACCGGCCTCACCCTGCGCAGCCCTCGAGATCCTCAGCAACGGCCGGTCGTGGACGAAGAGCCAGCAGCCTAGCGAGGTTCACGCCGCGCACCTTCACGTGGGAGTCGGCGGCGCGCGAGGCGACCAAGGGCTAAGGCACCTTCTGCGGCGGCGCCATGGCGGCAGCGTGCCCCTCCTCCTTCCTCTCCGTCGGTCCGGCGTGCGCGGGCTCAGCTGCGTGCTCGGCCACTGCGGCGGGCTCGGCGGCGTGCCGCACGGCTGCCGCGAACTGCCGCTGCGGCCTGCCGTTAGGCGTGGCGTGTCGAGGCACGCCGCGAAGTGTTCGGCCGTCTTGCGCCGAGCACGGCCCGGACTACCGCGGTCGCGGTCTTTGGGCCGCCACCGTGTTCGAATGGCGGGCCGACGCGGCGAACAGCTGTCGTACGGTCGGCCCGACCCGTTTAAACGAAGACGCGTCGGACGGATGTCGGTGGGCGAGACGGACCTCGTCTTGGCCCAAAATAGCCGGCCCGGCTGTTTAGAACGATGCCGTGTCGAGCGGATGTCGGTGGGCGAGCGAGCCTTGTGCCGGCGCAAAATAGCGTAGCCCAGTGCCCACCTCTACATTAGAGCACAAAGGTGCATATGCCGAACACCCTTTAAGGGCACTTCGCCTCACGTGATAGATCGATGCAGGTAGGTAAGTCAAACAGCCACTACTACGTCGTGCAGAGAGAGCATCAACGTGCAGTTCCATGCAATGTTGCGCTCATGCAGCCGACGCATTGGCTGCCCGTCTATACATCCACAATTCCACATGGATCTGCCAGTAGAAGACAGCTCGAGAGGTTTGGTTGGTGTATGCACGGCCAGTGGCGAATCTAGCATGAAAATAGAGGGGAGCTCTTATATAGAAGTTCTAACTCAAGACAAGCATACTAATGATACATCTATCGATCTATTGCTAACTAAATTCCAAATTCATACATAAAGAGAAAGGAAACAAAGTGAATAATCAAAATATGACAAGTGTAATACCTTGCTAATGGATAGAATGACATAAATATTAAAATATGTGAGGACGGATCATCAACCATTCGAACTGCAGACAAATATATAAAACTAAGTGATGCAATTTCAATTTGTGAATACAAAAATCAGACATCAGTTATCAGAAAAAGGGCATTCAGCCATGAGGCATTGTATTGGGGCTTGGGGCAATTTTTTTATACCGAGCAATCAGTGGCGCTGGCGAATCTCTGGCTCTAGCGTCCTCGTCCTGGCGATCAATCCGAGGCTGAGAGGCTCCTCGGTCGCTCCTCCTTGCCGATCGTCTCGATTCCTCTCTGGCGATGCGCGTTCGGCCGCCGGCTGGACGGCACTCCGAGCGGATGATTCCTCTCCTCTGGCGATGTGTGTTCCTCCCGGCACTCTGAGCAGCCGATAACTCTTCTCGGGCCCCTACTGCCTCTCGGCTAATCGCCTGACCTGGCCCTGGCGCCCTCTACGTCGGGTCTCCGGTGCCCGTCGGTACTGGCGTGCTGCAGCGAGTTCTCGCGAATCGGCTACCTGCCGTGTGGTCACGCCTGCCCGTGCGTCTGCCGCCCACAATCGCCCGCGCGTCGGTCTACCGCCTGCGAGACGACACTATTTGTCTCTCTAACTCCCGGTTTTGCGCTACAGTAAAGGAGGCCGAGTACTGTACCAGGTGAAAGCCCACGAGAGTAAGGGAGCCCATGACTAATTTTGATGGCCCACTTACCTGACAGTATTGTTTTCTTCTTACATCTTATTCTCAGTTCCTAAACCTGCCGATTTGTCGCTATGGCGCTATATCTCTGCTTCTTTCTGGCGTTGGGGATATGGGAGGAGGAGGGGTTCGGCGGATCGGAGGTGGGGTTGACACCCTAACCAGCACTAATGGTAGATTCGCCCATGTGCACGGCTGCTCATATATACGCTTATCGCACGACCTGTCTCGATGGCCCGATCGGCTTGTGCAGCGTGACATCCAAGTGAATGTGTTATGACTCACGATTCATCCTAGAGGAATTACGGAGTACTTGCAGAGAGAATTTGGACCTGCATACACAGTGTAATTGATGAGATTACTGCTGTCCTGTTGTACTGCTAGTTGGCGTGGCTGCATACTGGCGCTAGCTGCTTGTGATGGGATAGAGTGATAGACGGCACGACGCATTTGCCTCGTCGTCAGCACCGTCGTCCTCGCGGCGACCGGCTTCCGGGCCGACCACTCACCTTCATCGCAGAGCACCCACCTCTCTGTGCGTTGTGGCAAGGGAGGGTAGTTTTCGATCATCCGGACGATTTTCTGATACGAATTATGTCGGTTTGGATATTTGTCAGATATTATCGAATTGAAAATGAATATAGATTTTTTCAATCAGATACGGATTCGACAACTCATTATCCGTTAAATACGGATCCGAATAATCTGAATACTCATAGGCCGTATTATCTGATATGCACATGAGATAGGCCGAGGCTACTCTTTTGACACAAAAAGGTTTATGAATTTCAAAATCATTTTTTAATTTAATCAATCCATAAATTAAGTTTCAATTATTAAAATTGGAAAACCAGCTTCCAAAAATTACGAATTTTTTGGAAACGTTCATGATATAATTTATCATTTTAAAAAATATTTTCAAGGTTTTATCGTCTTTTAAATTTTTCCAAAAATTCAAACACTGCTATCCTTAATAGGAAAATATTTTAAATAAATAGTTAAAATGCATAAAAACTCATAAATACATAATTTATTATTTTAAACATAATTCAACAAAGAATACAAATCTTGGTCATTACTTGTTCTTCGTGAATATTTGGATCAAATAAACTAGTTACGTTGTTTTTCATTTTATGTGTACAATTTAAAGGGTTTTTATGTTCTGATACATATTCATGACCGTATTTGTTTCGATTAGTATCCGCTCCATATCCGTATTTAGTATATTCATATTCGTATCCGAATTATTTGTATTCGTATCCGCATCCAGAAAAATATGAAAACAAAAATGGTAGAGACATTATGTATCTGCATTCAATGCATTTTCATTCTTAGTTATGGCGCACTGTTGTGTTGATTGCTGCAACGGAATTTATAGTGCGCTGCTAGCTGTATTGAATTGGGGGCATTTACCGGTTGCGTATTTCAGATCAAATCTTTAGGAAAGGTATAATTGCCGAATCACACTTTTCATGGCACGCGCGTAAATTCGAGATCGTTGGGTTTATGGATGAATATCCCCAAATCTTCTAAATTCACCCGTGCATGCATTAATCCGGCTTCTTATTTCCTTCTTCTACCTAAGAACAGCCATGAGCAGGGTTAACAAAATCGCGGAAATCACTCGGTTTTCGACTGTACAGCTTCGGTTCGAAAACAGAAATCGAGCGGTTTACCGGTAGAATTTAAAAAAAATCAAAAAAATCAAAAAAAATTGAAAAAAAATATGCGATGAAAACCGCTCGAAAAACCTTTTTCAAGAACGTTCAATTGGTCGGCTGGTTTTTCGCGAAAAACCGCGGTAAACAGTGAAAACTGAGCGGTTTTTCGCGAATAGATTTGACCAAAATTCGAATTTTTTTATTTTGCAAACCGTTCGGTTTTTCACGGTTTTTGAGCGGTTTCTCGCGAAAACCGCTACCGCCGGGTTAACGATTTTCGGCTTCGAAACGAAATTGTGAACCCTGGCCATGAACCAATGACTCTGCCATCCTACTGGCAAGGCAAGCGCACTACAAGAATGCAGCTCATCTCACGTGCCAAACAGAGCAATAAGGGCATGTACAATAAGACCACGTCAGCTGACTCTTAGTCTATACACATCAGTTTTGGTCTATATGGAGGAGTGAGAAAAGATGAGAGAGAATAGAGCTGGCTCTTATTTAGTAGCCAGCTTTGCACGGAAGCATAGGTAGATCATTTATGTACAAAAGAGAAAAGATAGTTATTGCACAACATCTAAAGACAACCGTTAGAGACAGTTATTGTACAAACTGGCTTTTAGCTTACTATTAGCCAGTAGTTGGCTTTGCTATTGTACTTGCCCTAACTAAAGTTGCGTGATAAGCTACCTTAGAGACTTTCTAAGCATAGGCCATTAATTAGTAGTGCGATATAGGCTATTAATTAGTAGTGTGATAAGCAGCCATGATGGCAACGGCTAGCTTCCGTCGGCCGCCGGCCGTACAAGCGGCCAAACCATACTGTGACACGTTGCACCCCCGTTCGATCCTATTCTGTGATGCATTGCGACTTCTCGTTATGCTGAGCTTCACCGGCGGATCCACTTCCCATACATGTTGGGCGACTGTCCGAGTTTCTTACGGACGAGCTATAGAGCTGTAGTGCAACTTTATCATTGCAAACGCTATGAAAACTAAATTTCTTCGAGCAAAAGTTCATTCTAGACCATTAATTAGTTAGGTTTATTTAAATTCTAAAAAAATTTCAAGCTCCGCGGATGCTAAGCTTGCTGTCTTGTCCTCCCGTGTGGCAGGTTGGCAGCAACGGGGGCATGGCCGCGCTCAAAACGAATTTGCCGACGGGGGGCGCCTTCTACCCAAGCGCAGGTGGATGATGACAGACGTGCTGGCAAACGTACATGCAAGCTTTTTCGTTTGTTTAGCACCATGGACTTTATCTGATCACTCTTTTTTTTCTGTTTCTTTTTTTTTTCCAGGGAAACTCACTCTTGAAGTCTTGAGCTCTTGATGCTAAAAACATCACAGCTTGTTCGCGTGATGAATGGTGCCATGTGGATGGGTAAGAGACGAAGAAAGGAGAGGTGTGCTTTCAACGCTCTTTTAAAATGTGCACAAATGTGTTTTAAAAGGCAAATTGAGGTTTAGCTTTGCAAGCTCGCTGTTTTGAGTATGCTTCTATGCATTATCCACTGCAGGTTACACAAATCCTAAAGCAAGAAAAAGGTGTAAGTAATCACCATCTACTATTTATTTTTATTTTAATATTTATGCAAATTTCAGCCAAACATGATAATTTATGACCAGTGCACTGTCAGAAAGTTCCATATGCAGAGGTGAACTTTTTTTAAGAGAATACAGATGTCAACTATTAATCCTCCTCCTACGTTGAAAATGTTGAAGAGGTTTCTCAAAGGTAAAAAAATCCACTGTGGGCCGATGACAACAAGGGCCCACCTTAGAAATAGAAGTACAAACTACAAAGCCCACATGCGTCTCTTAAACCCCCTCTCCCTCTATAAACAGAAACGGAGATTCAGATACCACGTCCACCAGAGTCCGTTCCTCTCGAACAATCACGCTCACGCCCGTCGGCTAGCTCGCTTCTGTACCTTCGGTAACGGCGGCGATGGACGGCGACGGCGAGGCGCGGGGGCGGCCGATGCTGGAGAATCCGCCGAGCCACCGGGAGCGGCACTTCACGGCGGGGGAGGTAGTGCGCGACATCATCATGGGCGTGTCCGACGGCCTCACCGTGCCCTTCGCCCTCGCCGCGGGGCTCTCTGGCGCCAGCGCGCCCTCCTCGCTCGTCCTCACCGCCGGCCTCGCCGAGGTCGCCGCCGGCGCCATCTCCATGGGCCTCGGAGGGTAACGTACCAGACACTCTGCTCCCATGTTCTCCTTCCATGCACCGCTCATCTAGCGAAGTTATCAATACCTTTCGTGTCTTGTCTTTTACGGGTAGATTACGGATTGGCTGCTCATTGATTTTTCTGAACTGCGCAGTGATCGTTGAGTAATGAAACGAAAATTTCAATTCCTGCATGCGTATCTTCACGGGTAATTGGTACAGATCGCGTCTTTTGCAGAGACGCTTAGTTTCTCGCATTTTTTTTTAATTCGATTACAAGGAAGACACATCCCACGCACATCAGGTGCGCACACGCGATTATACCCCCTAAGAACACGTCTAGAAAGACCAAGATCGGAAATAAATCTGCGACATCATAAAATTTCTACCGAAATGCACTCGCCTTGTACACCAGGATTTGAACCTTAACTAAGAGGATCAATTTGCCCCGTTTTAATTGGTGCAATTAATTATTTGCTCTATTTGTGTTATTGACATGTGGCCCTAGGACCCGTATGCTAGTGAGACATCACGAGGCAAATAATGAATGGCACAAGTAAATAACAGCAAATCATCGATTATTCCCAGTTCCTTGCAGCAGAAAGAAATTTGGAACATCCTTACGGAACTAGAGATGTACTCTCTACCTCTCTGTACAAGTGAAATCAGTGATATCTAGAATGAATTAAGCTAGTTCGCACGTTTGCCGTGCTCCTCCTGCTACGATATGTCTGACTGTATTGTAATGCATGTACAGTTTTCCTCAAAAAACATTACTTAGACTTGCATGTTGTATAGAACTACAGAGAACACAACTCAGATGTGAGTACTAGGCATGATCTGGATGCGCTCACCAGGTCACAGGTGTACTTACTGAATCTTGCTTTGTTGTCTCATTAACACTGAACTACAAAAGGCCCATAGTGTTCATTGTTCAGCTGAACCGCTGAATCTTTACTTTACCCTCAACTCCAACTTGTAGATTACTCTCACTCGAACACAAAAAATTATTTGGGGAAAGTTAGCTCGTGGTAGACAAGTCAGTGGCTCTCTTCCACGTGCTACTCCATCACGCTTTATGATAGTAACACAACTTTTAGGACCAAGAAAGTGGAGAATAATGCTTTCTCCTTTCAACTGGGAACAAGACAAGATCACATTGTTTTCAATTCAAAAAGCACCCACAAATGCATGGTTCTGAACTTCTGATCTCCATGCCATGTGGTAGGTACCTGGCAGCCAAGAGTGAGGCAGATCATTACAAGCGGGAGATGAGGAGGGAGCAGGAGGAAATCATAGCCGTCCCGGACACTGGTACATGGATACTACAGGATGACAGTTGATGAAACATGTTCCTAGATTCCTCTGTGTGTGACTTGCAGCTAAGCTGCCTAACTGTTAGTGTTTTGATTTCCTGATTGATCCGTCAGAGGCTGCTGAGATTGGAGAGATCATGTCGCAGTACGGGCTTGAACCGCACGAGTATGGCCCTGTCGTGGAAGGGCTCCGGAGGAACCCTCAAGCTTGGCTAGACTTCATGATGAGGTATGACCCAACTGTTGCTGCCACTATCTATGGTAATTCCTTCTGATAGCTCTGTTGGCCCATTATATAGTACTAGAAAGCAAATGCTGATGGTGATGGGACTAATCTGAAATACTTTGATGTATGGCTTTGAGATAGTTATAGAGCTGTCAAGAATCAAAACCAATAGTGTTATTAGTCATCAACCCTGTTTTTATCATATGAAATATGCTAAATAATTGAGAACTATCAAACCAACACATGGTTAATGCTTTTCGTAACTAACCTGAGCAATGTGTCCAGGTTTGAGCTGGGTTTGGAGAAGCCGGACCCAAAAAGAGCCTTGCAGAGTGCTCTAACAATAGCGCTATCTTATGTGATCGGTGGATTGATCCCTCTCCTGCCTTACATGTTCATCTCCACAGCCCAGAACGCCATGCTCACATCAGTTGGAGTCACACTGGTCGCGCTACTTTTCTTTGGCTACATCAAGGGTCGCTTTACTGGGAACCGCCCATTCCTCAGCGCTGTCCAGACTGCTATTATTGGCGCTCTTGCTTCTGCTGCAGCGTATGGAATGGCGAAGGCCGTGCAAGCTAGATAGTTCTCGGATCCTTCATATGTTCAATATCTGAAGTTTCATTAGCCTGCAATGAATTCAGGAAAGTTGTAATTTTGCTGTTTTGACTTTGAAACAACTCTTTACATTGTCATATTGCAGATGAAGCTAATCTAATTTACCTTTCATACTTCATAAATAATGGGAAAGGAATAAAAACATTTATCTCCCTTCATGCAAGTAGAACACGAAAACTAACTTTGATAATTTATTCACATACTTGATCACGATGAAATACTAAGTGAAATTAGAGCAGACGTCTACCTGGGTCTCTATAACATGAAACCAACATGGATATCATATCAAGTACAGATTTTTTTTTAAATAATACATTTTTTATTCAAATTGCAAAAATATACTTTGATTTAAAAAAATTGCAAAACTATACCTTTGTCGCCGTATGGTTGGACGATAATAGCGCAAAACGCAGAAAAAGCTAAGTCAGCGCTGATGTGGCCTCTCTATCGCCAAATAAAAGGGTACAGGAATATGTTGCCATTTCATTTGGCGACAGAGAGCTGTCGCCAAATGGTTTGGCTACACAACATCCAAACCAAATAAATCATAAAAATCAAGAATTTTTTTTGAGGAAATTAAATTTATGAGGAACAATTTTGCACTGATTTCATTCGAAAATTCGCTGTAACTTGTAAGCATTAATTATTAAAATTTAGTGCTATTTTGACAGTTGCTAGAATTTTAGTGTAACAAAAAAAATAGTATTGCATAACCAAATATAATAGTTCGTGATCATAAAAACCATATGTCGTACAACAAATCTGGAACGGTTAACAAAATACATAAGATAAAAAGATCCAACAATCTAAAACATAAGTAACTACTGCCGACCCCGTTTCTGGGTGGCTCCTCGCGTCGTGGCAGTCCTCCTGCGAATCTGCCTGTGCGAGTAGGTCAACTACGTCGGTGTGCGATGGTCCCTCTGTGGTCTGGCTAGAGGTGTAGTGTACTTCGGGTGAGAAGGCTGCGTCAGTGGTGGTGCTCCATGCAACTGCGATGGTCCAACCATATCCGCATCAACGAAGTACCTCGACACACCACCATCGTCGAGGTCGTAGTCCACGTGGGCTGGATCATCAGGCTGCCCCTCATAGTTGTCAGGTGCAGGTGAAGCTGTAGACGTGAATCACCGTGCCTGCGAGCTTGTAACAAATGAAGAATTATTGAGAGCATTCAAAAAATGATTGCAAAACATAGAAAGTGCGATTAAGTACTCACCTCCGGCGTGAGCGGCTAGACCAGCTATCCAGCAGCTCGCCCTCTCGCAGACGGCTGTGTGACGGTGGCACGGGAGGCTCTAGCATGGGAAGATGTACCTGCAGCACCCCTACCTTCACTAAGCGGTATGCCGTCAACCACAACGGGAGGCTAGCAACATCCCGCCAACTAGAGGACGCGTCTCGAGCTCTCCCTAAACCTCACAAAGAAAGGGGTCACCTCCTCCCTGATCACGTCAACCCCGCGGGTCAGACGAGAAAGGAAGCTCCCTGACTCCTCGTAGTACCGGCCTAACACATCAGTCTGGAAAATACATTACGAATTAGTTAGCACTTTACAAACTGAGTGGAAATGAGATCGTAGATTGGATGCAATGTACTGCACTGTGCAGAACTAAGTCCGTATGGGTGGGATACGTGTCCCTCAGTTTGGGAACATGTCTAGGAGGATCGGGGTCGACACATACCAAACGCAGACGAGTACAGTAAGTGTACCACTGTCGGTAGCCATGGTACATCTGCGGGTCGTACACCGTATCCTCAGCATGGACGTCGCCCAGGGCTCCTCCCCACTCCTCGACCCATGGCGCCATACGTACGTGCCAGGGGGTGGCCCCATGCACGCCCTTTCTAGTCTGGCTACGGATAAGAAATAAATATAGCAATATTATATGGCATTACACAATAATAATTAAAGGACATCGACGTAGGGAACTTACGTGTGGGCGTCGTATGGGACCTCACGGCTAACCGGGATAGGGAACTACTGTCGTAGATCGAACTGCCTCATCACTCGATGGACGGCATAGCCCTCGACCTGGACATCGAACAAGAGAAACCGACGCGTATGCTAGTATGCCGTGTCTCGTGTGCATAGGGTGGACAACCCACCTGTCACACGTAGCTGCACCTCTTCCTCTGTGTACGACGTCCAGCGTACGTGGTCGTCGGTGAGGCGGTCGAACACATCGACGATCAGCGGGTAGCCCAGCCGTACCATCTTGTGTGCCTACCTAAGCTGCAGTGACGACAGAAAAATCAACGCAGAACGTTACCGTTAGTACTGACAAATGTTGAAGCGAAAGTTTCACAATCATGATTGCAATATCTTACCCGTCGGTGGCACCAGATGGTGCCCATGCTCGGAGCATCAACGTCGTCATCATTGGCATGTACGAGAGGCTGCAGGTCGATGTCGGGCCGCCTGATCTGGAACTTCTCGTATGCCCAAAGCTGTACAAGCAGTGGACATCCGGTGAAGGTCGAGCCATCGGTGATCCGTCCACAACCGTCGCAGATTCCCCAATTTCGGTGACACCATAATTGAACTCATTTTGAGGCTCACTACACTCACTGGCGTCCAATTGCTATTGTGGGGCAACAACCCTATCATATGTTTACACTAAAAGCACCCGATACTATCATTGTTGCTCCGCCCCCCTCACATATGACCTCCACGATGCAGTTCCCTTGATCTCAACTAACTCCCAATAAATAGGATCATTTCGCATACTACAAAGGCAAAATAACTTCAGCTGGTACTGATCTGGTCCATCCGAAAAGTATAATACAACCAATTCAACACATAAGAAAATGTACGCTCTTCAACCCTACTCAAACTTCTATCCACATATTGGAAGTTACTCAGATCCACACCCTCTAAACCATACATGACAGCCCCTTCTACATAATAGATTCTAAATGAAACTCGTTCTAACATATCCGCGGACCAATTCATTAACCTACAAATTAATTACTTTTCGTAAAAAATACTGTGACACCTAACATAACTATATCTATATGCTCAAAAAATATATCTAGATCTATTTATATCTACACTTCTAAAAATATATATCTATCTAGATCTATATGTAGAAAAACAACTATATTCCTAAAAGTATATATCTACGTAAATGTATTTATACAAACTAACTAAATTACTAAAAATATACTAAATCTATTCGTAGCCTCTAAATTTAACTAGATCTATTATTTTCGCTATCCTAACATGGTATATTGCTAAACAAAATAAACAGAAATTTTTTTACCTACACAATGAGTAGAAACCTCAAATCTCACTTTCTCCTCTCCCCTTCCCTTCTCTCCCTTCCTCTCTTTTCTTTCTCTTCTCTCCATCCCTCCGTTTCCTTTCTCTCCTCTCCCTCCCTCTGCTCTCTTCTCTTTCTCGCACGGCGAAATGAGGAGCTCGTGCCAAACAGTAACTACTTCGGCCTATATATAGGGGCGGTCTCTGTCGTCAGTTGGTTTGGCGACAGAGGCGCGGTGCCCCCTCTGTCGCCAAACCAACAGTCGATTTTTGCGTTGTTGCCGTATGGTTGGGCGACAGGGAGGCCGACCGTTTTTTTGTCTACATGGCACTGACGTGTCTATTTCTCGTTAGTTCAAATGGTGACATAACTCTTTATCGCCATATCATATGGCGACATTTCTCTCTCGTCTTTTCAAACGGCGACAGATGTATAGTTTTGCAATATTTTTCAATCGAAGTATATTTTTGTAATTTGAATAAAAAATATATTATTTAAAAAAAATCTCAAGTACATGCTTAGCTGCAGACTGGGATTGGGACAAAACTCAAGAAAGGTACATAGCATATGGCATCATAGGTAATATAGCTCTTAACCACTAGCAGGGTTAAGATAACAGAAGTTGCGATCTTAATGACCAGAGGTAGAATAAATTTGTAAGAAGAAAAAGGCCTTACTTCTGATGGCTCCAGTATCAAACCAGTTGCATAAGACGTCTTGCATTCTAGGTAAACATTCGTTAGTATCTTGGTAAATTTATTGATCAGGGAAGCTGAGAAATCCTGAATTAAAAAAAGGCACTGTGGATTGAGTTGACCGGGTTGGTCTCGGTGTGCATGCCGAGCTAGACTCTGTCCAGCCGGCTATTTAGGTCATTAGGAGGGGGAGGATGAACTTGCAGAACTTAGCCGCTGCCTCATCTCCATCTACATAGAGCTGCCACCGCCCTCGCCCCCGAGTGCTCCGCCACCTCACGCGTGTCCGTGCCGCTGAGCCGTCCATCGTCGTGCGCCCGTTGTCACCGTTGCACTGCCAGGTGGGCCATCGCGCCCTTTCGGTGGGTAGGCCGTGCCCCACCGACACCCTTTTTTCATTTTCGCGTTCCGCATCGGCCCGTGCACCCAATTTGAAATCCGTTCATATCATCATGTGTAGGAGGTGACGAGGATCTTGGAAGTCTTGGTGTGGGAGTTTTGGGGAGCGTGAAGGAGTGAGAAACACACAGGAACCAAGGACGATCGCCGACATCGTTGTTTTCGGTGAATCTTTGAGACGCAAGTATAAACCAAAGAATTATCATGGATATGTTGGCGTTGTAACAGAGTGTTGTTATGGTCAATTCTTTTTAGATGTGGTGGTTGGAGAGCACCGAGGTAGGTTTTGGGAGAGATCAGTATTCGTTCAATAGTAGTGCCTATTGTCAGGTCAATGTTTGGAGTACCTATGGTCAGTTTCATGGCCAAGGAAAGTTACAAAAAAATATAGATTATTGTCTAATGTTTCATTAGAGTACAAGAACGTACAATTTAGTTAAGCGGTTTGAAAGTTATGGCTCGTATAAGTTTGCTACAGAAAGTTAGATAATTTTCAGTATATTCCAGAGATATTATGTTTACTATGTTTAGAGTTGTATAAAAATAGTTGTGAAATTGTGATGTCTACTGTCCAGTAAAACAATAGATCGATCTTCGGGGCTAAAAACAAGGGATTAGTTGAATTAATTGAAAAATATGGATAACTAGAAATTTGTAGGTAATCTTCTATAGTTTTAGAAAATATTTGTTTTGCTATGTTTCGGCTCGTAAGCTAGGAGTTATGGCCTTTCGAACGCCGGGACAAGGGTAAACTTTTCGACAAGGGAGAAAGTTAAGTCCGGGGTTGTGCATTGGTGCGATGTTGTTATGTTTGATGATTGTATTGTTATTGCATGATTTCGAGATGAATTTACCTACTGTAGGATGTGTGACTTCGGCTTTGGCTTCAACCTCACGTCATTCCGTCCACAGTGGGTAAAAAGGCAAGTACGTGGTAGAATGATGATTTATTTAAGATGAATTATTATTTAAATTGGTAATTGATACCTTGCTATTTTATATGATTATTATCGATTATTAACATTGTTTATGCTCATGATCTTGTTAATGATGATGAAAGATGGAAAATAAATGCCATAACTTGCATTGCATTTTATGCATCATGTGGATAAGAGTTGACCTGTGTAGCCATCTAAGACCTACTTTGTGTGAGCATGAAAGACCTACTGTGATAGGACCCTCCTCAGGATGGAATGGAAAGAGAGGGTGTGACATCGACGAGTGTGCACTCAACTATACCGTTATAAGCTATATAATGTGCATGTAGATAGAACTAGGGGTGGGCTTTATTTAACCGAAACCGAGAAATCGAACCGAAGTAAAATAACCGAAAACTTGGTTTTTTTGGTTTTCGGTTTTTAATTCGACACTATTCGGGGTTCGGTTTTCGATTCAGTTTTGTAATTCCTGAAACTGATCTAACCAAATAGCCGATTCCCTAATCCCCATTACCCGTTCCCTATTTCCCCCTTTTCGTTCCCCATTCAGCCATTCACGATCCCATCTCCTCTCCTCCCTTCTCTCTCCCCATCTCTCTCTCGGTCTCCCCCACCAGATCCCACTGTTAAAGGTAGGTAAAAGGAAAGTTTATTTTCTAGACGCGTGTGTTTTGAACGTTCCCAAGCGCGTGGACTTGGACGTTCTTAGACACGTGGTTCCAAGTTTATTATTGTTCTTATTTCGTTCATTGTTATTAGTTACATCGTCATTTCATGTGATTATTTCTTAATTAGTGTTTAGCGATTAGAAGAGAGGAAATATTGTTGCTGAAATTTATGTTTAAAATGATTAAAAGTTAGCGAAAAAGCATGATGAAGTGACATTCAGGGCAGGTAGAGTACTGGGGTGTTATTGAAGTATAATTGTATATGTGCAATATCAAGAAAATTATCTGGTCCACGGTTCTTCAGAATCCTCAGTTTTACCATGCTTGTGATCTCAAAGCTTATGTGAATTATTATGCCCACTGAGGAGTACATTCACAATTTCGTGCGAATCGCCTGCCTGACAGCATTAACTCGCAAAGCCTATTCATATTACATTGTCAACCTTCAAGGTCAAGGGGGGTTGTGTTCTCAAAAAAAGATTAAGGGTTGTTTGCTGGTGTCTAAGTATTAAAAACTTCCTTTGCCCAGCGACCTTATCTATCACGGTAACTCTTAGTTGGCTTTTTCTTGACAAGTTCACTGATCACCGAAGTATAAACACCAAAATCTGAAACCATTCATTTTGCACTCTTCAGTTCTTTAGAATCTGTAACTTTTCCATGCTTGCAATGCTATCCAAGAGAATGTTGTATGTGATATCATCTGGAGACATAGCTATGTTAAGCATTGCATTCTTGGAACATGTCAACATTCTTCATCTACCTCAGCTTGCAGAGCCCATTCATGATCACATTATATGTCACAACCCCTAGTTTTATACCCTTGTTTTGCATCTCCTACAGTAACTTAAAGCCTGTCTTCACTTCACCTTTTCTACAAAAGGCATCAATTACCATTTGTGTATGTCGTGTCGTCAGGCTCCAAACCAGCCTCCATCATCTCACCCAGAACCTTCTCGGCATCAACTAACCGCCCTGCCTTGCTCAGCCTGAGATGAGTGCTGTATATGTCACCTCATCCAATACAAACATCTTCATCTGCCATCTTCTGTTTAATCTGTATTGCCATGTCTAACTCGTCATCCTTACAACAACCATCAACAAGGGTGGTTAAGGTCACATTATCCGCCTTGAGACCTGCGTTCCTCATCTCCTCCACAATGCCATCAGCAGCCTTCAAATCTCTTACCCAACAAAGCTCGTTCATCAGCTCATTGTACCCCACCAGATCTGACCTGACACCCCTTGCTCCCATCTCCTGGTACAACTCCAACCGAGCCTTCACATCTGTTGGAGGACATCTCATGCCCTCCTTTTCGAATGCTCTTCCTACACTACGCTTGTATATGGTGGGACATCTATGCTAGGGAGATTATACCCCGCGGGAGGTCTCCTCATACCCCATGGGCGTACCCCACAGGAGGTATCCTAAAGCCTCGCGGGTATACCTCGCGGACATGCTACAGGAGGTCCCCTCCTACCCCCGCGGGCTGCTACGGGAGATCCCCTCCTACCCCCGCGGGCTCTCCTGAGGAAGTACTTGTGGTGATCTCCAGTCCTTTAAGGGGCCTTGCCCCGCCACCTATCCGTAGGGCACAAGGCGGAGACCCCCGGTCCATGAGGGCGCACCCCCCAAGCGCCTGTGGAGATGGGCGGACACCCTCGTGCCTTTTGAGATCAACCGCCGAGTGGGGTCCCCAAGTCCCCTGTGGGACCCCAGAGTCAAAGGCCTACCTCTACGAGACGATGACGTGGGATCCACTACCCCTCACTGGAATGACCAAGATGCCCCCACATAGGCTGCTCCAGTAGGGGTCGGATGGTATTTGTGTAACAGGTTGAGTGTCTATAAAAACTCACTGTAACCCCTATTTGTAACTTGGACTCTTATTGAATACCAGACTGACAACTGGTGTGTCCCCCGGGAGCCTGGACAAGGAGACCCCCTCTTCTCCCCCCGGGGAACACACCGACAGGAGTAGGGCATTTACTTAGTGTTTGAACCTATATAAACCCTCGAGTCAACTCTCTCTCGTGGACAGCGGCCTGCCTATGAAACGACCGGTATGAGCCCATACTCTCGTGTCCCGTTTCCAAACATACGATATTTGGCGCCGTCCGTGGGGAATCGTAGCTAACACCAAAGGCTATGGCTCCTACCAAGAAACACACCAAGCCTCCTCAAGCCCCGAAGCACAAGGAGCATGTCAGCGACCTTCCTCCCCGATGGAACTCAAGGCGCGCGCCTCCCTCAGAGATCAGTGCCATCCACCCTGGGGTAGACAATGTCCTATAAGTCCCGATACCTGAGGACACTTCCTCCTCCCTCGCGATAGTTGCGCGGGCCAAGGGAAGCAACCACGGGATGCCCCTACCGCCGCAGGGTTGGGAGCCTCGGAACCAACCATCACCCCCGAGGCACTAGGCTTGTCCCAATGGTGGGGTTTGGTGAAGGCGACCACAAGGCAGACTGTGGATTACATGATGGCCTCTTACCGTCCTCATGGGGGCCCTCCACACCTCTCGCCACTCCTGCCACCACCCTCGGTCTAGATAGCCACCGACCCGGGGGTGCATGGAGGCCCAGCCTTCATCTACGGGGTGAGCAAGGGGGAATCCCTACAATCTCCCCCCGCTCACCCATGCGGCGGTCTTGAGCGGGGCCCCACTCTGCCCGCTACGCCCACCAAGTCAAGAGTTCGGGAGCCTCCTCCCATACCATTGCAATTCGTACCATCGCCACATCCCCTAAGGCCCGAGCTTGCACCTTCATGAGAAGGAGCCTCGGGACCTCCCACACAAGTTCCTCCCAGGCAAATGAGCCTGCACCCAGAGATGGTGAGTTGACTCCCACCGGCTGGTGTAGACTCTCACCCTTGAGGCGCGACGTGGCCCAGGGTGGAAGGAGAACCTCCAAGAACAAAGGTACCCATTCCTCCAATGGTACTCCCAGATGAACGAGAAAATCGAGCCGCGGTCGATCACGGGCACTCGCAAGGCTCAAGGGACCCTTGTCCGACCCAACGAAGCCAAGTCGAGGGGAGGAGTTTTCGCTCTGTCAGCACCGAGTGGACTCCTACCTCACCGAATCGCCATGACCATCACCGTTTTGGGGAAGGGGAGGCTGAGTCTTGGGTCTTGCGGGCTGCCCAAACCACGCGTCGGCGGGAGTACTCTGACTCTCCCGGGCGCAGGCACCGCCGCCCCCCCCCAAAGCTTCCGCTCTTCAAGTTCCAAAGTCTCTCATCGTCACTGTCGCCACCGCGCGAGGTCGCCTCCCCCCGTTGACATGGTGGTAGAGGCAACCCCAGAACCGGAAACCCTCTTGCTCGAGGCATCTCAGAAACCCCGTTCCGGCCCAAGTTTCGCCAGCCTAACATTGGACCATATGATGGGGATTTCGATCCCATGCAATTCATGGAGGTCTACGCCATGACTATCTGAGTAGGGGGTGGTGGGGAGCCTGAGATGCGTAACTGCATCCCGCTCTTCCTCTCAGGGATCGCCTGGTCATGGTTCTTTAATTAGAAGAGGGGCTCCATCCACTCTTGGGCCCAACTATGTGAAGAGTTCAGCACAAACTTTTAAGGGAGTTACAAGCGCCCTATGCTTTCCAATCAACTCTTTATGGTCAAGCAACAGAAGGATGAGTCCACACAAGACTTCCTCAAGCGCTTCTCCTGGGTGCGAAGCTAGGTGGCAGATGCCCCAGACTCCATGGTCATTAATGCGTGCAAGGAAAGAATTCTCCCTGGTGAACTAAATCGGGCACTAGGGAGGGATCCCCCGAAAATGACTCAACAACTCTTCGAGATCGTTGACAAATATGCCCGAGGGGAAGAGGATGACTTGGCAAAAAAGGGGCTCCTCCCTCAAGCTAGAGGCGACTCCCCTGGGAAAAGGTCTAAGGGGTCCTTCGGGAAAAAGAACAAAGACCAAAGGGACCGCTCCAATGGGAGTCATGACTCCAAGGTCCTCGTCGTGATCAACGTCCCGCCCCAGGGGAACGGTGCCTCCAAAGGACCCAAGAAGGGTTCGAAGCCTAAAAGCTCCTCATGCTCGCGACGAAGGTCCCTGTGAAAAGAGGGGTAACCAAGACCTAGGAGATGGTCGTTGGTGCGTCTATCACAAAATGGGTAGGCACGACACAAGCGTGTGCCGTCAATACGCCGTCGAGGTGGCCAAACTCCTCAAGCGCGGGCCTGAGCCATGCCGAGGGTCGTCGCCCCGTCTTGCAGCCGCAGAGGCCATGCCTCTCCAAGAAATTCACCCCACGCCATCGCTATCCCCTGGCGGACCTCCCCTGAGAGAACCCCCACAAGATGCCGAATAAGAGTTCCCTTTCTAAGTGCACAGAAGAAAGTGAATGTCATAATGAGGGGCTTGTCCTATGGACATGAATCCAAACGCCAAAGGAAGGAATACGTATGAGAAGTCAATGTTGTAGGAGTAACTTCTCGAAGTGCTCCTCTCAAGTGGGCGAACACCCCACTAAGCTTCACTAAGGAGGACTCGAAGGGCTTGAGGTTCCCGCATGATGACACCCTCCTGGTGACCGCCACAATATCTAACTGTGAGGTCTCTCATGTACTCGTTGACAAGGGAAGCTCCGCAGATATACTCTATCTTCGGGTGCTCAAGGAGTTATGGGAATCACGGGGGGTTACCACCTGGGGATTTTGCTCTCGTCCGACCGCCCTCTCACGGGTTTCGTCCCCGGGAAATCTATCCAACCCTTGGGGAGGGTTGAGCTCCTCATGACTTTTGGATCGTAGGGGAACCATCGCACGGAAGCTTGTGCCTCAAGATACGAGGACCCCACGGGGTCATCTCCTTGAGGGGTGATCAAGACCTGGCCCGTCGTCTCTATCATAAGGTGGCAACCAACTCCGAGGAAATCAACCTCCTTGAAGTGAGGGGGCCCAGATGGGATTACGCCCCTGCCGCCTTTGATGCAGATCACTAAGGACAAGTTCCCGCTGGAGAGGAACTCCTTGAAGCCTCACCCCGAAGGAGAACTAAAGGAGATACAACTCTTTGGCCCAAGCGACGAACGTTTCATCCAGGCTGGGGTTGAACTTTCAGCGAAGGTGGAAGAACTCCTCAAATTCCTAAGGACCAACGCGGATGTCTTTGCTTGGGTCCCATCTAACATGAAGGGTGTCCCTCACGAGGTGATTCAACACCGCCTCGCGGTGAGGTCCGGGCACCCCCCGGTGAGGCAAAAGCTCTGCAAGCTCTCTCTCGAGCGGTGTCAAGCCAATAAGGAGATCGAAAAGCTCTTGAGTGCTGGCTCATCTGGGAAGTTTGGCACCCGGAGTGACTTGCCAACCCCACCTTGGTCAAAAAGTCCAATGGTAAGTGACGCATGTGCATCGACTTCACTGACCTCAACAAGGCATGCCCAAAGGATGACTACTTGCTTGCTCGCATCGATAAGCTGGTTGACTCCACCGCCAGTGCGAGTTGATGAGTTTCTTAGATGCATACTCGGGCTATCACCAAGTCCACATGGCCCCAGAAGATGAGAAGACGAGCTTCATCACCCCGGTGGGCACGTATTGCTACCTACGTATGCCCTTCGAGTAGAAAAATGTAGAGGCCGCTTTCCAACACCTTGTATGCATTGTCCTGAAGGACCAGTTGGATTGAAACGTGGAGGTGTACGTCGACGACGCCGTCATGAAAAGCCCCTTGGCTTCAACACATCTTGAAGATCTTCGTGAAACCTTCGGAAACCTCTGCAAGTTCGGCCTCAAACTAAATCCTGAAAAATGCACTTTTGGGGTCAGAGGGGGCAAGCTCCTGGACTTCCTCATCTCTCAAAGAGGTATCGAGGCCAACCCGGAGAAGATCCGGGCATCCCTAGATATGGAGCCGCCATGATCCATTAAGGAGGTCTAACGCCTAACGGATCGCATGGCAGACTTAGGGCGCTTCATGTCACAGTCGGCCAAGAAAGGGCCGGCTTTCTTCAAAATATTTTATGAGCTTGAAGGCTTCCTTTGGACCCTAGAGGATCAAAGAGCCTTTGAGGATCTCAAGTCATACTTGACCAATCTCCCACTCCTGGCTAGCCCAAGCCTCGGGGAACCCCTCCTCCTGTACCTTGCCACGACTCCGGTCGCTACAAGTGCTATCCTAATCAGGGAGAAAGACGGGGCCAACACCCCGTGTACTACATCAATGAGGCCTTCACGGGCATGAAGACAAGGTACACGAAAGTGGAGAAAATATGCTACGCACTCCTCATGGCATCACGAAAGCTTCGGCACTACTTCCTCGGGCATTCCATCACGATTCCCACTGGTTACCCACTAGACGAAGTGATGGGCAACAAAGAGGCGACCAAGAGGATAGCCAAGTTGGCAACCGAGCTGACACCCTTCTCCCTCAAGCTTGTAGGAAGAACCGCTATCAAGTCCCAAATCCTCATGGATTTTGTAGCGAAGTGGACGAACCCCCAAGCTATCCAAGAGGAGGTGACGGAGTGCCCCGATCCGCCCAACCCCCAATGAACCCTATACTTTGATGGCTCCAAGCGTCTAAATGGCGGGGGCGAGGGATTTGTTCTTGTGAGCCCGGAGGGGAAGGCACTCGAGTATGCCACGCACCTCTCCTTCAACCCCACAAACAACATGGCTGAGTATGAGGCTCTCCATCTTGGGCTTTGTCTCGCAAGGGCTATGCGGATTCGCCGCCTCCTCATTCTTGAGGACTCTCAACTCATCGTCAATCAGATGGACAAGTCCTACGAATGCATCGACCCCAAAATGGCTAGCTACCTCAAAGAGGTGCGTAAGATGGAACGGTACTTCTTGGGGATAGAGGCTCACCGTATCCCCCATGGGGACAATCACCGGGCAGACCGTTTGGCTCGAGTGTCAAGCTCCCAAGAGCTGCTTTCGCCGGAGGTCTTCCTCGAAGTGCTTGATACACCCTCCATCAAAGAAGATGCTAACGCGATTGGAGATTCAAAGCTACCCCCAGAAGTCCACGAGATCTCAACCTCTCCTAAAACGTGGATGACCCCAATCATAGAATGCATTCAAGGAGAAACAGAGATGGATGGTGGCATCGAGGACCAGAGGCTGTTCGCTAAGACTAAGTGCCTCCCAAGGGAGGAGGGTATTGCACTCTTCCATGATGTGCATGAAGGCCTCTGCAGTTCGCACGTTGCGCCCAAGGAAACCGGACGAAGGCACTAAGACAAGGCTTCTATTGGCCCACTATGGTGCAGGATGCCATTTAAACTCTAAAAATATATGAAGGTTGCCAAAGAATGACGCCGGCTCACCACTCCCCCGCTGCACCTCTGCACCAGGTACCAATCACATGGCCTTTCGCCCGGTGGGGGTATGGACCTGCTCATGCCCTTCCCACTGGCCAAAGAGGCTACAAGCATGTGGTGGTGGCGATGGACTACTTCATCAAGTGGGTGGAAGCGGAGCCATTACTATCAATCACGTCCCGAATGGTGCAAAAGTTCTTATGGAAGAATATTATATGCCATTTCGGGGTCCCTGGGGAACTCACTGTGGACAATGGGACTTAGTTCGATGCCTCCTCCTTCAAGGACTTCTGTGATTCAAATGGAACAACCCTCTGTTTCGCTTTGGTGGCTCACCCTAAGACCAACGGGGTTGTCGAGAGGGACAATGGCCTAATCCTCTAAGGCATCTGTCGCCAGCTTGAGAAAAGCACACTTAAGCATGGGCTATGGGTAGAGGAACTCCTCTACGTCTTGTGGGGAATGCGCACTGCTCCCAGTCGCTCCACGAGACGAACACCCTTCTCACTTGTGTACGGAGTGGAAGTGGTCCTCCCCGCAGAGGTCCGCCACCGCTCCCTTTGTGTGGAGATGCTCTCAGAGCTCTTACCCGTCAACTTCATGATGAATGAAGAGAACCACAAGGTGGAGGTGGATTTCACGGAGGAGATTCGTGATCGTGCCCTCATCAAGCATGCCGCGTACGAACGAGAAGTCGCATGTTTCTACAACAATCGGGTGCGGGAGCGAGCCGTCCTCCTAAGAGACTTGGTGCTAAAGAGGGTCACTGACCTAGGAGCCCAAGGGAAGCTTCACCCGAAGTGAGAGTGACCCTACCGCGTCTCGGCCTCTTGGGCTCGGGTGCCTACCGCCTCTCTACCATGGAAGACAAGACGCTCAAGCACACCTAGAATGGGGAAAAGCTCAAGAAGTTCTACATTTAAGCTTTTTTGTACGTCATAACGGCGCCTATCCTGTATTGATGTAAACCCTTTCGAGGTCATCAATGAAGTATCAAACTAAGTCCCGCTTGTCTCCTATCACTTGTGTGGTTGTCTCGAGAGAGCCATCCCCACACGTAGCTGTGGGGGATGGGCTAGAACCTTGCATCCTCCAAGAGACGTATTTTCATGGCGCATGGCCTCCAGGGCCTACCCCTGATAAAGCCCCGAGCGGCCTGGATATTTCGCGTCCCCCTTGGGCGGCCCCCTCCCTACTGGACCCAAGGAGTAGGAGACGACTTAAGGCATTTTGCCAAGTCATAGGGTGTGTGCTATGTCTTAGTCCCCCATGGACCCCTGGCGCTAAGCCGAACAACCTCCAGGTCACAACCTCACGCCCCTCTGCAAGAAGCAACAGGAATCTTCTTATTGCAAGAAATATAGCCCAGAAGACATCCCCTTCCCAGTGGGTGTGGGCTTAAGTCTCTTGGCAAGGCCAAAAAAACAACTCATGACACTCCTACATGGGGCTACGCCTTAAGCTAAACGTCCGACCCCCTTAATAAGGCCTTATGAACCGGTACCTCTAAGTGGCCCGAGGACCAAGACAAGGCCAAGTTACCCAAGGGCAACGCGGGGGCTGAACCCCCCCTCGCCGTTGGGCGAGGAAGGAGACACTCCCACGCTGTCTAATGACAAGGAGGACTCGCCCCCTTCGTGCATAACATAAAATAAGTTGCTCTCTCTCCCTTGGGGAGAAGTAACTAAATGACCCTCCGGCGGGGCGTCCGCGCGATCATGCCCCCATGAAGTTGCCTAGTCTTGCGGCAGACCTTCTGTGGTGGGCATAACCGGTGTGGCGTCCGGGCCCTTTGCGCACTTCGTTTATAGCGAATACCAACTACCCTCCATCCTAGAACAAAACATTACAAAAGTCATAAGTCATCCATACCCTAACATCAAAGCAAGTTCATACAAAATGAGGGGAGCGCACCTCAGTCGACCATCATGAGCACTACAAATGAAGATACATCTCTAACATAAAGAAGTGCTTCACGTTACAAGGTAATGATCCTAGTACAATAAGCATGAACAACCTAACTAGCAAAAGACATCAAGCACACTGCAGAGAAAGTCATACATTCTTTGAGCTCGGGCCCTCTCCTGGCCCCTGGGGTCCAGTCCCGTGGGGAACCCTCATAAGGCTCTCCACGAAGCCTCCCACGAAGGAACCCCAGGTGGAGTTACCCTCACGGGCGCTCCGGCGCACCTCCTGTGTGTATAGCCCATGAAGCGCGGCGAGGATGGTCTCCTTACACGAGGCATCGGAGAGGCGAGAGATGGCTGCAACTCCCGCGGTCAAGGCGACCTTGGCAAAGGCCTTGCCCTTGTCCTCAGTTTCCCGCACAAGGAGACCAACACGACCCCGCAGGATACGAGCCCATTCCTCCCAATCCTCATAGGGGGGTGGGAGATCCTCCACTCTAGTCCCGAGCTTCCTCAGGGTAACCTGGACTAACATAGCAAGGTTCATGAGAGATATAGCCATTGTCTTTCGGTCTGCATCATACCTTTGCTCATGGGCGTCGTGGTCCGCCTCCCCAGCCCACAAAATCACATGGGACCTCTCCAGGTCACTCTCCAAGTCCTTGACCCGCTGTCAGGACTTCTCCAGCTCAGCCTCCACTCTGCTGAGCTTGTCCTCGATCGCCCTCTGACTCTCTTGGGCTTACAGCAAAGCCCGCTTGAGGGCCTCAGGATCATCCTCAGGACGACGCGACGGTGTGGCTACTAGCATCTCCTGGACCATCCTCGGGACCCTGTCGAAAAGAACATTGCTAATTGTTGTAGCCTGCAAAAGGATGAAGGTGGGGAGTGTCAAACAAATTGTACGTAAGGGTCCCGAGTTTATGGGGTCGACAAGAGAAAGGGAGTGTCACGGTACCTGGTACTGAAGGGTCACTGTGGTCGCTAGCTTCTCCTCTAACACCTCCAAGAACTTCCTGGGGTCATCGAGCACCAAGTCTGCTATGTACCTCTGCATCCGCTCCATCACCAAGAGGCAAGTCGTCTCTATCGCCTCTGCATCCAAGGTGTGAGGTATGGCATACTCAGGGAGGGCACTGGAGGAACCACCCTGTGCTGGCCCCACAGGCATGGGTGAGCATGCAGTCGCCACCTTCTCCATTGATGCCCCCGGAGGCACGAAGGATGTGTTGGGCCCCACCTCCGCAGGAGTTTCATGCCCACCATGTCTACAAAAGAGAAGTGGTACAAATTAGGAGCACGAAGGGAAAGTCGAAATGCCATGACAACATAGCATGGCCAGGTCCACGTACCCCCTAGACAGCAGAAGAAAGACTCAATATCATTGGGGTAGGCATATCCAATCTCCTTACCCGATGTAGCCTTGGCCGAGGTAGTGGCTGGCTCGTCGGTCTCAACGTTGAGGAGGCCCTCAATCTCCTGGGCAAGCTGCTAGGAGCGCCCTTTGGAGCTCCCTGACTCGGCGTCTGATGCAGGCTCGTTGGAAGACCTGGAGGCCGTAGATGAGGAGGGTGTGGGCGGGCGCCCACGCGCCTATTGGGTGAAGGGGCCCATGTCCTCCCCGATGGGCATATTCTTCTTCTCAGGGCCTTGGTGCCCCTGCCCTTGGCAACGGGAGATGGCGGGGGCCCTCGGGGAGCCTCCCGCGGATGATCCCTCTCACCCACGGTGCGAGCCGAAGTGGCAATTCCCTGCTGAGAGGCGACACCCACATGCCCTACGGTGGCTCCTTTGGCGCGTGTCTTGGCGGGCAAGGCCCGGGTGTCATCCTCCGCGGCCGCAGCTCGAGCCCTCTTCCATTTAACTTGGTCTGGGGCAGGGTTGCCCCGTGGGTGAAGGCGTAGACCGAACGCCTCAGCCACGGAGTTCACCTCCTCCATGGGGATGCCCTCGGTCTCGTAGCCCTGTGCCTTGGTGAACTCAGCCTGCTCCCTTACTGCCTTCACAAAGCGAACTACACATGTAAAGAAGCTCATGAGAGGTGAAAGGGTAATGTGCACAAGAAAAACAAGGACAACACAAAGGTCCTTACCTTTCCCGATGCCGGGGTGGAGGCCGCTATGAAACCCTAGCCTAGCTGTAAGGTCCCCATTTTTGATAAATAAATACCAAAAATGGATACCATGTGCATACAGTACTAGTCCCATGATCAGTAGCTAGTACGCACAAATACAAATTGATATCACGATCATACACAAACTTTATTACACAAATGAAGTAAGATTACATATTATTTTTTACAATACCAAAAGTAAAAGCTGCGATGGAGACAACTTCTTGTAGTATGCCTTTTTAACCCATTGTTCCACAGTGCAATCGACAAGGAAAATCCTTAGATAAATTCATCGATAAATTCCCGTGTCTGCATCAACGTAAGAATCGTCGGAAATGCATTTCTTCACCTAAAAACATCAACATTGGCAAGTTGAGTACTTACGTACTCGCAAGACTTATGCAAATCCTAAAATACATGCGAGCCATTTCAATGAAAGGCTAATAAGGTTAGTTTGTATAAAATTTGGTTTGAAATGTAAATACAGAATAATAGATTGCAAAATGGAATTTAAATAAAAGCAATTTAATATGGAAAGTGATAGAATGTAAGCATCAATAAATCACGAATGTTTGGGTATCTTGATCATACTTAAAACTATTTCCTTCCGCACACAATGAAATGACCAACACGTGGTAGAAACCACTTTTTATGAAAATAAGCAAAGCGCTAACTATGTGATGACTTTACAAGTGTCCATGATCATGACGCGCTAATCGATTAGTTTTACACTCGCAGAGGTATCTGACTTTCCCACAAGACATGGTGACTCTTTGAGCAATCGATATTTGCACTGCGCCTTTGGTGTGCCGCAGAGTCATGTTATAAGCGTTACATTATTTAAACCTAACTTTGCACCAAAGACGGTGGCGATAACCCATTACGTGGTGTAAGAACTCGAGCATAGAAATGATGGAACTACCCACGTATGGCATACACCGTTATATTGGTAGACGTTTAATCCATGATCACCTCGGTGTGGGCGCCCCGTCGAGCAATTCATTAAAACGGCTCGTACTACTTCGCCTTCCAAGTGCAAAGCTAGTTTTAAACAACTTAATAAGTTAGAGCTGTCCCATACCGGCACTTGTGGTTGTATGAATGTTCTTGGCCTGAAAACAACCCATAGTTCGGTCCTTAATCCGACACGGGCAATAATCTCCACCCTACACTACGTGCAAAGACATGCACAACCGGCTATTGCCAATAATTGCCCGCATCTAAACCATAGTTTTATTTTCATTTTCCAACCAAATACCAACCACAAAAATGGTCATACCCATTTAAATGTCATATCCAAAGTCTTTAATCATTTCTCAGTTTTATCTTCATTTAGCTTTGGCTAAGCATTTCACTAAATGTGAGTAACCCAGATTGACATTAAATATTGTCTAAGCTATTCTAGGGTTTTCAAGGTTCACAATTTCATACTTATCAAGGAAGTTCTATAAGTCTACTGGTACAATTACCATTACCCGAAATATAGCAGACTTTAATAAAATAAAGTATGCAGTAAAACATTTAATGAAAACATTTATAAAACTGGGATCAATATGATCAAAGGGGTTTGCTTGCCTTGTTGACTATCCTCGACTTCAAACTCCTGGTCGTCGAATGTACCGGATTAAATCGGGTTCTACACGTCGTATGGCAACATATAACAAATACCAAATTTCAATAGAGCCAAAAAGAAATCAGATGGAAATATTCAAATAAAATATTTTCACAAATTTCAGGAATGGTTACATGAGTTATTTGTTTTCTTTTGCAATTTAAAGATTTGATCTATTTAAACCATTATTGCATTATTTTCTACTCATTTTATAACTTAGATTTTTCTTACAACACATCGTAAGTATTTTTACATATTCTGGTTTCTGAGATTACAAGGATTCTAATAAAATTTATTTTACTAAATTTGGAGGTTATTTGCAAAATTTTCATGAATGGCATATTTCTAACCTTTCTTTTGAATTTGAATTCGAATTTCAAATAAAATTCAATTCTGAAATATTTTTGCATATTATGAATTTACTGAATTTTATATGAATTTAGAAATTTATTTCATCAAATTTGGTTAAATTATTCAAAAGATATGGCTATTTGAATATCTAGGTTTTGAATAAATACTAAAAATCGAAAAGCGCGAAAATGGAAAGTACGCTTTCATTGTGGAAAACGCGCTTTCCTTTTCGGCGGAACGCGCCGAGGCGCCGACAGCCGGGCCCATCGGTCGGCCGACCGATCTGGCTGCTGCGCTGGCCGACGCTGCTGGTTCGCGACGGTCGCGCGAGGTCGACAGGCTGGGTCGGCGATGTCACGACGACGCGCGCAAGCGATCGACACCGAGACCCACATGGTAGCGGCGGCCGCGACGCGCATGAGATCGACAGCCGGGCCTGGTCGGTCGACGCATCTCGGCGCTTTAGCGCGGCCGGCAGCCGGTGGGCGGCAGCGCGACCAGCGAGCGCGGCCGGCTTCGCCGGCGCGAACCGAGCCGAGCGATGGAATCGATTCCACTCCGAAGCCAGCGCATCCGTCGCGAACCTGTGGACGGTCGCGCGGCCGGTCCGAGGCGGCCGGAAGCGGATTCCACCGCCGCGGCGGCGGCTCTGGCGGAGTTCGCCGACGGCGAAGCGAGCCTCGGGTGGAATGGGTTCCACTCGAGGTTCAGGCATCCGCGCACACTTTGGTGGCGCGCGGTGGCCGAGAGGCTCTGAGGGCATGCCACCGCGAGGGCGGCGGCGGCAATGGCGAGCGGCGGCGATGCAAAACTAGAGCTAACCAAGCTTCATTTTCACTCGGATGAGCACTGCGACGACTCAAGGAACCAGTTCCATCAATCGCTTTGAAGAATGAATGAAGGAGGAAGGTTCTCACCGTGCGGTGGCGGAAGAAAAACACGGCGGAGAAGCTCGCCGGGGAAGAAAGGGTTTCGGTCGAGGCTTGGGACGGGTTCCTGGAGGCTCAAGGAAGCTTCGGGTGAAGTGGTTCGGGGCAAAATGGTGAGGAGAGGAAGATACGGTGTTTTGCCCTCTTTGCGGTTTTTGCTTGGAATTGGAGAAGATGACAATAGCAGCGCGGAATGGGTTGCACTGGGAGCAAGCCGGGTCGTGGCGACGCGAGGAGGGTTTTATATGGGCTCAAAGGCGGTTTAGCGCGGCGGCTTGAAGAACCGAGAGGCGGCGTCTCTCAAGGCGAGAGAGCGGGGAGAGGGGAGAAGAACGCGGCTGGGAGGCTGACACGCGGGGACCAGATGGCAGTGGCTGTCGGCTGAGTTGGCTCGCTGACAGCCCGGGCCCACATGTCAGTGAAACAGAAAAAGAACTCTGGCGAAGGCTCACGACCGAACGGGATTAGAACGGGGATTTTGACGGTCAAAACGACGTGAAATTTTATAAAATTTTTACCATAGGTCGGCAAGGATATTACCAGCCTCCTGAAAAATTTTCGATATTTTATGATGCATGAAGATTTTTATAAAATTCTGACATTGCAACAGTTGCTGCATTGCCCATTCGGTTTTTCTTTTAATTTGCGATTTAAATGAAGGGATTATTTTACAAAACTTTTTATGGTAGTTTTAAATGATATTATACACCTTCTGTAAAAATTACAGACTTGAATTATTATTATTTAAATTTTATAAATTCTGACATTACTGTTTTCCAGATTATTTATTCACTGTTTTTGAATTTTTAAAATTATAAAATGAATTAATAAATTCTTGATATTTTTACTGAAGGTTGATACTGTTTTGATGTCGGCAGGATAAAAATTTTGGGTCAGGATGACTTACAGATATTTTTACCAAATTATTTTACCATTTTACCCTGAGATATTTACTCATGATTATCTTTGATTAATTTTTATTTTTATTAATTCAGCTTACCCACCGACTTAAGCAAGCTGAGGAGAGCCCTCAGATATTTTTAGAAACTTTGGTAAATTTTTGTTGAATTAACATTTTTACTTTTTACCATTTTCTATTTACCATATTCTTTGTTTCACTTTCTTGCATTAAAGAAAAGCCAAAAGAATATTCAGAAAATCTAGAAATTTCAGAAATTTCGAAAATAATACACAAAAGATTTTTATTTCATTTTTTTTTATTTTATGATTTTTGAGGCTGTTACACTAGCGTATTGAACAAGAGTGCTAAGGTTGAGGAGGGGCATCTCCTCCATCAAGTCATGGGCGCCTTTCCTTGCATGCACCTCTCGGATGGCGTTGCGCAGCTTCCAGTCGTCATCAGTAAGGTGACCAATCTCAGGGTATGTCCGTGTCGTCAAGGCCGAGTGTGCCCCGATGTAGACGAAGTCCTCAGCCTTCAAGTAGAACCACTTCTTTGTGGCGGAGGGCCAACACTCTCTCGTGGTGTGCACATGGAACTCGTCCTCATGCTGCAGGGCAATGAAGATGGACCCCAAGGGCCCTCTCCTGGCATCCCCCCGCAGAGAGCGAAAGAAGTAGTCGAACAGGGCAACGGTTGGCTCCATGGGCGTCCCCGGGATGGCCACCTCGTATAGCCACAAGAAGATCCTTAGCCGGATAAAGAAGTTCAGATTAAGGTGGGAGAGCTCCACCTCGAGTACCTGAGTATATCTCTTGATGAAAGGGTGCATCGGGAGCCAAAATCCGACGTCCACCCAAGCCTTGAGCCACGGTGTACCCTGGTGGGGGGTTAGGGCTCTCCCATGGCTCCAGGAAGTCCACGTCCCGGGGAGAAAGATGATTCCCCCACCGGATGAGGGAGAGCTTTTCCCTATCGGTGAGCTCCGTTGGTCTGGGATCCACCTTTGCTTCCTCCGAGACAGGCCCTTCGTCGCTTGTCGGCTCCGCGAAGGCGACAGGATTACCAGGAGCCATCTTGTCCGCGTCCCTTGCATGGTGGTCCTCTATACGGGAGGGTTGGATTTTGCCCTTGCCCTTTGCGGGAATGACCTCATCCACTTTGCTCTTGCCCTTAGCAAGGGCGTCCCACAGGCGATCACCTGCAAGCAAGAACAAAGCCCCTGTTAGCGCAATCGGCTATTTAGGCCATGATAAAGGATCATGCAATAACTCCACACCCACGATCTTAACCATGCGATGAGAACGGTCCCCGACCGAGCTGCTAGCCCCACACGAAGGCGCTCCGATGGCAAGCACACAAGAGTCTGAAAGAAGAGGGATTGTCACTGCAAATGAGTCAAGTCTAAGTGCAAAGGACGTAAAGCCTAAGGGCAAGGCGTGAGTGCTGGTCGCCCGTGACCACCATGGCCAGCGCCCAGTTGAGAGACACCCGGTGTGTTCCCACCACACAATGCTATGCCATACGGATCACCTATGCAAGACAAACAGAGTTAGCCTCGAGCGCCCGTGGCACACCCTTTGGTAACGGGCAGCCGCAATCAGATACTAGAAGACAATGCATGGGAGGACATCACCGTGACCACATGTGAAACAGGAGTTGAAGCTTGGGCCCTTACCAGCAATTGCCGACGGAACGAAGCTACCTGCCAGTTCTTGATTCTTCATATACCCACATCAAGGAAGAGCCCAGCTAGTTGGTGGACCGAGTCCACAAGCTCATCGTGCTTGCGCTCGATCCAACTGACGGTGGTGCCCTCCAGTCTAGGCAGTGGTGGCGGCATACCCCACCCGAGCAAAGGTGGCAGCGTCCCTACCGACCGACGGTGGTGCCCCTCCAGTCCAGGCGACGGTGGCCCTGTCAGTCGACGGCGGTGCCCCCCAGCCTAGGCCACTCACGACCAGGCCCTAATGTCACATGGCCTTGGCCCGCACGCCGACGCAGATTTGAAGCAGGGAGATGGCGCTCCCCTGCCCCAGCCGAAAGAGGAGCACCAAGGAAGGGGATGAAGGCCACCCCGTCGGGATCGGGTGTGAGGGGCGACGGGACCCTGAGTCCCCACTGCCACGGGTCCTCAAGGCGGGCCTCCTTCCTCTTGCGCATCGTCGCCGACCCCGAGAGCCGTGCTCCTCTTCCTCAACGACCCGAGAGCTGGCTGCATGGGGTTGGAGCGGTAACTGCGCGACCGAGGGGCTCTCGCCCGACTTGTGTGCAGGCCAGGCATCAGCCGGATTGGCGCAGGAGCTGGGCGGCCGAGGCACTCTAGTTCGGTCGGAGCCCCTTATTCTCGACGGTGCGACATAGGTGCTTCAATCCCATGGCCAGGGGAAATCGGGGAGAAGCAAGGGGGGGCTGGCCTAAGGAGCTCGGGCTCTACTCGCAGAAGATAAGACAAAGAACAGAAGGACCCGTGACCCCTTACAGGATGCGCTGGCTACGGGCGTTCCAAAAACGCCCACTCCTGGAGACAGGGCACCATGTGGGCGCTGGCTTTGGCGCCCTAGTGGCCCAAATCGGGCAGTAGCTCCAGCGCCCTACTCCTGCCAGCAAAGGCTATGTTGGCTATACGGGCGTTTTGGAAATGCTCGGGCCCGAAGAGGAGTCCCACACGAGCGGAGGCCTCAGTACCCTATCAACCAAAGGGGGTCCAAAACGGGTGGAGGCCCTGGCGCCCTTGCGACCACAGGGGAGTGGCCGAAACGGGCGTTGCTAAAAACCCACCATAAGAATTTGTTAAGCATACTTGTTACCTCCTACGGGTATTATGGGTGGCGCCCTGACAGGGGCATTTGGCTAGATGGGCGCATGTGGTTGGCAGTCATGACCCCACCGGGTGAAGATGTGTGGTTGGCACATACAACGCACTTCTACCCCTCAGGCACTTCTCAACGTGCCCAAGGGATAGGGGGCTGGTGTTGGAGTACATCTCATGCCCTCCTTTCCGAATGCTCTTCCTACACTACGCTTGTAAATGGTGGGACATTTATGCTGTAGAAATCATACCCGGCGGGCATGCCCCGTGCACGTACCCCATAGGAGGTCTCTCCATGCCCCGTGGGCGTACCCCGCGAGAGGTCTCCCCATGCCCCGCGGGTATACCTCACGGGCGTGCTACGAAGTTCCCCTCCTACCCCCGCGGGCGTGCTATGGGAGATCCCCTCATACCCCATTTGGTGTGCTACGGGAGATCCCCTCCTACCCCCGCGGACGTGCTACGAGAGATCCCCTCCTACCCCCGCGGGCTTTCCAGAGGAAGTACTTGTGATGATCTCCAGTCCTCCAAGGGGCCTTGCCCCACCCCATATCCGTAGGGCACATGGCAAAGATCCCCGATCCAAGAGGTCGCACACCCAGGCATCCGTGGAGATGGGCAGGCACCCTCGTGCCACTTGGGACCAACCGCCGAGTGGGGTTCCCGAGTCCCCTGTGGGATCCCAGAGTCAGATGCCTAACCCTATGAGATGATGACGTGGGAACCACTACCTCCTCACTAGAATGACCAAGATGCCCCCACTTAGACTGCCCTAGTAGAGGTAGGATAGTATTTGTGTAGCAGGCTAAGCGCCTATAAAAACTCACTATAACCCATATTTGTAACTTAGACTCTTATTGAATACTAGATTGACAACAGGTGTGTCCCCCGGGAGCTTGGACAAGGAAACCCCCCCCTCTTCTCTCCCCGGGGAATACACCGACAGAAGTAGGGCGTGGCGTTTACTTAGGGTGTGTTTGGTTATCTGCACCACTCTAGCCTGTCTCGTATGAGCTATCCAGGCTAGCCTTGGTCTGTATGAGTGGATGCAAGTAGAGTTGTTTGGTTGCTTGTTTATGCATCTTATGGGCCTGCATTGGAGAGAAGCTCAATTTCTGTGTTTCCTCCATCCTGCATGAGTGGGTGCAATTGCATCCACCTGATCTGGATGAACAGGAAACCAAACATGTGTCTAACAGATACAGTTGTATCTACTCATACGATTCAAGCTTCATGCAAGCAACCAAACACATCCTTAGCGTCTAAATCTATAAACCATCAAGTCAACTCTCTCTTATAGACAGCAACCCATGAAACAACCGACGTCCACCCATACTCTCGTGTGCAGTTTCCCTCCTTGCGTCAGTCGACAACGTGAAAACAACAGCATTGTCTCGCGCATTTCGTCAAACATCTCCCTCGCATTTTCCATCGCCCCGGTCCCGCACAGACCCTGTATCAAAAGCACCCGGTGCGATAGCCTCCTCATCCATTACCCTGTACAGCTCGTCCGCACCGTCCAGATCGCCCGCCCTGCACATCCCGAAATCAAGGTGTTAAAGCTGACCACCGTCGGCAGCACGCCCTCCTTGGCATTTTGTCGAACACGTTAACACCCTGACCTCCGGGGGCATGCCCGCGTCAAGCAGCTGCAGGTGTAGGCTTCGGAGCAGTGGGTAGCCTGCTCATGAAGCCAGAGCACACGGGGCACGCGAGGCGGATGCCGCGGCGGAGGGCGAGGAGGAGGGAGCAGGCGTCGGGGAGGAGGCCCTCGTCGGCGTAGGCCGCGGCGAGTTCGGAGACGAGAGGTGCGGGGTCGCCGGGAGGGAGAGCGGGTTGCGGCGGAGGAGGGATAGGAAGTGTGCGGAGGTGAAGGCGGGGAGGAGGCGGAGTTGGGCGGGCGCGGCGTACCATGGACGGGGAGCGTGAGCGCGACTCCGAAGGCGGCGACGAGGAGCGGGTCGGCCTCGGTCGTGGGCGGTGGTGGCGCCGGCTAGGCGTACCATGGGAGAGAAGCGGTCGGTGGGGGTTGCGCGGGAGGCGGCCGGCGCGGGCGCGGGCGCGGGTGGAGGGCTCTGCGCATTTGCGATCGGTGAGTACTTAGGTGGCGGGGTACCGACGGATCTTACTCGGTTCTTGTGCTGTATAACTGTATAAGCCAGTTCAATCACCAAATTGTGGAGCACAACATGCAGAGGAAAGTAGAAAGCGACCAAGATTCAGCGTAAGCAACTGTGTCAGCGCAAGAAAAACTACAGATCAAACAAATCGACTCCATTGTTGTACTTTCCTGTGTGTTTACAGTAGGGACAGTTTTGATGAACAGGACACTAGATACCTGGCATTCCTTACGCTTAACCAGAGCATCCAGGCTTCCCCGTTACCGGAAGCAATTCCCATCGATCCACCTGAGGCCTAAACCTTATAGCAAAACTCCAGGGCCGGAACTGACACCAAAGCTGGAGAATCTTCTTCCTATCAATTCCAGTATCATATTGAAAGTTGACAATAATATTAACTCTTAAGAGTTCTGCAGAGCACAAATACCGAACATTTGCACAGTTAAAACGATCTAGTACCTTTGTTAATCATATCTTAGACTTGCAAAGGATGGTATATTTTACAGGTAGATATTACAGATCTCTGATGCAGAGTTTTAGTTTTGCCTACTAGAGGATTCACACCGACGGCACCAGCTTTCACAAAACTTGGGAATTGGAAGGCCTTATGCCCCTATATGGCTGTGACAAGAGGATCTAGAACTTAAAAAAAGCAGGCAATAACTTCCCCAGCTCCGGGCCGCCATTAATGTTCTATCCAACCACCAAGAAGGGAAGAAGCAGAAGCTACCTCCTGTCTCTGTCGTCCTCGCTTGTCTCCGACACGGCTCGCTCGGATGAGACCTCGGCCTCCCCGCACGGCATGCCGAACCTCGTGATCACCCACTGCAGCGACTCGATCATCTGCCGGTCGTACATCTGCTTCTGCTGCGCCATCTCCTGGAACTGCCGCGCCTCGCGCTCCACCAGCGCCTTCTCGTTCCGCAGGTACGCGATCTTGGCCATGGCCTCGTCGGTCGCGGACGCCGCCGCGCGCCTCTCCTTCTCCAGCTCCTCGAGCGCTGCCTCCCTCAGCCTCCTCTCCTCCGCGAGCCGGCTCCTCAGCCACTCCACGTTGCCCTCCTCTGTGCCGTTATCCTCGCCCGCCGCATTGTCCTCCTCCTCCGTGTCGGCCTCATGATCGAATTCAGCGGCCAGCGACCTCGCAAGTGGCTTGTCAGTGCAGCCGTTCGGGCGGACGCGCTCCACGGTGGGGCCCAGGCCACCTTTCTTCAGAGCCTGTATCTTCGTCCCGCACACGGCGCAGACGACGCCTCCGACGCGCAATGCCTGCACCGCGGCGTCCGCGTTCCCAACGAGCCCCTCCACGGCGTCACAGCGCCTGCCGAGGCGCCACAATCTGGTTGCCAGGAACAGGACGGACATTGCGACGAACAGGTGGTGGACGCCCACGGAGCGGGCTAGGTCAGTCCAGTGCTCCACGGAAGCCCACTCACCGCCGACCTCGGACTCGGAGGCGTGGAGCATCGCCAAGAACCCGAGCGCGGAGCCTACGAGGAAGAAGAAAACGCCCAAGCTGGGCATAAAGGCAAAATAGACGCCGGCGAGCGGCTTCAAGAAGCTGGCACCGGAGTTGCGGTTCCTGCCGCCCATCACGGACAAATCGGGGCCAGATTTGCTCCAATTCAGACGAAATTCAGCAGCAAAGACGCAAGCTTTAGGGGCTTGGGGTGCGGCTCCGATCGAATTGCTTGGGACCGGAGCAAATCCTGGCGATTTCTGTGGGTTTTAGGGAAGGCGTGGGGATTTGGGGGGTGACGAAGAGTTTAGTTAAGCGGAAGCGAAAGCGAAGAGCAGTAGGGTTCGGTTTGGGAGGGAGTAAAGGAGATTTCTCGCTGCCTTGTGGGTCTGATGATTTTCTTTTCTGTGGGCCCGAATTGTCGGTTTGCGGATTTCGTGAGGTGTGGGGCCGATGAAAAGGAAGGGGCATGGACAGTCGTACCGGCTTGTAAGTTGTACATTTAACGAAATCAATGACAGGTGGGGTACAACTTATGTAGGACCCGCATGTCTGTGGTACAGTAAGTTATGTAATTAGGAGAGTATCTTTAGGAAGGGAATACGTGGGCAGGGAGAAAGTTATGGGAAGAAGATGCGGGAGGTGATCTACACTCCAGGATCTGTTGTCCCTTGATATTTTGAGGTCCGTGGCCTGTATATATTGAAGACTAGTGAGCAGTGTTCCAAAAATCGTTGCAAATTATTTGATTTTCGCGATTTTTGTCCTTATCATATAGTACAATATCTAAAACCCTTCAATAAATCGGTCGAACTTAAAAAAAATAAAAAATTCGAGAAATTTTATGCGATGTATACCGGCAGAAAATCGGTAAAAATTGCTTGATTTTCGATTTTTTTTACCATCGAGTTCAAAGTGTTTGACTTCGGCATTTATACGATTTCTAACGATTTTCGATACTGAGCTAGTAGCGATTTTTGAATTAAAATCGGTTTTGTAAGTCCTGCTGGTGACTCGTGACGCATGCAACCTTGCAAAGGCAACAGATGTTGCACCGTATGTTTGCATTTTGCGAGTCATCTACATGTGTAAAGGACATCTCACTAGAAATCTCCATGCTGCTGAACCATCTCTTCGATGGAGCAATAGGTTCCCTTCGTGTAAAAGCTACTCAATCTTTCCAATTTTCATTGCATATCTTGAGATCCATTCAGGAGTTCGTGTTTGTACTCATAGGCTGCTCGTTGAAATGTCTACCTCGATCTAAATCTCACGGGCAGTAAGGTTGAATGGATTTGCACATTTTCATCGGTAAAAAGAAGTCACGGACCTCACGGTGATGAAGTCAACGAAGTGGTGTAGACTAAGTATGGTGGTAGAGCCGTGAGGGTGTCAAGACTGAGCTTGAGCAAGTGCCATGCGGAAGCTGAAGGCGAGGCACAAGCCAAGCACGTGGACAACTGATCCATATGCTAGACAATATGTTTTTTATTCGTAGCAACTAGGTTATATGATTTTTTTTATCTGTAATAATACATTGACAGAGACACGATTTTACAATTAGGGATGGCAATGGCCCCGATCCCCGTTTCTGTAACAGCCTCAAAAATCAAAATAATAAATAAAAATGAAATAAAAATCTTTTGTGTATTATTTTCGAAATTTCTGAATTTCATGGATTTTCTGAATATTTGTTTGGCTTTTCTTTAATGCAAGAATGTGAAATAAAGAATATAATAAATAGAAAATGGTAAAAAGTAAAAATGTCAATCCAACAAAAATTTACCAAAACTTCCAAAAATATCTGAGGGCTCCCCTCAGCTTGCTTAAGGCGGTGGGTAACCTGGATTTATAAAAATATTAATTAATCAAAGATAATCATGGGTAAAAATCTCAGGGTAAAATGGTAAAACAATTTGGTAAAAATATCTGTAGATCATCCTGACCCAAAATTTTTATCTTGCCGACATCAAAACAGTATCAACCTCCTGTAAAAACATTAAGAATTTACTAAATCATTTTATAATTTTAAAAATTCGAAAACAGTGAATAAATAATCTGGAAAACAGTAATGTCAGAATTTTGAAAAATTAAATAATAATAATTAAAATCTGTAATTTTTACAGAAGGAGTAGAATGTCATTTTAAATCATCATAAAAAGTTTTGTAAAATAATAACTTCATTTAAATCGCAAATTAAAATAAAAACAGAATAGGCAATGCAGTAACTGTTGCAATGTCAGAATTTTATAAACATCATCATGCATCATAAAATGTCGAAAATTTTTCAGGAGGCTGGTAATATCCTTGCCGACCTATGGTAAAAATTTCATAAATTTTCGTGCCCGTTTGAACGTTGAAAACCCCGTTGAAACTCCGTTCGGTCCCGAGGCTTCGCCGCATTTCCTTTTCTCTCTCTCGACGTGTGGGCCCGGGCTGTCGGTGAGCCAGCTCAGCCAACAGTCGCTGCCACCTCGCCCCACGCGTCAGCGACCGGCGCGTTCTTCTCCCCTCTCCCGCTCTCTCGCGCAGAGACGACGTCTCTCGGTTCACAGACCGCCGCGCCTAAACCGCCTTTGAGCCCATATAAAACCCTCCTCGCGTCGCCGCCGACCCAGCTAGCTCCTCGTGCAACCCATTCCGCCGTTGCTTTGGTCATCGTCCCCAATTCCGCGAAACCGCAAAGAGGGCCAAACACCATATTTTCCACTCGATCCATTTCGCCCCAATCCGCTTCGCTGAAGCTTCCTCGTGCCTCCTGAAGTCCATCCCAGCCCTACGAAACTCATTCTTCCCCGAGCTCCTCCGCGTGTTTTTTTCTCCGCCGCCACGCGCACGGTGAGAGCCTTCCTCCTTCATTCATTCTTCAAAGCGATTGATGGAACGGTTCCTTGAGTCGCGCAGTGCTCATCCAAGTGAAAATGAAGCTTGGTTAGCTCGTTTTGCATCGCCGCTCGCCATTGCCGCCGCCGCCCTCGCCGCGGTGGCATGCGTCTCAGAGCCCTCAGCCACCGCGCCGCCACCAAAGTGCGCGACGGATGCCTGAACCTGAGTGGAACCCATTCCACCCGGAGGCTCGCTCCGCCGTCGGCGAACTCCATGAGAGCCGCCGCGCCTCGCCGGTGGAATCGCCTTCCGGCCGCCTCGGGCCGCCGCGCGACCGTCCCCGAGTTCGCGACGGATGCGGCTGGCTCGAGTGGAATCGATTCCATCGCCCGGCTCGATTCGCCGTGCGGCGAAGTTTGAAGCCGCGCCTGCCTGGTCACCGCTGCTGCCCACTGTCACCGCGTCTTGGTGGGCTGCGCCACGACATGCGGACTCACTGTCACCGCAGCGCAGCGCAGCGATCATGTGAACACAAGCGTCTACCAGTGCTAGCATTCGCTGACGACGACAGGTGGACCCATTTGTCGGCGCCTCAAGCGGTTCGCCGAAATGGAAAGCGCGTTTCGCGAAAGCGCACTTTCCATTTTTGGCAATTTTCGATTTTTAGTATTTAATCAAAACCTAGATATTCATTTAGCCATAGCTTTTGAATCACTTAACAAAATTTGATGAAATAAATTTCTAAATTCATCTAAAATCCAGTAGATTCAGAATATGCAAAAATATTTCAGAATTGAATTTTATTTGAAATTTGAATTTGACTTCAAACAAAGAGTTAGAATATGTCATACATGGAAATTTTGCAAATAACCTCCAAATTTAGTAAAATAAATTTTATTAGAATTCTTGTAATCTCAGGAACCAGAATCTGTAATAATACTTAGGGTGTGTTATAAGAAAAATTTAAGTTATAAAATGGATAGTAAATAATGCAATAATGGCTTAAATAAATCATATCTTTAAATTGCAAAAGAAAAATAAATAAAGCATGTAGCCATTCCTGAATTGGTGAAATTATTTTATTTGAATATTTCCATCTGATTTCTTTTGGCCTCATTGAAATTTGGTATTTATTCGTGTCGCCTTACGACGTGTAGAACCCGATTTAACCCGGTACATTCGACGACCGGGAGTTCAAGTCGAGGAAAATCAGCAAGGCAAGCAAATTCCTTTGATCATGTTGAACCCAGTTTATAAATGTTTTCATTAATCTCAGATCGCATACTTTATTCTATTAAAGTCACTATATTGTGGAAGCGGTAGTTGTACTGTAGCTACATAGAATTTCCACGATAAGTAGAAAATTGTGATCCTTGAAAACCCTAGATTAGCTTAGACAATATTTAATGTCAATCTGGTTACTCACATTAGTGACATGCTTAGCCAGAGCTATAATGAACATAAAGCGTGACTTGGTTAAATACCTTGGTTATGACATTTTGATGGGTATGACTATTTTTGTGGTTGGTATTTTGGTTGGAAAATGGAAATAAAACTATGGTTTAGATGCGGGCAATTATTGGCAATAGCCGTGTGTGCATGTTTTGCACGTAGAATAGGTGGAGATTATTGCCCGTGTCGGATTAAGGACCGAACTATGAGTTGTTTTCGAGGCCAAGAAAATTCATACAACCACAAGTCTTTGGTATGGGACAGCTCTAACTTATTAAGTTGTTTAAAACTAGCTTTGCACTTGGAAGGCCCGAGTAGTACGAGTTTGTTTCTTAATGAATTGCTCGACGGACGCCCACACCGAGGTGATCATGGATTAAACGTCTACCAATATAACGATGTACGCCATATTGTGGGTAGTTCCATCATTTCTATGCTCGAGTTCTTACTCCACAAAATGGGTTTGTCGTCATCGTCTTTGGTGCAAAGTTAGGTTTAAATAATGTAATGCTTATAACATGACTCTCTGCGGCACACCAAAGGAAGTGTGCAAATATCGATTGCTCAAAGAGTCAGTCATGTCTTGTGGGGAAAGTCAGTATACCTCTGCAGTGTAAAACTAATCGATTAGCGCGTCATGATCATGGACACTTAGTAAAGTCATCACATAGTTAGTTGCTTTGCTTATTTTCATAAAATGTGGTTTCTACCATGCGTTGATAATATTCCACTTGTGTTGGTGGAATGATTTTGGATATGGTCGTTATACCTAAGCAATTGTGAAATATTGATGTTACTTTACGTTACTTGTAATTTACTTGCTTTTACTTAAATCTGTTTTACAATCTACTATTCTCGTATTTACATGTTAAAAACCACTTTATGCAAATTAACCTTAATAGCCTTTCTTTGAAATGGCTCGCATGTATTTTAGGTCTTGCATAAGTCTTGCGAGTGCGTAAGTACTCAACTTGCCAACGTTGATATTTTTAGGTGAAGGGACGATTTCTCGATTTAATCTTACGTTGATGCAGGATACGGGAATTTAACGATGACTTTTTCTAAGGATTTTCCCGTCGGTTGCACGTGGGACAATGGGTTAAAAGGCATACTACGAATGTTGTCTCCATCGCAGTTTTACTTTTGGTATTGTAAAATAATATGTAATCTTACTTCATTGTGTAATAAAGTTTGTGTATGATTGTGATAACAATTTGTATTTGTGCGCATTTAGCTACGATCATGGGACTAATCTTGTATGCACATGGTATCCATTTTGGTATTGATTTATCAAAAATGGGGCCTCCTGATTTCCGTGGGAATTCCTCTATTAGGGACGGGACCGGGAAATCTTTCCATGGGGTTTATCGAGGAAAATATTGCCCCCATCGGGGATCGCGGGGACGGGGACGTTCCACCGTTCCCCGTCCCCGATCCCCATCTCCGTCCCCGTGTTATCAATAATAGGTGAAAGTAAATGATTATTTTTAAAAAATATATATATATGTGAGGTCATTATTAATAAATATATTAAATATGAATTAATCTAGTGATTTAATCACACTTCAACCACACATGCACCATTATTTTAGTGATTCATTCATGCAGCATGTGTTCTTTTATATAGTATTTTCGAGGATTAGTCCCCGTCGGGACCCTGCAAACCCGTCGGGGATCGGGGATGGGGGAGAATTAAGCCCCGTGTACGAGGACGGAGACGGGGGCAGGGAAATTTTGTTTATCGGGAATCGGGGATGGGAAGTCGCTCCCCGCGGGGATTTTCCCTGTTGTCATCCCTAATTACAATACTAGATAGGTGTGGAGATCGGTGAAACCTAACGGCGGAACGAGGGCATCGAGTAGGCCATGGCGCCATGCACTAGGTGAGGTGGAGATTGGCGGAATGTCCAAGCAATGAAGCAAATCGAAAACGGGCATGAGAAGTCACGAATGACCGCACACAACTTCTGAAATAAATACAGGGAAGCTCAGAGATACACAGTCAAAAAGTCATACGAGTTCTAGAACGGATGTCTGAAGCTAAATATACTCAAACTCAAGTAACTAACAAGCCAACAACCTGCTCAATAAATAAATAAAATCAGCTTACTAGTGCTCATCTTCTTTTAATAGTGGATGTGAGAGCTGCTACCGATCCAAATTAAAAAAAAAAGTCATCAACCATCGTTCCCCTGTCACCCGCTGATATAAATCACCAAACCTATCTGATCTCGATGGCACGCAATCCAAACTCTCCGGTGGGAAAAATCGTCCGAAAAGTGAGCGCCAGGACGGTTCACGGTCGCATGCCAGGCCACCACCGGGTACGCGCGGCGTGGGCCAAATCCGCGAGATGTGGCAGCAGGACAGAGCAGGAGATGTCGGCCGATGGATTAACCACCGAAGCCTCGCACTCCCGTACGTCCCGTCGCCGCTCGCTCCAGTCGCTCGTGCCGTCTCTTCTGTTGAGAAACCCTAAAAGCCCATTGAAGGCCCATGTGGTCCCTTATGCCGAAACCCTAGAGAGCGCTATAAAAGGAGGAGGGGGGTCTCCCCCTATGTACCAGAAATCATTAGCAATAAAGAATCCGTCGTCGCTCTCCTCATATACGTGTCTCTCTCTTCGTTTCTCCATTTCAGATCCGCTCGAACCCCGGACTATTCGATAGCGAGGTTCCTTAACACGTTATCGACGAAATTGCTCTACGGAGATCGAATTGAAAAGGTGAGAAGAGGTGAGAATCGACGATTGAATCTAATCGTTCCTTTTCTATGCATGCATCTAACCTACGCGACGGATCGCGTTAGTCACGTGGCAAGAAGCTACAATGACACGAAACAACAAAGGCAAATGAAGAATATTACATCCGGAAAAAGGGTCGTCGCCTTAGCATGCGACCACCTCTAAGACGCCGCACGGTTACCGCCACCAACGTGGTTTCAAGACGTAGCTTTGCCGCCGCCGCGCACGCCGTCGAAGCCTCGCCTCGCCACGGTGATGCGCTCGAGCGCCCGCGCCGCCGCCGTCCTGCCCGGCTCGGACTCGCCCGGCCGCGCATGAAGAAGCGCGCGCGCGCCTCCGGCCGGTTGCGCTCGAAGAAACGGCGGCGACCACCGTTGCATGAAGCGCGGCGGCGCCGGCAAACCAAAGCAAGGCGTCGATCCGTAGCCTCGCCCTCGGCCGGCCTCGCCGACGCCGGTCGCGCCGCCGCCCGCCACCGCGCCCGCGATCGCCACCGCCGACGGCACCGGACCGGTCGTTGTCGCCGCCGTCCTCGGACCGCGACGCTGCTGCGACGGCCCCGCCGTGCACGCCCGCGGCCTCGGCGATTCAGCGCGATGAAGCGCGCCCGGAACGCTCAAGCCTCCGCCTCTTGTCTCGGCCGAGCGCCGAAGTCTCGATCGCCGCTAGGCTCTGCGTGCACTCGCAGCCGCATCGCCGCTTCGGCCCGCTGGCGCTTGCGGCGCGACGTCACTCTGCCTCGGGCTCGCTTTCCTCCTCCGCCGCACCATCACCCGAAGAGGAAGCGCGCGCGCGCGTGGCGGGTCGGCGGTGGCGTGAGGAGCGATCGGCGGCGGCGCGAGGTGCGAGCGGCGGCGCGAGGCGCTGATGAAATCGGCGCATGGCACGCAATGCAAGGCACAGCAGGGGCTAAGGGCGGCGGCGCGCAGCGCATATGCGCATGGGGAAACCCTAGCCGGGGGTTTTTGTGGCAGCGAATTGGGCTGAAGGCCCATAAGGCCAGTTCGGCCAGGAGTAAAAAAAAAACAGAGAAGAAAAAGAAAAGAAAGAAAGAAAAAAGAAAAAAATGCAGAAAAAAAAATTGCAGAAAATTTTGAAAAATTGCCAGAAAATCAAGAAGATTTATTTGGCTCTGTTTTTAATTTTTTTTCTTGCTTCTTTTCTCTGTTTTATGAATTTTTCCTTTATGAATTTGAATCCATTGCTTTATTTAATATATTGCAATGCATATGAATTTATTTTCTGCATCTTTATGCTTTTCGCAACCATTTTCTATTAGATTACACGCAGTAATCTAATGTCGGAATTTTGAAATCTTGAAGATGTTTCAGGCAAGGGAAAGTCCAAAGCCCGTTAATGCATGAATCGCATTTCTTTTAGATTATGGTTGTTAGCATTTTCTTTGAATAATGAATTGTAAGCTCTAGAAGAGCATACTTCTCTCATGAATAAATATGCAATTTATTCTTTATTCCAGTATTCTTTCCTTTACAAGCAATTTTTGAATTATTTTGCCTCTGTTTTATTGGAATTATAGTAGCATAACAAATACCATCTTAAGAGAGTCTAAATACTTTCAATCGATCACGAAGAACGCTGAAAGATTACTACGATCGCAGAAGCGACTCATATGTAATCGGCTCAGAAGAGCCACTATTATATTGCCTATGGGTACAACTTTGGTAATTGAAGAAGCCCTTTGTACCTCGAATCAACTCGCACTCTCTTAAGCTTTAAAGACATCCGCGCCAATGGTTTTCACGTAGAAACCAATGAAGAAAATGGCAAAGAATATTTGTGCATTGTGAAGCACGCGGTATGTGGAAAAATGGTATTAGAAAAATGTCCTCATATGAATCTGGGTTGTACTACACGAATATTCATGCACCAAGTGTATACTTCCTTGAAGACTGCTTTTAGAAGCTCAGAGTTATTTTCTTAATGGCATGGTAGATTAGGTCATCCTGGTCTTAGAATGATGAGAAATATAGTGAACAACTCATGTGGTCATGGCATTAATGTTAAAAATTTCCGAATCATGAAGATTTTGTGTGCCTGCATGTGCCACCGGAAATTAATAACTAGACCCTCTGTTATGAAAGTGCAAAGTGAAATCCTGCATTCCTAGAACGCATCCAGGGGATATTTGCGGTCCGATTCACCGCCGTCAGGGCCGTTCGATACTTTATGGTGCTCATCGATGCTTCCTCGAAATGGTCGCATGTATGCTTGTTGTCAACAAGAAACCATGCTTTTGCAAAGCCGATCTCGCAGATCATAAGAATTAAGAATGCTTTCCCGATCATCGCGTGAAGTCCATCGAATGGACAATGCCGAGAATTTACTTCAAAGGCATTTGATGATTATTGCACAAAGAACAGGATAGCGATTGAGCACTCCGCATCGCACGCGTCCATACGCAGAATGGACTAGCGAAGCACTAATAAAGAGGATTAAGTTCATTGCCGGACCGCTTTTGCAGAGTTGTAACTTGCCCAACACTTGTTGGGGACACGCGATTCGCACGCAAAGAAGACTTATCAATTTCGCACCATCGCCTACATCACCCATTCTTCTATGCACTTGTGCACGGATCATCCCAAGATCTCCCATCTTAGAAAATTTGGGTGTATGGTATATGTACCTATACCACCCTCACGGATCGCAATGGGCCCTCTCCGCAAGTCCGGGATATACGTTGGTTATGAAAGTGCATCCATAATCGGTATTTGGAACCCATGATCGAGATTTGCATACTGCCCGGTTCATTGATTGCATCTTTGACGAGGATCGTTTCCGTCATTAGGGAGGAAATCAACCTTTGGATGAAAAATACCGGAAATCATATGGCATTCCACCGATCCCGCACATGACCCCGAACTAATGAAGCAAATCAAGAAGTCTAGAAGATAATCGATTTGCGAATTTAGCAAATGAATCGCCTGATCATTTTGTGATCCAAGGGCGTGGTTAAGTCGCATGTACCAAACAAGAAATGCACCGAGAGGGTGGAAATACCAAAGAAAATAGAAGGTATCCTCAACCTGCTCAGAGGCCTCAAAGAAAAGAACAGTAACTGCCTCAAACCCAAAGTACCCGAGACGCCTGAGAAAATCAAGCGAGAGGACTTACCACAACCAATCACGAAAATGCCCCAAGGAAAGAAGGGGAGCCAGTTGAGACTGCTTTGGAAAGAAGCCAACAGAAAGGCAATTCCTGGACTTGAATCTTCCACTGCAGAAGCCACGGAAATAATGTGTGCGCACACATAGGCGATGAAAGCTAAAGGAACTTGCTCTGCAATAGGGAAAAGCAGAGAAGAGCAAGTAGAAGTGCATGAAGCACCCCATGAAGAAATGGCCATAAACTTTGTAATAACAGAGAATCCTGAATAGAGCAACACCAACGTTGATGCATACTTCGCAAAGAAGATTGCCTCGATCATTGATCATGATCCCGAGCTCGCATCTTCGCAGAGTGCAAGAAAAGGCTAGATTGGGAAGAATGGAAAAAGGCAATCATCTGCAGAGTTAGTCTCTCCGAACAAGAGAGAGGTGTTTGCTCAGATGCCGCACACCTCCCCATGTAAACCCCGAGGTCACAAATGGGTCTTTGTTCGGAAGAGAAATGAAAACAACGGTTGTAAGGTACAAAGCAAGGCTTGTAGCTCAAGGTTTTACTCAACGTCCCGGAGTTGATTATGAAGAAACCTATTCTCCGGTCATGGGAGGAATTACCTTTAGATATTTGATCTCAATGGCATCAACTTGAAGTTGAGAATGAAGCTAATGGATGTTGTCACAAAGATACCAGATGGAAACTTGGATTCGAGATATACATGAAAGTACCTAAGGAATTCCTATCCCGAACCAAGATGGAGCAAATAGAAACCTGCATAAATGTGAAATTGGAGAAATCACTTTGTATGGGTCAAGCGATCAGAAGAATGTGGTACAATCGCTGAGTGACTTTCTCGCAAGAAAGGCTACACAAACAAATAAGATTGTCCATGTGTGTTTATACAATGATCCACGAATGGATTTCAGATAATCTCCGTCTATGTAGATGACTTGAACATCATTGGGACGGATGAAGAAATTGAAGAGGCATGCTCATACTTGAAGTCCGAGTTTGAAATGAAAGATTTGGGTAAAACCAAGTTTTGTTTAGGCTTGCGGCTTGAACATGTCCAAGGAGGAATCTTGGTACACCAATCAACCTACACGCAGAAAGTGTTGGAAAGATTTAGCTTTGAAAAATCATATCCCGCAAAGACTCCAATGGCTCAAGGTCACTCCAAGCGCACCTAGACCCATACTGCACCAGAGAAGAGGGGAGGAAGTCCCGGGAGCAGAATTCCCATATTTGAGTGCAATTGGAGCACTCATGTACCTTGCGAATAGCACTAGACCGGACATTGCGTCATTTGTGAATTTGCTAGCTCGATGCATCTGCGTAACCCACCAAAAGGCATTGGAAAGGGATCAAGGACATCTTCCGTTACCTCCAAGGAAGCAAAGACCTCGATCTGTTTTTTGAAGAAACAATGAATTGAATTTGGTTGGCTATGCCGATGTCGGTATTTATCGACCGCATACTTGGCAAGTCCCAAACCGCTATGTTTTCCTATGTGGAGGAACAACAATTTCTTGGAAGTCGTCTAAGCAGACTCTTGTCTCGACGTCGACAAACCACTCGGAAATCATCGCTTTGTATGAAGCATCTCGTGAATGTGCATGGCTCAGAAGAATGGTTCACCACATCCAGAAGTCATGTGGTTTGAACATTGAGCATACTGACTGTAGGTCTTGGCCCTAAATAGTATTCGATAGCGAGGTTCCTTAACATCTTCAAGCGGCACCGAGCTCGGTTCGCAGATGGCAAACGGAGCGAGAGCAACCGCGCGGCGAAAAACGTGTGCCGCGGCACCGACTCACCGCCCGAGGCGCGCATGCGCCTCGACCGCGGGAGAGAGAGGGCTGTGTTTCAACGGTGAGCTAAGGGGCTATTTGGGCTGTGTTTTTAGCTTTGGTCAAAAGTATCTCTAAATAGTATAGTTGCAAAGTAGTTAGAAATTTAAGTTATAGTAAAAATATTTCTAAAGCTGTAGTCGCTGGAGTGGAGTTTTTCAACTGTGGCTTCACTCGACTGCCTCTTTCCTCGCCCAGCCGTCTCCCCGCCCGATCGCCTCCTCGACTCCCTCCGGCTCAAGCGCCGCCTCTCCGACTCCCTCCCCACCTAAAAAAAAGTATAGCTGCAACAGTCAGTTTGCCAAACGACATAACAAGAAAAGCCACAATCGCCAGCTGACGAGGATTAAAAGGCTGTCTTTTATTTAGGCCCTCTAGAATAATTCGTGACTATATGTTGATAATAAGCCTGTGAAATATAGAGCTCATAATGCATTAAACAAAGCCCATCTCTATCCGAACGATTAAGTCTCCGACTGATTCGGTCAAGATGATCAACATCTCGCTTCACACTGGTCATCGTCGACCAACAAAATGGTCGCCCCGACCAGCAAACTGGTTAGGGACAAGCAGTTCTCCCGTATATGTCTCCGTGCGAACAGTTATCTGACAAGTACACATAACCACTCGGAAGTTATCTGTGGAAAAGGCACCCATCAACGAGAAGACACTGTTTGGCAGGAAGATGTCTCCCGGTTATACAACTGTCACCTTTCACCAGGATAAATAGGGGGTTGATCCGCGCTATTATGATCATCACCATTCCAATATTGCAACTCGTATTTGTAACAATTAAGTCTGTAACTCGTGTACTCTGTCATAAGCTGTTGGCTAATAAAGAAGCATTCCTCATTGTCTTCATTCTAATATCTAAGGGCCCACAATTTATATTTCTATAAGTTCGATTAAGGGACCTGAGGTCTTAGACATTGATACCAGCTACAACTGCTTTATAACCTAACAAGCCAAAAACAGTTTTTCAGCCCAACCGCAGCCCCAAAAGGACGCTAAGTTTGTCTTACTAAATTTTAATATGTAATATTTGACTTGTTACTAAATTTTATCAAGATTTATTTCTCTTTAGATTCTCTAGTTTATTTTCTTGCTGATTTTTATTTGCAATATTGGTAACCAATTTGATAACTAAAATTTGCTAATACCAAATTTTAGTAAAAGTAGATAAGATAATAATTATTAAACTAAATAGCCCCGAAATCAATCCGGGCGGGGATGTCGCATATTTCATTCCCCCAAGCGGCCAAGCCGCCGCTGCGGCCTCTATTCGAACATGCCATGCCACGGTGCCACCGTCACACGCTAGTCCTGCACCAGTGGGCCGAACTTGTTTTGAAGGTTGGATAGCACGAGCACTGCACACCGTCTAGTTGCGAGTCTCCGCCACTCTTTTCTTGTTGGGGGGCAAGTGATTTCACGTGGATTGAATCACACGCTGTAGATGTTTTGGCTGCTTATAGATAAAAGCTGTTGGGTGTGTTACTCTTTACCTTACTGTTTCCATCTCTTCCTTTTTCAAAGCGTGGCAATCATTCTGAGATCCCAGATCGAGCATTAATCGCAGCTTCGCCAATTTCATATCGATGCATAGGGTCTATGCTTTTTTGCTAGTACAGCTAGGAATTCATCTCGCGATCAATGCTTCTCACTGTTTGACGAAAATGATTGCCACCTTAGTGGAATCCAAACCGACTGGTTGGATTCATGAACCGAATTCATGTCCCCACACCTTGAAAATTTTAGACTCGCTGCAGGTGTTCCATCATCTCTACTACTTCTAATTAGGAGTTGGTGGCAGTGGTCCGTTCTCCTCTAGAGTATCTGATTCGTTGGATCTGATATGAACGGCTGAGATAGAAGAGGATTTAATCATATCTTCGATAGAAGAATTTTATCATATCTTTTTTGAATAAAAATATTATTTTAGCATATCTCTATTCACATGTTCTTACTATAGAAGGATTTTATTCATATATCTTATAAATGAAAGGATTTTCTCATCATGTCCTGCATGGATAGAAGGATATACCCACCATATCCCATAATATGGGAATTCTATCTCATCATATCTGAAAATGCATAGATTAAAAGGAAAAAATCATGCAACCAAATGACGTGCCAATCACAAAGATGTCGGTGAGATCCGGCTTCCATCCGCCTGCGTACGCTGCCTTCTGCTTTCATCTACTCCCTATTAGAGGGCACCTACTCTCATCTCCAGGAGGACAGGCCGGTCGGTAGTGGAGACACACGCAGGAAGAGAAGAGAAAGACTGTGTGTAAGAAGCAAGAAGATTACCTGCAAGAGGAAGGTAATAACTTTCTCCTCATTCAATGGTAAAGATTGATATCTCTCTACTAATTCTAATTAAGAGTTGGTGACGATCGTTCGTTCTTCTTCAGAGTACTTGATTCGTTAGATCTAACATGAACGGTTGAGATGGAAGAGGATTTAACCCGATAGTTAAATCTCTTCGGAGGAACAAACTTTTCCTACTATTAAAACATAAATAAAGTTAGTGTTCTTTGCAAATAAATTTTTTATCGTAAATTGAGTTTTCGTTGTAACGCACGGGCACATGACTAGTATAACATAAACAATAGTCATCGAAAGCGTGATTCGTTCAAGTCATGATTTAATTTTCACTACAAACACTAACCTCATACTTGAAATTGATTTGGGCTCGACAAATCCAGTTTGCAACTGCTTAACTGCCTACAGGAGATGATGATTGCATCAACAGAATCCCTTTCGGTTTACAATACAAAAATGAAACGGGCAGCAGCAGTTGAAGGCGCTCCCCGCCAACCAAGTTATACACGAAGTCAACGCCTCCATGGCCGTATTAGTGCAGGACCAAAGTCCGCGAAGGTGTTGTGTATTGCCTGGGTTTAATATAAGAGAAGTGCTTCAATGCTCTCCCAAAACAAAACTGCACTAATCTAAAAGCACCTCAACTAATTAAGGCGAAGGGCAGATTAGTCATTTAGGTTCTGAATAGGGCCGTGGATCCGAAGCGTGGCCCCAGCCCGAGGCCCTAACCCACCGTCGCGCCCTCCCCATGACCCTCTTCTGTCATAACCACTCCCGTCGCTTGCCTCTTCCTCCGCCCGACGCCCTCGCCTCCTCCGCCTCCTGTAGCTCGCCTCCTCCTCCGCCCGTTGCCCTCGCCTCCCGGCGATCCCCTTTGCTCCTGTCGCCGCATCCCCCTCCGCCCTACGCCTGTGTTTGCACCCTCCTCAGGATTCCCCGCTCCATCACAGCGGCTTCGGCCTCGACCTAGGAGTCCTCCCCACAGTTCTTTTGTCTGTAACCGCTCGCCTCCCGTCCTCCGCCCAACGACCTCGCATCTTCGTCACCCGTCGCTCGCCTCCTCCTCCGCCGGACGTCCTCGCATCTTCCTCCTCCGCCCGTAGGTCGCCTATTCCTCCAACCGACGTCCTCGCCTCCCCAAGGTCCCCTCGCATCCTCCTCCTCCGCCAGTAATTTGTGTTGATATAAAGTCTCATGATCGTCACCAGCAGGTTCGTTGCGAGGATTAGACCAGCGCAGCTCGTGGCGTTGCAAAGTGAGTTCAGTTCTTTTTGCTAATTAATCTTTGTCCCGTGTGTCCTTCCAATTGGACGATTACACAGAAACTGTGCAGCCTCAAATCCATATATTCTTTCTCAGCTTTGACTACTGTATACATGTTAAGTACCAGCGCTGCAGCATATAAGGTTTGTTGCCTTTTTCCCTTTGAAAGTTTTCATACTTCATTGCAATAATCGAGTCTTATTATCATGATTAGGTAGAGTCAGGTTAGATGAATGCAAGAAATCAAGTATCTCATAGCTCTTTTAAGAGGTACAATTATTGGACATTGTATGTTTGGTTGGAGATTATTTTCCTAGACCTGGAGAACTGAGGGCTTAATGGCATTTTATATGGACTCTTGATGGATAATCCTACCACCCTAATCTTATATTTCAAATGTAATTGGTGAGCAGTGAAATATTTATGCTTTATGAAAGTTAACGTTTCTGTCTATACAAACAAGAATTTGTGCTATGGAATAGATAGAAATTGCTTAAAAGAACAGCTTTGTTGGACAAGTTAATAAAAAACATCGCTGCAAGGTGAATTTGTGAAAGGAAAACTCTACAGAATAGTTTTTTTAACGTGTATTGCTCTTTTTGTGCTACTGATAATTTCATAGTTTGGATATCTTGGATAAGAGGAACCCAAGGCTTGCACTCCTAGGTATTTGTTTTTTCCTCCAGATTTACCTTTGAAAAATTGCTTGTGGTCGATTTGCATATATAATCTTAAGGACTATAACGGGATATTATTATATCAGAATTTAATGAGCAAACTGAACATGGTTATGAACTCTCTAGCTGTGCTACTTCTAACAATTGCGACCCCCCTTTTGTGAATGCTACAGCTGAATTGTGTTAAATGGAAATATTGTATATTTACTCGAAATTATCTAGGATTCTTCATATCTTAGCTCCCAGAAGGAAATTTGTTTTGTAGGATGTTGTCCTTTTTCAGCTATTTTTGGTGTGCAAGATAGCTATAGATTAATTTTTAAGAATGAAAACCCTTTTTATTGTCCCTGATCATGGTTGGTTGGTTGATGATGGTTCTAACTAACCATTGTTTGTTAGATTGGGCCTTTGCTTGTCCGACTTAGTTGATTTGCTTCGCTTTGATTGATTGCCTATGATATTTTATATCCATAGGTAATGAGGATTCCATTTTTCTTTTGCAAAATTAGCAGGAGTAGATTTCCTATTAAGTAATATTATGCTTGTTAGAACAATGAATCAAAAGGTGGTAACGCTAGTTGCTAGGTGTCTATCTTGTTGTGCTGTATTTTGGTTTTGATTGAAGTGCTTTTTCCTGGATACAAATTGGTTACCACGATTTGAGCATTCCATTATTTATTTTGTTTGTGTTGCTATCATGGTGTACCTAGTGCTCTAGTAATGTGATGTCTTTTACTGGCAGGTAGTTCGATAACCCAGGGCATATAAAAGAGGTAGGAGACTGCGTGTGACTACTATTGGATTCAACACTAGAGGTAAATTTTTATTCCTTAGGTAGTCAGTACTAAGTTTTAATGAGCAGGAGATCTTAGTATGATGGAAAATTGTAACATGTTTATTTCATAGGATGGATGAATTTGTTACCACGAGCGTTGGAGATGATAGTGATTCTGGCGATAGTTCTTCATATGACTCATTCACCGATAGTTTATCCAACACAGAGGATGGCTTTGCACCGAGAGTGGAACACAACTGTTCCACTGAAGATGGATGCAGTAGTGAGTACAACAACAAACATATGGAGGTAATTTTTTTATGATCCGAAATTGGCATATAGTGTTGTAATGTTTTCATCTAGTTAGAAGCAAAAGATTGTTTTGAACAATATCCTTGTGGCATGTGGAAAGCAATTAGTGACTACTACACTACTACTAGTTCAATTTAACTTTCTGTCGGTGTGTTTCTGCCAGTGTACTCTATATTTTATAATCCCGTTAGTAGTGGTCATGGAGTGAGCTTTGTTATGAAAGTAAAGAGAAAACTCTATTGGTCAATCAGCATGCTATTAGGGTTTGTGATATGGTGCAGCACTTGCCTCTTTTCTTTGCTGGAATTATGTAGCAACGTGGTCTACTATTTTGTGGTATGAATTACTTGTTTCGATGGAACAGCTTCAGTTCATTTCATTGTATGTGCTATATTGAGCTGTTTTACCATGCTCATGCTAGTCTCTGTCTATAGTTCGATTGGCTTACTCTTTGATGTTCATGAGTTCTATTTGCATTTTTGTTGTGATAAACTTTACTTTGCTTTTAATAAATGATGGGGGAAGAGAAGTTTTTGTTAATGACAGGAAAGCAACAGTGTCCGGGAGTCTCATGATTCTAGGAGCAGTCATGGTATGTGGTGCAACTTGGAGGAAAATAGTAAGGCTCTAGATGAGTATCGGAATATAGTTACGATGGCTTTTCGAAGTGGAGATGAGTGTTACAGTTTTTACAATAATTATGCTAGAAAGAAAGGTTTTAGTGTTAGGAAGAATATTGTGAGGCGTGTGAAGAAAGTTGGAGCTATTTTCTACAGACGCTTTGTTTGCTCTAAGCACGGGAGTCGAGATCCTAAATGGAGTAACATGAATGGTCGGGTAAGGAGGGAAAGAGCACAGAGTCGACATAATTGTAGGGCTCAACTAAGCATCAGGCTTGATAAGGAGCGTGGAGTTTGGTTTGTGGATAATTTTGTTGATGTGCATAATCACGCTTTAACATCTCCAGACGAAACTCCTTTTCTTCGATCTCACAGGAAAATGAAGGATCATCAGAAATCTGAAATAACATTGATGGAATCTATGGGCATTCGGAAGCATGTCATAATGAATGTCATGGAGTGCAAGCATGGGGGATATGATAAGGTTGGATTTGTTAAGAAGGATATATATAATTTCTCATCCAGGTATAAGAGGTCAAGAATTGTGGACGGTGATGCAAATGTAGCTCTTGAAATTATGAAATCTAGGAGGGACAAGGATCCTGATTTCTTTTATGAGTACCAAGTTGATGCTGAAGGCCATCTAAAAAATCTTATTTGGTGCGACGCACAATCCCGCATGGACTATCAATCATTTGGTGATGTTGTTGTATTCGATAGCACATATCGGATGAACAGGTACAACATGCCTTTTATTCCATTTGTAGGACTGAACCACCATCGTCAGACTACAGTTTTTGCTTGTGGTATTGTTTCTGATGAGTGTGTACAATCATATACTTGGTTGCTTGGTGTGTTTTTGAGGGCAATGTGTCAACAGAAGCCAAAGTCTATAATAACAGACAGTGACAATGCAATGATGAAAGCTATCCGTCAATTGCTCCCAGAAAGTAATCATCGTATATGCTCTTGGCATATCGAAAAAGGTATTAAAAAACATCTTCACCACACATGTCTCAGCATATTTAGGTCATTTATATATGATGCTTGTTCGCCTGCTGACTTTGAGGAGAAGTGGAATGTGTTTCTTTCCAAGTACCAAACCAGTAGGAACCGGGATTGGTTGAGCAGAATGTATAGAAAGCGAAGATTGTGGGCTGCTGCTTTTTTGTCCGACAAGTATTTTCTAGGCATGAGAACTAACCAACGGAGTGAGAGTCTAAATTCACGTCTTCACAGGCATTTAGACTATTACATGTCTTTGGTTGACTTGCTTGAGCACTACGAGGTCTGCATTTCTGGCATGCGTCAAAGAGAGGCCGAGTTTGATTGTAAAGCATCACAAACTTGGCCAGTTGCTATTACTGACAGTAGAGAACTTGAAGAGGCCGTTGGACATCTTTTCACGTCTTCAAATTTTGATCTAGTGCAGAAAGAGGTACAAAAGGTAGATAGTTTTGCTGTTGATGTGGTGGTACATGATGGTAGATTTAGGTACATGGTTACTTCGATGGAGAAAGAAGGACGAGCATTTTGTGTTGACTATTTTCTTGGGTCTGCTGTTGTTATAAAGTGCAGCTGTCGAAAGATGGAGCGCGATGGGATCCCTTGCGGACATATTCTCCGTGTGTTGAAGTATTTGGAGATTAAGGTCATACCAAGTTGTATTGTGCTGCAACGACTATCCAAAAATGCGAAAGGTGGTCTTCCTTCAGTTAGGAAAAGTGATTTGCATGTTTGGTCAGAGAAGCAAGTGCGCTATAATGAATTGACTACCTTAGGGTCTGAACTGTTTCACTTGGCATCCAATAGTCATGATGAGTTTGAGGAGCTGAAGGAATATATTGTTAATCAGCTGTCGAAAAAGAAAAGTTGTTCTAATCCAGCTAATGTCATGCCCACACATGTTGGTGAGAATGATCAGTCTTCTTCTATGCCTCAAGGTTCTGTTCTTGATCCCACTTGTGCAGCCACCAAGGGTGCACCTAGGAGAATAAGAGCATTTGATGAGCATCGGCCGAGGTTATGTGGTGCATGTCGACAACCAGGCCATGATATTCGTAAATGTCCCTTGGTAATGCAAGAAAAGTAAGTTGTAGTTGCATGTTTAGTATGATTGCTTAGAATTTTTGCATGTATGGTTGGTGAATAACAATACTAATTTTGTTTATTTGAAGTAATGCATGCTCTTCAAGAGAATGAACTACTCTTAAGAAGAGAATGCTGATGATGGAGACATACTCAGAAGCATAATGTTGTGCAAGTAATGAAAAAGTAGATCCCAGGTGTTAATCTTTTTTTGCATTATTTCCCTTTCTGTTTTGGAATGCTTTCATAATTTTTTCGATTCTGTCTAGTGCAGGTCTTGATGTATGCGAGTATTCTATGGATTTCAGTGAGGCTATCAAAGATTATGATGATCCTAGCTCACCTTTTGCTTATACTGATGATAAAACCAATTTGGACTCCCTGAAAAGGCCACATGGCATTGATTTTAACGAAGAAATTGATGTGGAACTGCTTGGACCAGTTTAGAAGAGACATAAGAAAGTGGAGGCAAATCCTTGTGAGATTATAGACATTAACTTGGATATGGAGCTAGTTAATGGTGATTATTGTCAAACAGAGGCAGGTTTGAGTAATGTGCCCACTGTATCAAGTGGTGAGCCTAATTTTGCTCATGCTAATACAGGGATGGATCTTTGTTTGTTTAGGCGACTCAGCTGGCGAGACGGGTGGTGGCGTGGGTGCGAAATAGGAGGCAGCGCAGCGGCGTGGATGCTGATGGCTGACCACGACCCTCCTTCGGAATATGACACAGGGTTCGCCCATGTTATCCTTTTGTCTTTGGGTTATAGTACTATACATATATATTGATTTTCAATTTTTCCCTCCAGATTTTTCCCCATCATAACTATTGTTTTCTTAGTTACCAAATGGAAAAGTTGCATCATCATAATCTTGTACTATGTATTTAGTTTACTCAATATATTATATACTGTGTTGATTTTGAGATTGACACCCAACGACAAACAAACATGATCCCAACATGTGTGCTTACAGATACTCGATTAGTCATACTAATTAACCCAAACCTTTTCATAGATCAAGAAGAATGTGTGATGCCCAAGTAGTTTTCACTATGCTTCTGACTAGGGATTGGCTAAATACTCTGAACCTCCGGAAAAAGAATTCCATGTCAGGCTTCTTGACTTTTATTTGCAACATGGACAGTGAGGAAATACTTGATGATCCCACCCCTCCTTTTCCATTGCCCTTTCAGTTTTGTCATCATCGTCATCAGCTGGTGCTCACCCCTCCGTCTCTGTTTTCTTTGTTCTTTTATTTCATTGTCTTGTATCGCTGTGTTCAGTAACATCTGGTGCTCATGATACAGGTTCCAAAGACTGGTAATGGCAAGAAGAAGGCTCTTGCGGTGAACAAGGACAGGTTCATAAGCAAGATGTTCCTCCATGGGGATTCAATCATCATTGTTCTCCGGAATCCGAAATGAGTTAGAAGGTGCATGTGCGTTGCTATGGGATATCAAATCTTACACTGAATAGCACTTTTGTTTCACACGCCATGGAGCAATATCAGGACTGAGGACGTGGTCTTGAAGGCCATGAATACATTTTTCGCTGAAGCATTATTTTTTTGAAAAATTTCGTGCAAGCATGTTGATGCATATACACCACTTACTGTACATAACGGATAACCCCACAAGGTTCAATGCTAGATGACTGATTCATTCTATATATTTCAGTTATTTGAAATGGGAATATCTTGAATCTTCCAATTGCCGGTGCATGACAGCTTGGATGCTTTTTTATTTATATCCCAATCATGTTTCATTTTATCTTCCAAAACATAACGGACTTACGCAATCATTATCTTGAAAGCATGTTTAGTACATGTGCAAGATTGTATTAAGCCAAGAAGCATAGTAGATGCTGCAGATCAGACACCGCCTCATGTAGGAATTTTTTTCGCACCGAAAGCAGGTGTAAATTAATCATGTCATGTGACCGATGAAAGGAAAGCACAACTTCGTCGGCATTTCAGTCAGATCATAAGATCTTCTGAGCGTAACTTCACTGTCTAAGGATAAAGCACACAAACAACATCCCCTTTACATGTAGAACTTAAAGTGCCAAACCAAATTAACCATGAAAATTGTCAGTACACTTGTATGTACAATCATCACTAAGCATCTAGCTGTATCCTGTAGGCTCTCCAGCATTAAAATCTCTCAATGCACCTGAGGTCCAAATCAAAGAAATTGCTTTCACACATATCAGCAGTGACATTAGCACTCTGCAAAACTTTGTCACATCCTCTTTGTGCTGCCCTTTGGTCGTACTCATGTTTGAGAAGTTCGCCCTCAAAAGCATGGACTTATCATCTCTTAAACTCATTGCCAGTTTGCAGGGCACGCTGGAAAGTGGCATTTCTTTACTCAGCATGCCTTGCATAGAGAATCTTGTTGTGTGAGTCTTTTCGAGCCTGCATAAATTTCGAAAAAAACAAACTCAGCAAGTTGGGACAAGATTTCAAGCTGTAACACAACGCATCTTTGTTAAGTACCTGTGTTATGTTATGAGTAATAAGTGTTGCCATATCTTTCTCTAACTTGCACACAGAGGTCTTGAAGGCAACAGCCATTGTGTTGAGATCAACACATACAAATCGGAGTATGTACTATGTGACGACGGTCAGTGCCCGGCGAGGCCGTGAAAAGCGTGTAAGAACTTATGTATAATTTTTGTTTAAAACAAAAATATCTGCATGTTGCATTGACATGATAGGTATAACTATATCTTAAACATCTCACAAAGCTACCTTTTTTCCAGGATTCTGGACACATACTCTACTTCGCACTATAGTTTCCTTTACCTCTCAGTTCACTAAAGACTAATCAGCCCAACAGTCATAACCTTACACAACTCGCCTTAGGCTATGTAACAAGCCAGGCAAAAGAAAACAGGCCCAGGCTAGATCCCCAACGAAAGGCACAAACACAGAGAAATGGACCGTGAATTTGGCATTCACCTATTGCATCTAGATAATAATGAGATCATAATCAACTACACACATCTCCAAAGTCTCTACTACATGAATTGGCGTTCCTAGTTCTTATCAATAATCAAAACAACAAGCTCCATCAAGACCTCCAATTAACTGCTGAATTATACCAAGGCAAAGTAGTAGTCGTCAGGAGGATTCACCTTAAGCGCTAGTTGCTTTAGCTTGTTCATTGCCTTGAATTGCTTAATTCTTGATAGTACTGCACTATCGATAGGTCTGTCAGATGCACCACCTTCTTTGAGCCATGGATGTTCTGCACATGGAGACATGAATTTTATTAGGATGACATACAAACTATACAAATTCAGACCTCTCGCGTTACATTCATATCCGTACATGGTACATTTATTACCTCGGGCCTGTACTGCAGTAATACGCAGGAAGTTCTTTGGCTTGAGGTCGCGGTGCATTACCCCCATGAAGTGGCAGACGTGCACGACGATGAGGATGTCCCAGCACACGGCGGTGGCGTGCCGCTCCGAGTAGCTCCCCTTGGCCGTGATGCGGTCGAACAGCTCCCCGCCGGAGCATGCGTATTTGAGCCCCATCGCGTCCGTGCACAGGTTCGTCGTCCCAATCCGCCTGCTCCCCAGCTTCCGCTCCAGGTGGAACAACGACCATGACGCCCGTTCAGCCTGCCTCGGGCAGGTTGAATCCGGCAATGGAGAGGTCGCATCAAGGGTGGTGAAGCGGTGGGCGAAGGAGAATCGCTAGCGACGGCGGTCAGCTGCATCGGCTGTGGGGAGGAGGCACACCTAATTGGCTAACAAAAAATCGAAATGGTGAATGGGGAGGTTGCTTCGTAGTCGGGGGACGTGGTTTCTGTAGGCTGTGGGGAGGGAGCGGTTGGGTAGGGCGCGACCAGTTCGGCTCGAAGACTAATTGATGGGGACGACGCGCAGGATAGACTCGCAATCGCAAGGCTGGACGTGCGCGTTGCGGTCTTGCGGGCGTGACGGAGGGGACGATCGACAACTCATCTTTCATATTAGTAGATAAATATATTCTAAAATTCATTTTAAAAATACTACATCGAAATAAAAAAGAGGATAAAAAAACTGCAATTATTCATCAAAGGTACCTTACAAATAAGATAGAAAACAAAATCAGTATTTATTACATTGTTCGTGAAATCAAACAATGGTGGATCCAGGAACTGAATTTCAGTTTATATTCCAGCTGTCAATTGATTGATTTCCTTCTTGATATCTTCCAAGCAATTCTGTTCAGAGAAGATAAGCTCTACGAGCATTTTTCTTCTAAAAGAATGAATGTCATTCTGCACAGGAAACATTAATTGTTTATTATTCTAATTACAACTAATTGGAATAAATTATAAATAAAAAACCACTAGTATAGTGGTTATTATGGTGGAACCTGTGTGAAGTTTCTTATCAAATGTGATCCATTCCATAGCTCTATGTACTTCAGTACATATAGGCCACATGAACTCCTAAAATATTGGATAGGTAATTGTTAGTATATAAAATAAGTAGTGCATAATTAATAATTGCACATACGTATCATGTTGTGCAGGGACACCATGAATCTGCTCGATGCTCCAATTGCTAACATCTGCCATATTCACCCCAGTACTTCTCGCTATGGCTAGCAACCTTTTTATTCCATCAATCTGTGTTGTGCAAAATATTATTAATATGATCATGGTAATATTTGACAAATAATTGTCTTCAAAATATGCAAATAAATAGCTCACCACTGTTTCAACGTGATCTCTGTAGTTCCGAAGATCCCACAGGGAATCCAAAATTTGGAACTCCTTCTTCCTATTGTTAAGGACAAGGAGGATCCAATGCTTCCTGACCAACAATGGAATATAAACCTACACAAATTTATGGTTAAAATATGTAATGATGTTAATTCTAATGTACAATATGTGGTGCATATTTTACCAATTCATTCTCTGTTAGGTCTTGTGCTTGACCTACTAAATAATCAAGTTGACCCTTGCGATTTATGTAGCGCTCTGCGCTAATACATTTTACCCATTGATGAAAGATCGAACCGAACGCAAAAATTTTTTCTCTCTGACATCCTCGATGCGACGATCCGAAAGTAATCTAATATAAGCTTCCATAAGCTGCATAGTTAATGCCATCAGATTTGAGTATCACATATTATATTCTAAGATTAGCATAATTTAGTAAAAAAAATGTTAGGTACTTACCTTATCTCCCATATATTTATCACTACCATCTTTAGACGATGGGATTGTAAGGCATTTCAAATCCTTTGCCCTAAAATCATCACCATTCTGGAAGTCAACTAGGATGGTGTTCGGACTCGAAGACAAATACTGCTTCACGTACTCAATAGAAACAAATTCTTGAGCGTCCACACCTAAAATTAAAATTTGATATCATTAATTATTCAAAAAATTTATCTATAGAGTATTCAAAGACAAGCTGTATATGGAACATTCATAATAATAAAAAATGTGTTACCATCATTCTTGTGTTTGTCGATTGCCGTCCTGATTCTTCTATATGTCTTATTCATGAACGCCACGGGCGATCTAAGCTTAGGATTTGATTTCCTTACCCTAGCTCCATCTTTGACTCTGTGTGCAATCGTAAGATCAATAACATCATCCGTAGATGATGAAGTTGTTACATCAATAATTTCATGATTTTTTGTAATCGTCTCATCTTGCGTCGTCGTGTTAACTCCACTTTTTGGCTCGCCAATAGGATTGGTCGACTCACATGCACCACTAGTAACATTCTCTTTAAGGGGACTCATGTTGTGTGCACTGTCCTTATTTGCATATGAGGGTGAACTATGAAGCGTGTCGTTTTTGATAACATCCTGATTGTGAAAATGATATACTTTAAAATGAGTACAAATGTGTACAATTGTAGTTATTTGTTCACAATTAATTTACCTCGGCATTTGTACCACGTAGATTGATAGTTCTCTCCAAAGCGGAAATTCTAATCATGGCGTCATCAAGCTTCACCTCAATTGCTAGCACCACTCTTAAAATTTCATTAAGTACTTGTCTTGAGTGCCCCTTCTACACAAGATAAATTAAGGTTTATGTATAACAAATAAAAAAATATTTTGAATGAAATATAATACCTGTACTGCTCTCGATGATGATTGCTGGTTTTTGTCTCTATCAACATCGCATTTGATATCCATTATGACCTGCAAAATTTGTAAGGCATTAACTTACTATTATCTATGCAAACATAGTAATGCACGGTTCATTTGACATACATAATATTTCCGTGTCAGTAAATGCAATACCTTGCCAACACCGTATCCTTTAGACATATCATACTCATCTCTCCTAAAAGCTAGCTCTTTGTCCCATCGCTCCATCAAGGGAAAAATCATAGCGCTATAAATCAAATCTGAATCTATAGTGTGGACGTGCTCCCAGTACCATATCTACACAATATTTACATAACATATAACAATTGGATTATGCTGCCCTCTAAAAAAATTCAAATTGAGTAAAGTGGGACTCACTTGCAAAAGCATTAAATTTCCATTTGGCCATTTCCTGTGGCCATATATGCTGACTCCACTTCCACTGGCAACACTTTTGATGTTGTCCATTAGAAACCTCAATGTGAACTCATTCCAATTAATATCTTTTATATCTTTTATATTTTGTAATAGACTCAAATACGATGTAGGCACTTCCTCGCAGGAAGTAGGTGCTAATACTGTTCCCATCAATGTTAGCATAAACATCCTAATAAAATGTTCACTTGCATCCTTACTTTTTCGGATTTCCTTTACTAGATCTTTTATCAATATCTTCTTACTCATGTTCTCTGTATATCTCTCGACCAATGAATTATTAGTGGGTAATGGTTTAATACTTCGCACAACAGTTCCAGTGTAGGGGAGACCTAAAATGCAGTAGATGTCCCAGTTGGTTATTTCTAAACACTTACCTCCAATTTTGAAAGTTCCATCTGCTATGTCGTACTTACCAATAATATATTTTAATAATGATGGACGTAGTTGAATTTCTTTCATTTTCAGTATGTACTCCAATCCTAGAGTTTTCAGAACATCAATTTGGGCGTTGCTCAAATTATTTATGAGTTCACAAAGAGTTTCTGTTGCACAAGCAAAATCCATACTCCTTCTGATTCGAAAAAAAATTCATGGGTTAATACAACATGTAAAAAACAAGCACAGATATCAAATTTATAATTAATACAAAAAACTAGAACCGCTAAAAAAGCATTTAACAAGAACATATTTCGGTTATTTATACAAGACAATACATGAAACAGTGACTTCATTTTGTAGACAATGAAAGAGTACTAATTAAAAATTAAAAGATATTGATATTATTAAAAAAAGAACGTCACATTTTTTGTTGGAAGGTCGTATGGTATAACTCCCATATTTTTGACATGCACAGTTCCATCTCTATTCCTCCCTACCTCCTGCTTCCTAATCCCTACCAAGGTTCCAAATCTCGGCGAAATTCGGCGAAATTTTGCCGCAATTTCGGATTTCGGACCACCCCGAAATCTAAAGTACCAGCCGGGAAAAAAATTAAAAAAATTTGAGATTGCTATAGTAACCCGAAATTTCGGTTTTTCTCGACGAAATTTCGTGCTTTTCGGCCGGGTTTGAATCTTTTAGAGGCGGATTTGATTGGATATGGTCCAATAACCCTTAGGAAAGTCATCTCCTATGAAAATTTATTGTAAAACCGAATTTTTTAGACATTTTAAAATTTGGCAGAAACACTGTTAGATTTTTATAAAATTGTACAAGGTTGATAATAATCTAAAAATTTTATGGTACTATCCTTATCAGTTTAGGATCATACATAAAAAATTTCAAAATAATTTAACTTAATTTGTTATCTTTAAAACATCAAAAACAGAATGAACATAATTGGGACAGTTACATTGTCAGAATTTTATAAAAATTTTTGAGTTTGATTATGATCTAATTTTTTTTGAGACATTAATAATTGACTCAGTACAATTATAAAATTTTTAAATTCAGTACAATTATATAAATTTTTATAAAAATTTAAACTTTGTTTGTTTGGTGAATCAATCTATGTAAGCATTGAACTTCGTTTGTTATATTATATTTCAAAAATCAAAAAGAAAAGAACATAAATGGTACCGTGCCTTGTAAGAATTTTATAAATTCACTGGAGTGTGATCATGATTCAAAATTTTTATGAGATATTAAGAACTTCCTTATCACCATTCTGTAAAATTTTAAAAAAATTTAAACTTTGTTTTATTGCTAAAGCAAATCTATGTATTGATCATCAGACTTTTATCAGGACGTAGGACTGTCTGAATTTTTAAAACTTATTTGAGAATGATAATCATATAAAAATTTCAAAGAAACATTAATGTTAAATCAGGACCATCCACAAAAAATTTTAAAAGTTTTGTATGTGGTTTAGATAATTTTTCATTTTGTTCAAGTTTGCTGGTAAGCCTTTTAACAGGGCAGTAGTACTGTTCGAATTTTTAAAAATTCATACAGTTTGGTACTGTTTGAATTTTTAAAAATTCATACAGTTTGATCATCATCTGAAAATTTTATGAGAGAATTATAGATACATAATAACCATGTAAAAAAATCAAATGTTTATAACGTGGTTTGATCCATTTTGCAATCGGTTCAAAATTGCCGGTTAGCGTTATATTAGGATAGAAGCAATGTTCGAATTTTTAAAAATTGTAGACTTCAGAATAATCTGAAATTTTTATGGCAATATCACAAATGTGTCAAGACTCTTCAAAAAAAAATTCAAAATTTTTCTACATCGTTTTACCCACTTTTTTTCGTTGCAAAAATACCGAAATACCCGAATTTCACCGAAATTTCGGAATCCGGTCAGGAGCGGTATTTTATCCGAAAATGAAATTTGAATCCTTAATCCCTACCCCCAACTCCCAAAATTTTTCTATCCCGCGTACGACGCATCGTCCATTCTCCACTGGCGCCGCTACCATCGTTGCCCGCCGCCCCCTCTTTCTTAATGACTCCCTCTGCCAGCACCAGATCGTAACCGCACCCCCCACTGGCCACCAATTCCCCATTCTTTATCCCGTCCACCCGACCACCTCCGACCCAGATCTGGCCATGAGCGACCGGTGATGGCGCGCGGCTCAGCGAAGCGGCAGCGTGGAGTGTTGCAGCTTGTCGTCCATGGAGCTCTACGCAACATGAGACAAGAAGTTGCACACAACATGAGTCAACGACATGAGAAGGCCAGTGGGGAATGGGATAGAGACGCCTAAGCTGCACACAACATGAGAAGGCCGGCAACTCAGCGATCTGCAGGCATGCCAATTTTTCCTCTGCAGCTTCCCTTTTTTATCCTTTAGAGAGTGCAATAAATTCTGAAGACAAACTTGTTTTGCACATGGACTTACTATGCGATGGTGTTGTTGCCAACGCGGCCGCCGAGTTGTTGCCGACGCGTCCGCCGAGTTGCTTCAGACACAACCGCCGAGCCGGGATGCAAAGGAAGCAGAGATGGCTTGTTGACGCTGTTGCTCAAGGGGCCGTCGCCGAGCCAGGATGCGAAGGAAGCAGAGATGGCTTGTTGACGCTGTTGCTGAGGGCGCCGTCACCGAGCTAGATTAGGTATGTAAAGAGTAATGCACGTATTACGTATATAAAGATAAGGTATAATATGTGAGATCTTGTGTTCGTTGCGTGAGATCAGCACAGGAGACTCCTGTTGCGCAACGACCGCGCTATGACGTGCTGGTGGCGCCATCAGAAGCCGTGTTGGTTGTAGCCTGCTTCAATCTGTTGTACGCCAACAAATAAAGATGATTAATAAGCAGCCAGATAAACCATGTTTCTTGAAAAGTTCGTTCGTAGAGTTATGGCCTTTCTTAGAGAGCAGAGGATATGTCCTCAAAGATTTGAAGAGTGATGTATATCCATAGTCTGTTCGCTACTTGAATCTTTTTTCAATTTTGTCTCAAGATCTATTGATTTGGTTGAATACATGATTTCTGTCAACTAATTAGAAGGAGAAAAATGCCGTGAACCTTGCAGTTGCAGGGTTGACAAGATATTCGTATACGCAAGAGGAATAGCACAACCTGAAGTTCTCCTTTAATTTACGGATCCTTCCATGGAAGTCGTTACACGTCACAAGTATAAATACTTGGGGATTTTTGGAGTTCACTGCAGCATCTCCAGACCTGAAAAAGCATCATTCCCCTTGTAACTTATTCTCATCCATATTACAAGCAAAAAGGAGACTTACAAATGAACCTTATTTTAAAGAGGAAGGCAGGGGCTAACATTTTCTTGAGCTTGTTTTCCCCTTACATAATGTGATAGTGCATGATATGAGAAGCATATCTTCTGAATATTTCTACTTTATTAGAAAAGGTTACCGTTTGAGAGTGAATACCACATCAACCATGGCCAAAACTTCTTACTAAAATCTGTTCAGTATTGCTCTTCTTTGATGTATTGAAGCAGCAAGATCACTCATTTTTGTTTCACTCTTGAGTATAAGTTTAGTACATGGAAAAGATTTCAATAATCATACTGTGATGCAGGTTGATGTTGACAAGAGCGGCAGCATTGATTACACGGAGTTCCTCACTGCAATGATGAATAAACATAAACTGGAAAAGGAGGAGGATTTACTCCGGGCATTTCAGCACTTTGATAAAGATAACAGTGGGTAAAACTAATTTTGCAAACCAAGAAATATACTCTTGCATGCATCACCATAAAAGAAGTACTGGATGAAGTTTACAAACACAAGGTGCACATTTTTTTCACTAATTAGTGCCATTAACATGGATTTTTTTTAATGTCACCATTGAATTCACAGGACGGGAGAATCGACTATGAAGAGTTTGTGGATATGATGAGGAAAGAAAACTATACCTGAGGTAACTCTGATCTCTGGATGGACAGAGTTGTATAGGCATATTTCAATATATACTGCAAGGATAAGCAACACTAAAAGGTTTAACTCCAGAACAAGTTCCATTGGCAGTGATGCTCTGAGACCAGCGTTTGCTGATAACCAGTATGCAATAACAAGAAAGAAGATATAGTGTTCAGAGACTTGGGGCCATCATACCTATGCAAGAGTAATACAACCTACATGAAAACTGGGACTACCACCAGTTAAGTCACTAACACAGTTCTTTCTAATTTATTACTACTAAGACAATACATCCATATTGAAGCTGCCTCTGAAATAAATATGTTTAAGATGAGGCCAGGAAGAAATGAAATCAACTGGATGCTTTATTAGCAAAATCTCTGCCTTGCCGACTGATTGTTCAATGGTGGAGAGCTTTGGGGGAGGTGACAGGGTCTGCATCATGGCTAGAGTTTACCCAGTGGCGCTCGTCGATGGTGGCACTCACATGTATGCGTATAACAATGTCACTAGCACGGTCAAGGTGTCACAGATCAAGGCATGCAGCATGAGAGCACAAGTGAATGTGAAGAAGGGATGAAGTACTTGAAAGGCGTGCAATGCTAATTGACCTGCTAAGGACCGATTTACTGCATGATTTCAATTATTAACACTTCATTTTGGTCTGTTTAAAATCCAAAAATGTTAGCTGCTCACTTCCTTGACCTCTAGTCTAAATTTTTTTTACTTGGTAGAGAGGAAACAGATATTATTGTAAAGTACTGCCAATTGGTAAACAAACACAGTACTACTTGTATTGTCAATCCGCAAAGCCATCCCATTCTTAATTATCATGGTCAAGCATTGCTGATGAACATTAATACTGTTTGACTCGTTAACTCATTTTGTGTTGCACTTAATCTAATCTGCATGGTGCCACTGCTCTGATTAAGTGCATTCACATGGAAAAAATGGCAAAACAAAAGGAGTAAATATCGAAGCGGGTATATTGATGATCCAAAGAGTAAATATCGGTGCAAGTTAGATACATGAGGTAAATTCATAACATCCCAACTACAACACCGAACCATCAATACTGCTAGTTCTAGTTTAATAATAATCTCTTACACTCCCTGTTAGGACCATTTGGCATTCATACTAATTGCATCGTACAGAAGAGACTCTTTTGGTGAAAGCACCTTCTAACTCATTTCGGATTCCGGAGAACAAAGAAGACTGAATCCCCTCGGAGGAACATCTTGCTTATGAACCTGTCCTTGTTCACTGGAAGAGCCTTCTTCTAGCCTTTACCAGTCTTTAGAACCTGTAACATGAGCACCAGATGTTACTAAACACAGCAATACAAGACAAGGAAATAAAAAAAGTCTGTAGAATGTGTCACATACCTCAGTCCACATCTATGCAGCCACAGGATGGTCCTTCAGGAAGCCAATGAGGAGCTCATTGACCTTGTCTGGGAACTGCTCCTGAACGAAATGGCTTCCTTCAGGGATGTAAGTGATCTTCAGGTCTGGTGCAAACTCAACCCCAGGGAGCTTAAAGACGTAATCTTACTCCCCCATAGTGACGAACACCGGGACTTGGAATTTTGGATCTTCAATTGGCTGCCTCTTATGCATAGATCTATCAAGTGCAGCATACACCTAATTAATTTTGTCAAGCACCAAAAAGCCAAGTAGTAGTATTGCGTTGGCACAAACTCAAGTCATGTTTACCTGCATGGCATCTTCAGCGGATACCGGAAACCGGATTTCTCATAGAGTGATGCATAGACAGCAAGATCATCCTCGGTGAACCACTCTGGAAGAAGTGTCGACAAGTCTGTGAGGTCCATAATCTCTTGATCTTCTTTTGCCACGGGGATCTCACTGATAGAGAACAGAATGTAGATGGTGCGCACACCTCTCTTGACGTCGTATCAGCCTCCGCTCTTCCCAGTTCCTACAAGCACAGGCTTTCGCTGTCATATGATGCGCAAACACACTGCTCATTCCTGACATTGGAATTTCAGGGCAGAAAGTTACCTGCCAACGCAAAATGTAGAAGCCTTCCGGCATGGTGGTGAAGGAGAGTCCACTAGGGCCAAACGGGATGCCGAAACACATCACACCACATACGCAGTTGGGGTGATGGAGAGCAAAATTGTAGGCTGGCACGGCTCCAAAATCCTTCCCCACAAGGAATACCTGACTTGAAGCAAAATGGGAGTTATCAGATTCAGAACAAGGCACCAGCTGATGCAATTTTTGAAGCATGAAGTGGTTCCGTTAGGGAAAGAGAAAGTGATTCTCATCCATTAGAACGATGGGGAAGAAAAAGCTCTTACTCCTCATAAGACCTCTAGTGTCTCGTAATAACCAACCTGAATTACAGATCTCATTACTGTTTTGTTTACAGTACCAGCTTGACGGATCACCACATGGTCAAACAACTTCTTAAAAGCAGCATGATAGATGAACATGAAGGCATGCCTCATTGTTCTGTGATTTTTAAGACGGTGAACATGTCCTGAACTAAACCAGCTAATCCAAACCTCCTTTACACACATAGATAAATTCTGTATTTTACAGATTATCCGAGGTTTAAATAAATTCATTTCAAATCCTTCAAATCTATAGGGTACATTATTCCTTTGTTTGCATGCCCTACCAAAGGGCCTTATCTGAAGTTCTAAACCAGGCCCTAGAGATTGACACCAACTTGAAAATTTTCTCCAAAGAGCTATTGATTTCGGATACGATACCTTCGGGATGGAGAGGGCGTTGAGAATGTTGATGAGATCTTCTAAAAGATGGTCGTACGAGACCTCCTCCGCCTCCGGCGGCCGCCCAAAAAGCCCGTACCCTCTCCAGTCTGGAGCGATGGCGCGATACCCGGCAGCCGCCACGGCCATAATCTGGTGGCGCCACGACTACCATATCTCTAGGAAGCCGTGCAACAACACCACCGCCCCAAGCTCACCTGCAAGCAAAGGTACTCCGGGGGCGATTAAGGGGATTCCGACGGATGATTCCGACTCCACAGACTTAGACGGCGCTGATCGTGTCGGCTCCCCTTCTGCCACCACACCCTGCCGCCAGCATAGGCGTCTCCGCGGCGAATGACACCGGCTCCGGCTCCCCTGCGCCGTTCGAGATCTCCGCGGGATCAGGGGGCTTGGTCAGCGCGGACTCCTAGGTCGAGGTCGAAGCCGCTGTGATGGCGCGGGGAATCCTGAGGAGGAGGATGAAAAGACGGGCGTAGGGCGGAGGGGGATGCAGCGACAGGAGCAAAGGGGATCGTCGGGAGGCGAGGGAGACGGGCGGAGGAGGAGGCGAGCTACAGGAGGCGGAGGAGGAGGCGAGCGACGGGAGTGGTTATGACAGAAGGGGGTCATGGGGAGGGTGCGACGGTGGGTTAGGGCCTCGGGCTGGGGCCACGCTTCGGATCCACGGGCCCTATTCAGAAACTTAATAACTAATCTGTCCTTCGCTTTAATTAGTTGAGGTGCTTTTAAATTAGTGCAGTTTTGTTTTGGGAGAGCATTGAAGCACTTCTCTTAATATAATCCCAGATTCCTTCTGACAGGCACTTGCTGGATGATCTGTACGTGGGCTATCCTTATACGCGTAATTGCGTAAAGCCCAGAAAAGCTGTTTCTGAAAAGATTTCACAAAGGAAACCAACTATTGGGACTTGCGTTAGCTGCTCTCTCTGCAGAATTTTAGCTCTGCAAATCTGATTCTCAGCCTCCTGTTGCATTGCAGTGCCTTGGTTTAATTTACTTGATCTTGGTTATTAGCTAAACTTCTGCTACGAACAAGATCGTCCGATGCTGATGACAACATCATGCACACCGGTCCGATGTTGCGTAGGTGAAGACAAATGAATCTAGAGCAACATATGCGTCTTGCATGTTCTGTCTGTATCTGACGATGAATCGCTGTTCCGAGTAGTTTTAATCTTTTTAATTCCGCGGTTAAAGGAAAGGTATGTCACTAGTTGAGAAATAAAGCATCCCATCACACGTGATTAGCCAAAGCTTTCCTGACGATTGCACCATGATTTTGACATTTACAGGCCACCGTGCTCATAACACCTCAACGGTTACGGTTCCAGGACTTGGTCGCACATCCGTTTACTTTGTCGCGCCATGCCAAGAGAACTCTGCATCCCAATCTATGCCCGTCCACGTCCAGGCATCAGGGAACTTGGATCAGCACCATCCTCTTGGGTCTTCACAGCAGGGATGTGATCTAGGACTCGTGTTCGTGAACTTGACCTACAATGTAGATGATAAACATCGCTAGCAACTCTTGTTACAAATCCAAATCACTGAATCTGCTACAATTGTGCAAATCATTTTCATGCAATGTTTGGGCTTTCTCTATATCTTAAATTCTAAAAAAACAAAACCTAAACAAAAGAATGGCTTTTTAACCGTGGCTTTTTAATTGAGAGTTACTACTGAGCTTTATACCGTTGAAATTGATCCCAACGGTATAGCAGGTTTCACAGGTTTCAGAGCCAGGTTTCAGAAGTTTCACTGGCGCAAAACAGTATACCGTTTGTACGGTATACCGTCCGTACGTTAGTTTTTCTGTTTTTAATTAGGGTGATGCTTTTTTTAGCTTATGGAGGGTCAGTTTTAAACCAATATCATTAAAGTTATGATAAAATTATCTTTCTCTACCAGACTACCACGTATAAAAACGGCCTGCTTTTTAGCGGCTTAATTCCAAAAGCTAGCTTTAAGTTACAATCAAAAAGCCTTATCCTGGACAAATAGGGCCTAATCAACGGCCGGCAAGAGTATAAGATTTCTCCCTGGCTAGCACTTGATCTGAACCGTCGAACATTCAGTCGGACGGTCAAGAACACGTGCAAATCTCGTAGCGCGGTTGCCATATCTCATCTGTATACTCCTCTTTCCCCTTGCCACTAAACAAAGCATTGAAAAGCTTCCTTTCCAATATTCTACTTTCTTTGTTTCTTCCCTCTCCTCCTCTCCTCCTTGCATGGTGTGACCAACCAGGAAACCACCCAGCCATGTCCCCGCCGCCTGCCGCCCTGCTGATGTTGCTGCTGGCCCTCGCCGCCGGCGCGTCCCGTGGCACCAACGACCTGGCGTCGGACGCCGCGGCGCTGCAGGTCTTCCTCGCGCCGTTCGGGTCGGCGTCCGTGTCCTGGAACTCGTCCCAGCCGACGTGCTCTTGGACCGGTGTGGTCTGCACCAGCGGCCGCGTAACGGAGATCCACCTCCCCGGGGACGGCCTCCGCGGCACCTTCCCCGTCGGCGCGCTCGGTAACCTCAACAAGCTCGCCGTGCTGTCGCTGCGGTACAACGCGCTCTCCGGCCCGCTGCCGCCTGACCTGGCATCGTGCGTCGAGCTACGGGTCATCAACCTGCAGTCGAACCACCTCTCCGGCGAGCTCCCGGTCGCGATTCTGGCCCTCCCTATGTTGACGCAGCTCAACCTCGCGGACAACCGCTTCTCGGGGAGAATACCGCCAACCATTGCCAAGAACGGGAAGCTCCAGCTGCTCTACTTGAACGGCAACATCCTCACCGGCAAACTGCCGAACGTCAGCATGCCATTGCTCACTTCTTTGAACGTATCCTTCAACAATCTCACCGGCGAGATTCCCAAAGGCCTCGGCGGCATGTCGGCGACGTCTTTCCTCGGCATGCTGCTGTGCGGCAAGCCCCTCCCGCCGTGCCGAACGCATATTTTCCAGTCACCATCCCAGGCTCCCGCGCTCCCGCCCGAAGCAGCGGCCTCGGCTGACCGCCGTTGGCGAGGGGGGCGCCACCTCGCAGGCGGTGCCATCGCCGGAATTGTGATCGGTTGCGCATTTGGCTTCCTGCTTATTGCCGCCGTCCTCGTCCTCGCGTGTGGCGCGCTGCGGCGCAAGCCAAGAGCCCACCGAAGCCAGGACGCCGTCGCGGCGGAGCTTGCGTTGCACAGCAAAGAGGCAATGAGCCCGAACGGCTATACCCCACGGGTCTCCGACGCGCGGCTGCCTCCGCCACCACCCCCTTCAGTGCCGCCTGCCGTCGCCACGGCCGCCGTGGGGCGGAAGAAGCTGTTCTTCTTCGGAAGGGTGCCGCGGCCGTACGACCTCGAGGACCTGCTGCGCGCGTCTGCCGAGGTTCTTGGCAAGGGCACGTACGGCACCACGTACAAGGCCGCGCTCGAGTCCGGGGCAGTGGTGGCGGTGAAGCGCCTCAAGGAGACATCGCTGCCGGAGCGCGAGTTCCGGGACAAGATCGCAGCGATTGGCGGGATGGACCATCCTAACGTCGTGCCCCTGCAGGCCTACTACTTCAGCAAGGACGAGAAGCTCATGGTGTACGAGTTCGTTGCCATGGGCAGCCTCTCCTCAATGCTTCACGGTACTTCAGCAAGGACGAGAAGCTCTCTCTCTGTTTTAGTGTTCGAATTGAGTCAGAAATTCTAACTAAAGTGGTAATTTTAGGTAACCGTGGCTCCGGCCGTTCGCCGCTGAACTGGGAGTCGAGGAGGCGCATCGCGCTGGCCTCGGCGCGCGGCCTCGAGTACATCCACGCCACGGGATCCAAGGTCACGCACGGCAACATCAAGTCATCGAACGTACTCCTCGGCCAGTCGGTGGACGCGCGCGTGGCGGACCACGGCCTCGCGAGCCTCGTAGGCCCCGCGGGCGCGCCGTCCACGCGCGTGGCGGGCTACCGCGCGCCGGAGGTCGTAGCGGACCCGCGCCGGCTCTCGCAGAAGGCCGACGTGTACAGCTTCGGCGTGCTGCTCCTGGAGCTGCTCACGGGGAAGGCGCCCACGCACGCCGTGCTGCACGACGAGGGCGTGGACCTCCCGCGGTGGGCGCGCTCCGTGGTGCGCGAGGAGTGGACGTCCGAGGTGTTCGACACGGAGCTGCTGAGGCACCCCGGCGCGGATGAGATGGTGGAGATGCTGCGGCTGGCCATGGACTGCACCGTGCCGGTGCCGGAGCAGCGGCCGGCAATGCCGGAAATCGTGGTGCGCATCGAGGAGCTCGGCGGCCCGGGGTCGGCGTCGGTGGCCCGGTCCGGGCGGAGCGCGTCGGTGGACGAGGCTGACGATCGGCCGCTCAAGGCCGCCGGGTCGATCAGCCAGAGCTGAAGCTCGTTTCGTTCCAGATCGTGTCAGCCAGCTTAGTGATCACTTGGTAACTCGTGGAAGGTTCTGAAATTTTTTCTCGTCTTCTTGTGCTTGTCTTAAGGCATTACGTGTGCTGTTTATTCTTTGAAGTTTCATGAATTTCTTGACACTTCTTTCTTGCTTAATTCTTTTGACTAGCTATGCGTGTGGAGAGAAGCACTGGTGCAATATGTAATTACGACATGATTGATGTTAATTTTAGAGAAATTTTACGATACATTATACTGGTAATATATGTGAGTAGTAAAAATCAGATTTAGCTATTAATTTGTTGAGCATATCCTTACGACTCTACTAATGAAGGAAGTATGAATGTCATATCTCTTTAAATTTGTATAGTCAATATGATTCATTAGTTCGAAAAAATAATAGTTTATATTAAATTTAGTGTACTATAAGAAAAGCTCTAATATTAATGATGCAAAAGTACATATTAATAATGTAAAAGTACATATAGGTTTGAATCCCGTGCGATTCTGAACAAAGTCCCAGTTGATTTTGTTTTGATTGTGAGGGATACGAATCATCACATAACAGCTACTACTACATCAAGAGAGAGAAAAAAAGTGGTTTTTGTGCTAGTACCTCCTGTTACTCAAGCGCTCTGAATTTGCCATGTAACTGAGTGAAATCAAAAGCTGAATAAAAGTGTTCCTTTGCTCGCATGCTGCTCGTGCTCAGTGACAGCCCCACAGATAATCTTCAGACGATCCGTTCATTAACAGGTAAAGTGACCAAGTCGAAGGACTAACACATGGGCATTGTGGTAAAACATGGCATTTAGACACCTAATTTCAGTTAGTTGCCGTTCAAGTTCGATCGACTTCTCTACATTGCAAAACAGAAGAGCTTCTTGAGAAAGCAACAAGAACATGGCTGTGCGTTGGAAGAATATCAGATTGTCCTCAAGATACGAACTGCTCCAGTGATAACAGCGCGTCAATGCGTGCTTGTATTTTAGCGCCGTACTTGCCGAGCATAACTCCGAGGCATCCTTCCTTCCTCGAAGAAAAAATAAAAGAAAACAAACAACAAGATAGTTGGGACTTGGGATACATAGATCATGAACGCTGTCTGTCATTAGTTGTCAGGCTTTTAAAAAGAAGGCCGATCGAGTCGAGTCGAGCCGGAGTCGCATCCCCACTACTAGTCCACAGCAATCAATGGGCTATTTCAAGCAATAATGGTCGTCGCGAATTATTGGTCCTCAGAACAGCTAGTTCGATTGGCAACCAATCCAATCCAATCCATTACACTACACGCCTTCCGGCACAACCGTTCTGTTCGATCTCCTCTACACTTTCTTCTCAGAACGCAAGGCCATTTCTGCTCATTTGGATCGTGTGGATTGTACTACTGTTACAGTTTAAGCTGTACTCCTGCCTGCTGCTTTCGGTAAGCAGTGTATGGGCAAGTCACTTGAAGCTGGTAGGCATGCACATGAGGGCGACGCATTGAAGTTAACTGTTGTAAAGCAGGCAGGCGTCGTGGAGCGCGTTATAGCTGACGCGAGCCTGCCTGTGCCTGTACTCGCTACGGCTGCTGCTTGCACGCCTGCACGGCCGATCGATCGATCGCTTTTTGTGGCGCCGGTCCCCGCCAGCCCGGCCGGCCGGTTGGGGTGGGTGCTGGAGTGGATCGATGGGTGGAGCCCCTCCCCTCCCGTCCAGCCTCAGCAATTGCGCTTGGCAAGTGCGTGCCACCACGCGCCGCGCCGCGAGGGGTGTCCGCCCGTCCGGCACATCCAGCAACCGCGAGGCGCAACCATGGTGCGCCTCCATTAACGTTTCTTCGTAGTGCACGGTGCGCTCGCCCGCGCCGACCGGACCGGCCGCCTCTGGGTACGCGTGCACTGCTGCACTAGCGGCACGGCACTACCGCGTCGGTGTTAACTTCGCCCCAATCTCCGTCAGTGGCAGTGGCAGGCATACGCTGTTGCCGTCGTAGCGTTTCCATGTAAGACGGGCGAAAAGGACGGTGTGAATCGCCACTAGCCCACGTACGAAATGGGTTTCGCTGAGGACCGAGCGTTAGCTCTTTTGGAGGGTGAGGTGTGGTACTCTCGGCCGGTGGAGAGTTCGATCCTAGGATCCAACATCTCGAGCCTCATCCTAATAAATTTAGAAAACATATGGTATAGTGTGTACCTATACTCTAGAGATCCTAGAGCCTCTAAAAAATTTCTTTAACATGTGTAAATGATGCACACACACTAGATCCTAGAGCCTCTAAAAATTTCTTTAACATGTGCAAGTGATGTGCACACGCTTGAGTGTGGAGTTTGTACGTGTGAGTGTGTTGTGTGAGTCATCTTTAAAAAAAGAGAGGTTTCGCTCGTTAGCCCATTAGCCTGCAGTGACGGGGACATGTATCTACCTTCTTCTTTCCCAAGAAAATTCTCAACAATGGCCCAAACGGCCCGTTCTCTCGAGGCCGTTCAGCGGTTCAGGTCCAAGCAAAGGCTCACACGAAGTTTCTTTCTTCTCTCCCAATCCAAAAACTGCACAGGGCCACTACCTGCCAGTGACCCAGACCCCACCCAACCTTCTTCTCTCCCAAGAAATAAACCCACACAAAACCCACTAAACACACGCACAGTCAGATCCACACCGACACCACACGCTGCCCCATTACCATCCCCAAGCGAAATCCTCGCTTAGGGTTTTTACTCCCGCGCCGCCGTTCTGAAATCCACCCAATAAAGCCACCATGGCCGGCGGTCCAGCGGCGGTGTCGTTCCTGACCAACATCGCGAAGGCGGCGGCGGGGCTCGGCGCCGCGGCCTCCCTTCTCTCCGCGTCGCTCTACACCGTGGACGGCGGCGAGCGCGCCGTCATCTTCGACCGCTTCCGAGGCGTGCTCCCGGAGACCGTCGACGAGGGCACTCACTTCCTCGTGCCCTGGCTCCAGAAGCCCTTCATCTTCGACATCCGCACGCGGCCGCACAACTTCTCATCCAACTCCGGCACCAAGGACCTGCAGATGGTCAACCTCACCCTCCGTCTCCTCTCCCGACCCGACGTCGTGCACCTCCCCACCATCTTCACCTCGCTCGGGCTCGAGTACGACGACAAGGTGCTCCCATCCATCGGCAACGAGGTGCTCAAGGCCGTCGTCGCCCAGTTCAACGCCGACCAGCTCCTCACCGAGCGCCCTCACGTCTCGGCGCTCGTCCGCGACGCCCTCATCCGCCGCGCCCGCGAGTTCAACATCATCCTCGACGACGTCGCCATTACCCACCTCTCCTACGGCATCGAGTTCTCGCTGGCCGTCGAGAAGAAGCAGGTCGCTCAGCAGGAGGCCGAGCGCTCCAAGTTCCTCGTCGCCAAGGCGGAGCAGGAAAGGCGCGCGGCAATCGTGCGCGCCGAGGGAGAAAGCGAGTCCGCGAAGCTCATCTCTGAAGCCACCGCCGTAGCTGGGACAGGGCTGATCGAGTTGAGGAGGATCGAGGCGGCCAAGGAGATCGCCGCAGAGCTGGCCCGTTCGCCGAACGTCGCCTACGTGCCCGCCGGGGACAGCGGCCGGATGCTGCTCGGCCTCAACGCCGCAGGGTTCGGCCGTTGATTCACCACTCCCATTTTACTCCTTTAGTTGCCCAAGCATCTGTCATGTGTTATGGAAGACTAAAACGATGGTAGGGAGAACAATGATATCTGCCACTCTTGGTCGTGTTAATTTTGGATGCCTGGGACGAAATTCGCTATTGTTGGATCCAAGTAAGGTCTTGGTCTGGATATATTTATGATTTGTCGGATTAAGCTTTTTGTTGTTGTAGAATCTGCATGCTAGTTATGCTTCTGATGCTTTCTCTTGTTGATTTCATTGTTTACTGTCGTTGCAGGGGCTTTATCTTTGGCTTTCTAATTACTTACTGATTATGCCTTGTTGAGTTTGCACTTGTCTTAACTCTTGCAGGGATGCTATATTTGTTTCGAAGGAACTAGTTTGTGCATATTGCCCTGTGGCATCTCGAATATGTTCCCCTTTAAATTTGAATGTTTAAGAGACTTATGAGTTGACGGTGCTATCTGCATGTCGAATGTTAGTCTTTTTTGTGATAGTTTCCTTATTTTGCAGTTCATGAACTGTTGTTTAGAAGCTCTATAGTTCTTGTAAAGCTATTCATCTAGTTAACTTGGAGTTTGCCTCTCTGGTTTTACAACTTACAAGAGTCAATACTTGATATGGTATGACAGTGGATGGTAGGCTGACTCTGTGATATATGATTTTAGCTTCACAATATGGTTTAGGCATGGTATAATCATATCCAGTGCATTTTGGAGTTTAGCTCTACAATTTGGTCTAGGAACAACCTTGTACTACCTGTATTGGTTCTGATTTATCTCATACATGAATAATGTCTCGTGTTTGCCCATATACCTGTGTTTCATTACGACTTGTAGGAGGCCTATTGATTGCTGTTTAAAGTTATTTTCCAGTACAATCTGCATGGCCTGGTGATTGCTTTTTATGTGCATTAGATTTCATTTTTTCATAACTGATATTGGGTTGTGCATGATAGCATTGTAGATTTGCAGTCCCTAGATTCAAGCTTCATGCGGTGATCCTAGCTCAAGTTTTGTGAGGGCTTGACTGCTTGTAGGCTGTAGCTTAACTGCAGTGTAGCTTTTGAGTTGATGTTGGAGTTCATGTTTACTCTGGCTATCTTTGGTCCATTGCTGTTACTTTTGATAACTGTGCTTTTGTGATTGGTAATGGCCTGCTGAAGTTGTGTTCTTTTGTCTCGGATCATGGTTTCTGTGCAATGTTGCATGTCATGGGGAGTCTTTGTTTTACTCTGCTTCTGTTGAACTTGGTTTGACTCTTCTAGAATTCTTTGTTTGTTATATCTCTCTGCTTCTCTTTTGCACTGCTGAAAATATAGAAGATAGCTTCCCTTTTTTTTTCTCCCATCAAGATATACGCATCTTTTTGTGCCGTTGCTGGCAAGAGTGATGTTGCTTAAGCCTAAAAGCATCAAGCAATTGTTTGCTTAGTAACTTGTAGCGCTGTACACAATTGGATATTAATGGGTTACCTCTCAGATGTTTGCAATTCTACTAATGAACTCCCTTTCCGCATATGTTTGCCATTTACTGACGAACGCCCTTCTGCTTGCTCGGAATCGGATGCCAAGTGAGCGATACGCTGTTGGTTTACGCCTTACAAGCTGTGTTCAATGTGGAGTACATCTGAATCACTCAAAATACTTTTAAGTCTCCATATGCTAGAATATGGCCGTCGCCTGTCAGGACTAGATGTGGGCATTGGGCCGGGCTATTTAGGGCTGGACTATGGCACGAAAGGCCCGGCCCGACCCAAGGCATGGCCTGGTACGCGTGCGTATGGGCTGTGTCGGCACGGCATGGAACGGATGGTCGGGTCATGCTGGGTGGAAGCCAGGCACGTGGGCGGCACGTCGAGCTAGGCTGTGCTTGGCCCAGCATGGCCTGCCTCATTGGTGAGCACGACACGGTTGGCTCGTGGCACGCTGCACGTAGTAGGAAAGGGAAGGAGGGAGTAAGCATACATGGTAGTTTACCACGAGTATGTGTCATGTGTCGGTCGTCGCGTAGTCGCCCCACGCTTGCAACACTGAGAGAGGGGGAGATGGAGGAGTGCGAGCTAGGGGGGATAGATAGGCCAAGGGGGGCAATGACAAGGCGAAGCAGCGCGGAGTTGGAGGGGGGTGAGTTGGCAGGGTGGGGAGAAGGTTAGAGAGGCGGAGGGGGATGGGGGCGAGCTAGGGAGGCGGTGGAGGCAGAGGGGGAGGCGGTCGAAGGCGAAGGGGGCGGAGGGGTAAAGGGGGAGAGATGGGCGAGGGAGAGAGACAAGGATCGAGAGAGAGCGACGTGAGAGATCAGTAGGCAAATGGCGAGAGGGACAGAGAGACAACGAGAGAGACCAACGGGCAAATGGTAGAGAGAGACATCGACGTGACGAATGAAAGAAATAAGAGCAGTGCTTCAATGCTTTCCCTTCTAATACAAGTTGCACAAATCTTGAAGCAAGCGAAGGGGTAAGTAATCTTCATCTACCCTTCATTCATGCTTTAATATTTGTGCAACTGTAAAAAAGAAAAGCATTGAAGCACCTCTCAAGAAATAAAGTCGATTCCAAATCCATTGGGCAAGTAAAGTTTGCTTGATCAATCGCTATAAAGCCCCCCTGGGCCACTCGTTTCTTCAGCACATTAAACATTCTCGTTTTGTTCTCTCTGTGCTCTCCCTTTGCTCTTTGTTTACTTTCTCGTTGCTCTCTCAAAAATCAAAATGTATGGCAAGAAAAAGTTAGGATGGGGGAGCAGGAGAGCACACTCTTGTACTCCTAGTCCCCCTCCTCCAGATAAAGAGATCATTCCGTGCCAACTCTCTTGGGGCATGTGAGACTATGGCATGGATGACCGTCATATAGATGCTACGTAGGGGACGAGGTCCACGTTGAACCTCGATGACGCTACATCGGTGCAAGTAGTGGCCAAAGGCTTCGACAGTCGACGGGCATGGTGTTGGCAACGTAGGATCAAGGATAACCGACTAGAGGGGGTTGAATAGGAGGTTTTTAAATTATTTGGCTCTAATTTAACAATTATCAATAATTATGCAAATTACAATACAACAACAATTTTAAATCCTAAATAAACTTGGTTCTGCTAAGAGCACTAATAACCTATGTCTAGACAAGAACACCAATCCTAGGGAGATAATCAATAACTATGATCACTACGAATGTAAATTGTACTAATAAGGTCATAATAAAGCAAACTACAAGAATGTGAACACGATGATTTTTCCCGTGGTCTCGAAGACTTGCCGGTCTCCCCTACTCCACGTTGAGGAAACTTGAACAAATCAAGCTGGCTTCTTGCGCAATCGAGCCTCCCTCGATCACTAGTGATAGCTCTTCCCCGCTTTGGGTAGGCGAGCTCCGATCTTCACACAATGTCGGGCCTCTTCACAACATTCTTTGAAGAGATCACCGGTTCCATACCTCCAAATCGTCTAAGAGGCGACAACCTCAAAGAGAATAGACATTGACGCTTGCTTGAGGTTGATCAAGTGTCTAAATGGCTCTGAGAGTGAAAGCTCACACTTGAATGCCCTCACCAACTTAAAAATGATGATTTAATGCACTAGAGATGGTGAGAGACTTGCAAGGGCTCACAAATATGCAATGAATGACCAAGAGTTGCTCCTTGCTGTAGGTGGGGGTGTATTTATAGTTTGCACCCACAAATATAGCCGTTACCACCTAATTCCTGAAAAATTTAGGAAAATCGGCACTACTGCCCATGTAGGGCCGATAGTGCTGGCCTCAGTCGAATGTAGCATTAAATGCAGTGGAAAATAGCCGTTGCTATAGTACCCGGTTGTAGGATCAAAGATAACTGACTAGAGGGGGGTGAATAGGAGGTTTCTAATTTTTTTAACTCTAATTGCAATTAATAATATTGTGAGACCCCGTTCTGATGAACAGGAACCTCCATGTGATTACTGTGCTATTCCCTGAATCAGTAGCTAGCACTCACATGTTTACAACAATTAGAATCACAACCACACCACAATTAATTACAGCTGAAACTAATACATAAAGGGAAAGCTACAACTTAGAGAATAAAGCAGCAAAAGAAATAATATCTTGTAGTTTGCCCATCCAACCCGCAGGCAACTGACAAGGCATAAACTCCAAATAGAACACGACGAAGAAGATCCCGCAACCTGCGACGAAAAGAGACTCGAAGCCTCGCTAACTTCCACCTAAAATAATAATTAAGCAAGGGTGAGTACTTTATTACTCAAGAAGACTTGAGCAAAACCTATAATATATGCAGGCCATTTCAAAGGAAAGGCTAATACAGTTAATTTTGCATAAAGCGAAATTGAATTTTAAAACAAGTTATCATTTGCAAACGGAATTTATAAAAGCAAGTTGATTGATAATAAAATAGATACAACAGTAAGTAATACTCACAGTCCTCCATGACGTGAGTTCGAATAAACCAAACCACAAGGTCCATCAATGTCAGCCCTTCGACATAAAGCAACAGTTGCTAAAACAAGTTCAGACCAAACCCATTTTAGAAAAATACCAAAGACTCTAACATTGGGAGGATTTTCCCCAAGTGCCCATAACCGCGGGCGCGGCTAATCGATTAGATCTTACACTCTGCAGAGGTGTACACTTTACCCACAAGGAATGATCAACCTTTTCGCCAGATCAATTAACACACTTTCTTTGGTGTGTCGGCAAGGAGATCATACAAAGCCGTTACATTATCTAGACGTGGCTTTACACCAGCCCGGGACGTTAACCCTCGTCCTGAAGACAGAGACACTCACCCAAGCCGTGGATCCACATTTATCACACACACACCACGTCTCTGTCCAGGGCAAGGCGTACACCGTTGCATTGGTATGTAGAAACCCCTACTGAGCATGCACTGACCGGAATGTCTGTGCAATCTCCCGCCTTCCATAGATGCAAAGCCACATCTAAACAACTTAATAGGCTAAGACCCGCCTACACAAGCCCTTGTGGTTGCACGAAAACATGGATCTACAACATCCCATTTGCTCGGTCCTTAATCCGACACGGGCGATACTCCACCCTACACTACGTGCAAACCCGTCTGCACATCCGGCTATTGCCAATAATCGCCCGCGTCAAACTATAGTTTTATTTTGGGGTTTTTAGTAAACTACCAGCAACCATTTCCCCACAAAGGACCATTTAGGTTCCATATAAAATATTTCAGGAAACAATTTTAATCATGATCATTTGCCCCACAAAAAGCTAAAGCATGGCTAAGCAGGTTTAACAAGATCGCATATACCCAATTTTGGCATTAAGTAATGTCTAGCCCTATTCTATGGTTATCAAGGTTCACATTTCTATAATTATCAAGGAGTTTCATTTGACAACAGGTATATCTACCAATACCACAAAATAGCGAATTTACAGAAAGTAAATGCATGCATGAAACAGTTTAGTAAATACAGTGCAAATCAAATACTGGGATCAAGATGGTCAAGGGGCGCTTGCCTTGCTTAATCATTGCTTACGGTGAAGACGAGGTCGCAATAGATGAAGTCGATGAAGGAAGCAGCGATGTCGGATTCTACACGTCGATCAACGGAAATAAAGCAGATAACAAGCTTTAATAAGGGCAAAAAGGAAACAGACAGCAAATCAAATAAAGATTCACTACAGAAAACAGGAACGCTTTAGGGTTAGGTAAATACACACTCATATACTTAATGGCTTTTATGATGAGCAAAACATGGTTTCTTTTATAGATTATCTATTCTTGCTTTATGAATTCAAGAGGCTAAAATTATGAATTCTTACTTTTATAACTTCGAATTATAGATGCTAAAATTATTTGGATTAATAGAATTAAAACATTAGAAAAAGGGGTTATGCGAATAGTACTTAATCTGAAGCGATATTACACAAGGAACGATTTTGAATAAGGTACATTTGCTAAGTTAGGTTTTTGGACTTATTTATGGTTTCCAAGAAGGTTCTGGTGATACAAATATATTAATTACAGATTTCTTCATTATTACAAAGTTTGCTTATTCATATTATGAAGCTTATTAAACATAATACTTAGGGTTATTTAGCTAATAGGATTTATACGCAAAACATGATGAAATAAGATTATTTCTTCGGAAATGGATAGCATATACTTTGAAGAATGTATCTAGGCTGATTTCATACACTTTGGTGTTTAGACGAGATATTATTTTCATGGCTGAAGACGCTTATGAAATATTAAAGGTTGTAACAATCATACTTTTTAGGGGTATTCAGCTAGCAAGACTTAATCGAAACGTAAGTTGTAAATAAAAATATTTTTCTAGAATATGGTAGACCATATCCCAAACATCATTTCTAAACTGATTTCCATAGTTCTTGCATTTAGACGAGAGGTTCTACGGATCGATGAAAAGCTTGATAGTTCAATTTACTACTCGATAAGGATTCAGTTTTTGATATAAGATTGCGACTACACCGTCTAGGAGAATCTACTCATTTTTCAGGTATTAATAGGGTATGACTTTAGAAGTGATTTAAAGTTGGTTTTGCGACAATTGGCTTTTATCCGAAATGTTTTTCCTATAAGCGATCATTAGGGTTTAACATTATTTTATTTCAACCTAGCACAAACATAAGATATTTTTGCCTAATCAGCAAGGGTACTATTTTTTCTAGAGCTACAGGATTTGGTTTCGTTAACTTTAGAGTTTATTTGTTAAAGTTATAACCATTTAAATCATGCAAGTATTAACATTTTGACTATTAAACATTTACTGTTTTATATAGTAAACTTTAAATATTATTTTATATCTGAGATCCTTGCAATATTAGGAGTACAAAAAAACTGATTTGGTGATTATTTGAATTCATTTGATCTCTCTATTGACTATTTGATTCTATATGCATGTACATATACATTTTATATTTAGATTATTTCATATTGTTAAAGATAGTTCAAATCAATCCATTTATTAATTATTTTGGAAAATTAAGGTATTCTACTGCCATTGCTAATATTTAGAATCCAATTTTTACTTATTCCATATTTCTTTATTCAAATTATGCCTATTTGAATTTCCAAGGCATTGATTACAATCTTTAATAGAAAGTAATTCAAACATAAATGAAATTTGAATATTTTCATATATTTGAACTTCTGGAAACATGAGTATTTCACTAAAATTAGTTTCATTCAATCCTAAGTTTATTTACAACATTTTAATATATAGCTCTTCTTTAAGTCTTTTCTTTAAATTTGAATTTCAAATTTATCCAGTGAACATTTTCAAAATGTTTTTGCATATTATGGAAGAACTTGATTTTATATGAATATAGAAAATTATTTTATTCAATTTGGATCTATGGTTCAAAAGTTATAGCTAATTGAATTTAGCTCGGTTACTAAATTTACTAAAAATCGGAAATACGCTTTCTGAATTGAGAGGCGCATTTTACCGGTTTGGCTGGAGAGGTTCACGTGGCTGACATGGCGGGCCCGCCGAGCAGTGAGCCGAAGCAGAGAAGAACTAGGGCGTGGCGGCGGCGACTCTCCGGCGAGACTCCGGCGAGGGGAAGGGCAGCTAGAGAACCAGCTCAACAGGGCGCACCCGACTGTGGGGTTGATTGTCACCGGAGATGGCCGGAGCAGCGCGTCACCGAGAGGGGGGCGGCGACAACGGCGGGTGCTCGCCGGAGAAGAAGATGGGTTAGGATCCGGCCGAATGGGTAACGTTTTAAGCATCAGCGTGATACCTGGTTCCATTTTGGCAATCACTTCAACCGGAGAAGCGCCAACCTGAGCTGCCACCGTGCGCCTGGCTTGGGGAAGAAAGCGTCCATGGCAGCGGTGATTCGGGCAACAGGAGCTGTGATCGACAGGTGAGGAGTGGTCAGGGGGTTGCAAGGATGTTCTATGCCAGAGGAATTTTGAAGTGATTCACTGGATTGGTTGATTTGATTTCGAGCTCAAGCTCTGAGTTCTGCCAGTCATGGCGGCAGAAGAGCGATGCTCTAAGCCGGTGTCGGTTGGAGCAATTGAAGGATATGATGAAATGCTCACTACAAGCTTTAGATGCTACTGCCTAAAGGGATTTAAGAAAGAATCACTGGCCTGCTCGAATTCTGTTTTGGATCCGAGCTTCTCAACTCACTGGAAATGGCGACCGACTGAGGCAATAGCGGCAGCTTGATGGGATGGACTGCAACGAGTGAAAGGATGAATGGCACGGGAGAGGCCGAGGATGAACACAGCGATATGGCGGGCGTGGGGTGGCGCGGCTGGCTCAGCGAAGAGGACGCGAGAAAGAGAAAGCGAGCAGAGAGAGCTGCGCGAGGAGGGGAAAAGAAAAGGGCAATGTGACGGTCGACTGACATGCGGGACTGGAGTCCACCGGGCAGGGAGAGAAAGTTTCTCCATGCTTCCAGCGAGTTCCTACGGTCACTGCAGCTGGGGCCCTCACGTCAGTGAGAGGGGTGAGGTGAAAGGATAAGTTTCAGTCCAGATAGTTCAGTACTCGAAATTAAATGGCTATCAGATCACGTTGAACAATTGTGAAACTTTTTGACTGTCATACCATGGAAGTGTTACTCCTTCAGTAAAAATTTCGGACCAAAATATTCTATAATTAATTAATTAGAATTCTGACATGAATATTTCTAGTTTTTAATGGTCTCTGTTTTTTGAATTATTAGAAGGTCTAAACGACATGATAAATTCATGATATTTTTACCAGAGGTAAATATTGCCTTAAAGATATTATGGTAAATTTTTCAGGAGCAGATGAATTTCGAAAGTTTTATAATAAATCTGTCCTTGCACTATTTGGAGGTCAAAGGGATGTCTTTTCAACTTTTTATTCACTATGCTATGCATTAAAATTCATGTACCAGCTAAAATGATTTTAAATACATAAAATTTTCAAGATTTTACTTTTACCTTTTATCTTCTTACCATTTTACCATTTCCATTCTTTAATTTCATTTGTTGGATTTTTCATACAAAGCATAAATCCAAGGAAATTCAAATAAGAACCAATAAAGCCAATAAAACTCATAAATAAATATTTTCAAATTTAAAATATTTATTTTTATATTACTTTATTTTTTGGGATGTTACAAATATCATTAAGCAAGAATTGCAATTTTGACAAATTAAAACTAAGATTTCTAGAGATCACTAAATGCTCCAACAATTCAAGTATAAGCTAGAAATGATTCAAAGCACAATGATATACTCAAATTGCTAGAAATGTAACTTGTGCACAAGAAGAAATGCAAACCACAAGAGAATGGAACACAAGAATTTATCCCGTGGTCTCAGAGACTTGCCGGTCTCCACTAATCCACGTTGAGGTGACTTAAACAACTTCAAGCCGGCTCCAACTTCTTGAGCCTTCCTTGATCACTATGGTAGTTCTTCCCCGCTCCTGGTAGGCAAACTTCGGCCTTCACAACTTGTCGGGGCTTTTCACAATCTCCGTCGAGAAGCTCACCGTGCACGAACGCCTCCAAACTGTCTAGGAGGCGGCAACCTGCAAGAGTAATAAGCCTTGATGCTTGCTTGAGATCGGATTGAGTGTCTAAAGGCTCAACACTAAATGCTACACTCAAATTTGATCCTCACTCTCTCAAATGAGAATTGAATGCACTAAGGAGTGAAGAAGGCTTGCTTGAACTCAAATATCATCAATGAGGACCAAGAGTGGCTCTAGAATGCAGGTGGGGGTATTTATAGCCCCTACCAATAAAACTAGCCGTTGGAGCTCGAATCCTGGATCAAGTCAGCATTTTCGGTGCTACCGCCCATGTAGGACCGGTAGCACTGGTCTCCAACCCAACGGTTGGAACAGTGCATTGAGGCCGTGGTGCAGAGGGTTCGGTGCTACCGCACAACTAGGCCCGGTAGCACCGGGCCCCTTTTAAATTTGCTCGGCCAGAAGAATGTCTCTAGCATTTTTGCACTGGACATTTTGACCGGTGCTACCGCTCGCCCGGTAGCACCGGGCTACCATGGACGGTAGCACCAGACAGCCAGAATGCCCAAAAATGCACTCTTCTGGAATTTTTACACTGGACACTTTTAGCCAGTGCTACGGCTCGCCCGGTAGCATCGGGCTATCATGGACGGTAGCATCGGAAGGCCAAAATGCCCAAAAGCATGCCCCTCTAGAATTTTCACACCGCTCCAGAGGGCCGGTGCTACCGCTCCCTCGGTAGCATCGGGCTACCATGGGCGGTAGCACCGCTCTGCCAGGTCCCCCAAAATTTACCCTTCTTGAGTTTTTACGCACCGCTCTCTCGGTAGCACCGGGTTACCATAGGCGGTAGCACCGGGCTCCCAGATGCTTCCTTTTAAAAGTCATAGCTTTATTAATGGAGACTTAATTGACACCGATGCAAGACCTTAAGTATAGAATTGAGCCTTTAAATCCTAAACGACATCAAGATAAACGTCAAGACCTCTCTTAATAGTACGACACTATTTCTAGCAATCCGATCTTTTCTCCAAACTCCAAGATCGGCAAAAAGGCTAGGAAAAGGTCCTTAAATTTATACCTTTGTCACTTGCTTGACGTATTGACCCTCTTTTGCGCCGCTTTTATGCTTCCATGATCACCAAACCTAGGACCAACCTATTTTCAACACTCTTAAAGAAAATATTAATACTTTAACCACGATTGTCATTAATTACCAAAATCATAAGGGAATTTGGGGCCTAGATGCTTTCACCGATGCTATCGCCCATGTAAGACTGGTAGTATCGGTCTCTGGGACCAAAAATGCATATTTTGGATCCCTTATGAAAAATAACTACCAACTCCTAGGGCCGGTACTACCCCTCAAGCGGAAGTATCGCTCCTAGTAGGGCGGTAGTGCTGGCCATGGGGTCGGCACCCCAAAATGGCATTCTCTGCAATATAACTACCGGCCCTAGGGGCCAGTACTACCGCTCAAGCGGCAGTACTGCTCCTAGTTGGGCGGTAGTGCCGGCCACGGGGTCGGCACCCCAAAATGGCATTCTCTGCAATATAACTACCGGCCCCTAGGGTCGGTACTACCGCTCAAGCAACAGTACCACTCCTAATAGGGCGGTAGTGCCGGCCAAAAAGATTTTTAGAAAATTTTGAGAGTAATTTTTAAAAGAATCATATGATCAACGTGTGAGCTTGCATTTGAGTCATGAAAACTTGATCCATATCAAGCTACTAACCAAGGTCCCTCTTAATAGTACGTCACATAATCTAGCAATTTGATATTTTTCCAAACACCAAGATCGGCGAAAACTATGAAGAGGTCCTTAAACCGTCATACCTTGGCATTTAGCTTGACACTTGATTTCCTTTGCGCTTCATGACTCTATTCCTTTTGTGTAATTTGCCGAACCAATTTGTTTTCCATTTCTTCAAGAGAATTGTTAGTTCTTAACAACACGTTTGTCATTAATTACCAAATCTCAAGACAAATTTAGGGGCCTAGATGCTTCAATCTCTCCCTTTTTGGTAATTGATGACAACCTTGACAAATATGATTGAAATAGAATTGTATTTTAGTACCCAACAAATCAAATATATTGTATACTCTTGGATTTTTGCTTTAAATAGCATTTCACTTCTTTGGAAATGGGAAGGAGTGAATTTTGAGTAAAATGCTATAAAAGCTACAATATCTAGTTGAAACTCCCCTAGATGTGTGCATACGAATGATATTATGAAATCATGCACATTTTGAGAAAATTTTGAAATTTTAGCAGAGTTTCCACTATATATTGTTCCTGTGGAACAAGTTATGATATAAGCAAAATTGTAGAATAATTAATGAAGTAAGCACATAGGCTCATCCACACAATTTAGTGACCAAGGAAATAAACAATAAAACATTAGGAACGCTAAATCATCCATTAAAATCAACCAAAAGCATCCAAACGTAAAAACGTAAAATGAGTTTAATTAGCTTACAAACGATACAGAAAAGAAGCAATATAAGCTAATCCTCACAACTACTCCCAAAAGCCACTAATCCTCACAACTACTCCCAAAAGTCACTACCCACTACCCCGCTTCATCTTCTTCTTATCTTACTTCTCCCCCTTTGGCATCAAGTACCAAAAAGCAAGAAATCTTCATTTGACGTTTAGGAACAAGGACGATCATGAGAGCGACACCCAAAACAATGAAAGGTGAGAGGAGCTTGCACGTCGCGGTACTCAGAGAAGGAGGAGCTAAGGGAGTCCACATGGCTCCGAACATCCTCTACCATCTGTCGAGTCTGATCAACCAAGGCCCGAGTCTCCATCTGATACTGGTGCTCCTGATCAAACCTAGTCATGATCCCTGAGCTAAGAGAAGTGAACCCAGCCATCATGTCAGAGCGGAGACTCTCCAAGTTGGCCAAGTAGGCATCCTGAGGCACGTCCTGCGGGGGCTCCTGAGGGACATCATGTTGCTGCCGCTGGTGATGCTGCTGGGCTGGGTGACCAATCACCTGAGGAGGAGCTTCTCGCGGCTTGTATTGCTTGTGAGCATATCCACATCCCCGATTATACTCTGTCTTCCTGACAATCAACTTCATGATATAAGGAGCAAAATAAATTGACTTTCCTCGCTCACACGCCGAAGAAGCCATCTCCCTCAGCATGAATTCGATCATATCAAACTTCTGCCTATGCATCACCTTGCTCATGATATTCCAAGCAAATCCATAAATATCATCAAAATTACCACTCTTGGGATGAATTGTAACTCTAATGATCCTGTTGACTAGGCTTGCATGTGGAAGAAGCCCCACCAATTTCTCAGGCCTCCTGACATTTGCAGTAGGATCATAGAACTCTAGCTAATGATTGACCCCAAGCGGCCTGTCACTATGGATTCTTGGATATCCACTGTGGAAGTTGCCCAAAGCCTGTTCAATTTCATCCTTGGTGTCTGCATATACCGATCATCCAAGTGATTTGGTCCATATTGTCAGAAATGTGAATGCTGGCGTAGAATTGACGAACCATGTCTTCATTGAAATCACATCGAAGACTGACAAATTTCATCAACCCCGCTCCCTAAAAAAGCTCGAGAACACCTACAAATAGCGGTAACTTGTAGATGTGCTCCCAATTTACCCACTTGTGATCAGCAAAGACTTTGTTCATATAAATCCCATGAAAAACTTTTTGTTGGAACAAAGTCCTAAACCTCTCCTCAGTTGCAGTGCGATGAAGGAGATATTGATTTGCCCCTCTGAGAGAATAGTACTTCCCCTTTTATTTGTCTCAAATCCTCCTTGGGGTCAAAATCAGGCATGGCTTCTTCTTCTATCTCCTCATCCTCATCAACATCCATTTCCTCATCTTCTGCTTCTTCTGACTCTTTTGGTTCATCCACTGGCTGCTTGCCCTTTCTGGCACTAGAGTTGCCACCAAGTTCATCTTGAACTATTTTTTGGATTTCAGCATCCCTTGCAGCCATGGTGTATGAGTCCTCGTAGTCGCTCACATTGTCAGGGCGAGGAGCAGGAACACCGGCGCTCCGAGTGGATTTTATAACCGAGCCTCCACCACAAGGAGCTTGGGCTTGGAAGTGTTCTTAGCCCTCAGCATGATTTCTAGATCACAAAGATGATAGGAAGAATAAGCAAGGAAAATTAGGTACTTTATTATAGACTTTGATGGAAATAGGGAAAACATTACTGTCATGAACCAGTGAGGACGACCCTATCTCCTATGCTAGGCTAGCTGTTGAAAATTCAAGCTCTATTAAGTTGGTTTTGGTGTTAATGACAAATCTAATATTGAGACTAACTCTTTTAATAATCATAATATTGATTAGTCTCAATTGTTAATTAATGAAAAATATTTTTATGAGTCTAACTCTTTTGTTGAGCTTAACTCTTATTAATCTCATTTGGATGAAAAAGATGGAAATATCAAAGGTATGCATTCGAGTTCATACTATCATATCTTGTTGCATTCCTTGGATATAATATTCATGATCATATTGATAAATCCAAATATGAGACTAACTTTTTTATTGAGTATATCTTTGATTAGTCTCATCTCATTGAAAAATAGAAAACCCAAGGTATGCACTCGTATTCATTTTATGATATCTTAATGCATATTTTGGATTTAAGTTAAAGGATGAACTCTACCATTATTTAGACCTCAAGAGTGCATTAATGTTTCAATTCCATATATACATGAATGCACACATTTAGGGGGAGTTCATACTCTACCTTGATGTTTCAATAGTATTGATCTAATTCATCTTTCTATATCAAGGATCATTACTTTGAAACAACCTCTTGAGTATATTTAACTTGTGTAGTTGTAGTATACTCATAGCAATATAGGATAGACTCTAAAGCAATCAAAATTGATTATGTGCATATTGATTCCAAGTTCAATTATTTATATGCATATATTTAATGGAGTTTATTCTATTGTTGATGGTCTTAAGAGTATTGATCCCTTTCCACCACTCCATATAAATTGGATCATTACTTTTAGATTCCATCGAATTGAGTATATGAAACTTGTGTAGTTAATATATACTCATGACAATTTAAATACAATTTAAATTGTGTTCGGTTGCCATTCAATCAACAAAGAACTAATCATGTGTTGATGGTTCAATTTGTTGATCTTAGGGCAAGTGAAAGTTCTTGAGTATATGAAGCATTAGTTGCATTAGTATACTCAAGACACAATTAATATTTCAATCAACTGTCTTTGGGTTGTGCTCAATCGATTTCGGGGGCATCCATTATGTGTTAATAGAGTGCAAGTGATGATTAAGACAACCGTGTTTGTTAGACTAACAATCTTCCATGAGTTTTTGAAGTAGGTTGAGTCCAAGAAAATAAAGAATCGAGAAGAAGAAATCATCATGTGTTGATGAGCTTCAAGAGGTTATCCCGAAGTGAAGAAGAAGAAGAAGAAGAGAGGAAGTTTATCATGTGTTAATGAACAAGAAGAGAGGATCCAGCTTGGAGAGAAGATGATGGGAATCATAAAAGCTCTAAGTGGGATTGCTAGAGGCAAAGGTATAACTAGCTAGGGATAAGGATGTGTTCCTAGTCTTTTACCGATCTCGGTGTTTGGATGGGAGACCGGGTTGCTAGTTAGGTACCGTACTATTAAGAGGGGTTGAGTCATTTAGCTTGAGCTTCATCATGTGTTGATAACTCAATCCGGTTAACTCTAGCTCACTCTTTTATTTGGATTTTGCATGAGCGAAGTATTTGCATGTGTTGCAAATAAAGGAGCTCATGCTTGCTTCTTATTGAATCTTAATTGATTTGGAGTTTGCATGGAGCTATGGTTTTGCATGTGTTGCAAAAAAAAGATAGCTCATGTAATTTGGTTTAAATGGTTTTTGCATGGAGCTAAGTTTTGCATGTGTTGCAAAAGGGGAGAGCTCATGCATCGGAGTCTTAGCTTGTGACTTGATCATGTGTTGATCATCACGAGGCTAAGAAAGGATTATGCTTTGTGTTTGCAAAATGTGAGTTTATTGGTTCTTATCTTGGAGCATGAGATAAGCATTTGCAAATTTGTTTCACAAAGTGTTGGGATCATGTGTTGATCATCTCATGGCTCAAGATTTGACTTTAAATTGAATGGATTTGTTATTTGCAAATGTATTCTGCAAATAAGCTGGAAGTTATGGGTTTTGACCCTAGAGCATGTGAATAGGGTTTGCAAATTGACTTGATCATGTGTTGGTTATTGGTTTATTTGTAAATGTGTTTTGCAAATAAGTTAAAATTTAAATGCAATTCTTAGAGCATGTATTGAGTATTTTGCAAATGTATTTTGCAAATTGGTGTGATCATGTGTTGATCACCACATGGCTCAAAGAATTGATCTAAAGTGATTTTTGATTTGAAAAGAAAGATTTTTGTGTAAAATATGTTTTTGGTCTGGAAAGTCGGTTGTACCACTCCTGAGGCCGGTAGCACTGGAGGCCCAGTGCTACTATTCTCAGTTGGCCGGTAGTAGCGGAGGCCCGGTGTGAAAAATCCAGAGAGGTGTTTTTGCACCGAATTCGAGGCCGATGCTAGCGCTCCTACATGGTCGGTAGCACTGGATTTCCTGTAACGGCTAGTTTTTCTAGCCGTTGGCCTGTAGGCCGGTGCTACCGGGACTAGTTGGGCGGTAGCACCGGATTTGCTGAGTTTTTCTAGATTTCCCCCCAACGGCTAGTTTTCTTTGGGGAGGCTATAAAATGAGCCTTAGGGATGGCATTTGTGCTTGATGACTTTGAGGAAGCCTTGTGGGAGTTGTGTGCATGTGTTGCTCTCTTCCATTTATTTTTGCGCTAAGAGTGAGTCCTAATTGCATGTGAAAGACCGAGATGGCGACCAGAGGGGGGGGTGAATGGTCCCAAAGATAAATTTTCCCACCTCTTGGACAAATACTAGTCAAAAACTCAATACTACTGGTAAAGAACAGAGACTAGAAAAACACAAGCAATGTTCAGAAAACAGCACGACTCCAAAAAGCCAATCTGTGATCTTGGCTTGCTCGTGAGATTCTAAAGATCAAGAAAGACTTGAATGCCTTCTCACAAGTCACAGCAAGCAAGATATCACAGGAGTAAACACCAAAACTCGATCAATTAAGAATTCATTATGAAGGAACAAAAGATCGGTTTCTTTGCAGAACTTGAACCAGGGTTGCCTAGAGGATTTGGATATGTTCTAAGTGAAGATTCATCCAATCAATCTCTCATCCTTGGCAACAAGAACCAGAAGCAAATCAAAACTAAAGAACTGCAAGTCACACGTTTACGCATTTCAAGAACACACAGATTTATAACTTGCAACAAGAACAGAAGGCTTGCCTAAATGATTGAAAGCATCGAATCAAGAGAAGAGTTCATCAACCATGAATTTTAACAAAGATTCAATAGCATATAGAAGGAGATGAGGCAATTCCAAATTACATAAAGTAAATTGCAAGTAAGTAAATGCGGAATTTAGATAGCAGAATTTAAGTGCGTAAAGTAAATGCGTAAAGGAAATGAAACTAGAGTATAAATGAAGAACATTTCATTTCTGGAAGGGAGGTTTACAAAGCCTCACAACAAAGTGGGCAAAACTCAAATGAGCTGCAAAAACCTCAGAACCTTCAAAGAGGGAAGGCTGCCCTACCCTCTATTTATAGTGACACAGGATCAATCCCCACCCTTGGATGTCTTGCTTCAATCCTAAGCCAACTTCCAAGAGCCAGGATTTGATCCTTACGCGTCACTCTCAACAACTCTCAACTACACTCGGTACTTTCTTAGTACACTGACAAACAAGCTACACTTTATCCACTACTTTATCTTCCAGAACTGCAACCCTACAGCTCTCCTTGATCCAAGTAGTGATAAGCTAGCTTCTCCACTGATCTCTTGTCTCTTGGAACTGTACCGACTTTATCTCCGGCCATCTTCCGGCGAACTTCCGGCCAACTTGAACCTCCGGCCATCCCATGCCTAGTTCCAGCCTCCCTTCGCCTCACCATGACCACCAAATGAAGTCCTACATTCACAAAGACAAGAAATCCCTTCTTGGTTCCACCATGAACCCATCACAACAATTCGATCACGAGTTGGGGTTAGAAAAGACCAAAAACGGACCAAAGCATTTCAACCAAATGCAGACAAGCTGTTTTCAATACAGCAGGATCTTCTCAATTTGTTATGATTTTATATGTTGTTCTATTGAAAATCTTGTCAACATGAAAAAGTTGTGTTTCGAAATTCTCTACAACTTTCATGTAGAACACATAATTTTTCGAGCACGGGAAGACCCTCAAAAATGCATATTACTGCACGCTGGAAAATTGGTCCGTCATACACGTGAAAATCTCTGTTAACCTTCCCGATTTTATATGATTTTTTGTGTTGCTCAAATGAAAAACTTGTCAACATGAAAAAGATGCGTCTTGAAATTCTCTACAACTTTCATGTAGACCAAATAATTTTTTTGAGCAAGGGAAGACCTTCAAAAATACATATTACTGCACACGGGTAAATTTGGTCCGTAGTACACATGAGCACTATCGCGATTTGGTCCGCCATACACATGAAAGTCACAAAAATTTGGTCCATAAGACACATGAAGGTCACAAAAATTTGGTCCGGCCAACACATGAAGATCATAAAAATTTGGTCCGGCCAACACATGAAGATCATAAAAATTTGGTCCGACACACATGCAACTTTCAACTTGAAATCAAATTAAAATCCAAACTCAAATCTAAGATATCTTAGATCTCATAAAGTCAAATACTCATCACAAACAAGGATGGACCTCCACATGGTCCTTCAATCTCCCCCTTGATGAGTATATTGACAAACCACTCAAAAGGCATAAATGTGAGTTTGTGTAAGAGAAGAAGAAAGCAATTTGATTTCAAAACCACACATGGTCTAGAGAGAATAGACTGAGAACATGACCAAGTGCCAAAAGATTATGAGATTATGATCCGTAGGAATTAGCAAAATTTTACAAAGATCATAAGAACCAAATTATCTTTCACATTTTTAATGATGCCTTTTCTACTATTTCTCCCCCTTTTGGCAATATAGGCATCAAAATGATTTTTTTTTATGTATGCATGAAATGCAACCTAAGGGAGCTTTGTAGATTATCCAAATGATCATAATGACAAGATATGACACCAAGCTTATCAATCTCAGATTATGACCAAACTAAGACATGTCCAAGTGCAAATAACAAATTTTTCTCATAAGCTAGGTTTTGAAAATGTATCATTTTTAGCAAGATTTGACAAGTGCAAAACTTAGCAAAGTTTCAAAACTAGAAGCAAAACCACTCAGGGATCAAATGGAAAACCTAGAGTTCAACCTACTCAACACTTTGGGGAATTTTGAAGTGCATATAAGGTCCTTCGAGCCCATTTTTCAATTTATTCAAATTTTCTTTAAGACTTCGAAAAACATAGCGGGGTGCAAATGTTTGACATTATTTGCATTCTTTACCCACTTATGTGTTTGATATTTGCATTTTTTTTTGTTGATTGACTCAAGCCATTTTCGATCATCATCTCAAGAGTAACTCTTAAGAGAATGATCTTGGTCATACACAACATATTCCAAGTTCATCCCAAGTGCAATGGGAGGCAGTCTCGAGAATATAAAGTGCTGAGATCAATTTTGCACAAAAGAGTCAAATTTTTTTTTTAATTTTCAATTTAGCACATATGAGCAATTCTGAAGGACTCAAATATGGATCAAGCAAATTTCACCCAAGTTGCTATAGGGACTCTAGAGAAATCCAAAATTTCACAATTCATGGTAAAAGCCCCTAGAGAAGAAACTTTAGTAAGTAAAAGCAACATGTTTCATCAAGTTTTCATTTAAAGCTTTTAAGTTTTTCAAATTCCAATTAACCTTAGCTTGATAAATGAACTTGGACATATCTAAGCTAGTGATTTTCTTCAAAAGATATAGCATGATGTATTTCAACGAAGATTGAGTCAAATGTATAATAGACAAAGCTCAGAAAATGCAGTCTAAATGCAATGCATGAACAGATTCCCAAAACTCCCCCTCAACAAATGAATCAATTTTAAGCTCAAATCTGGTTAAAGTTAAGTTAATATCAAGATTAGGCATAAAGAAAACCCGAATGAACTCAATAATAACCAGAAAAACAGAATGAGGAGAAGAAGTCGAGAAGCTGCAAAGCTGGATGGCTATAGAGCATAGAAAAGATATAAGAAACTCACTATGGCTTAGACTCTCTCTTATCTTCCAAAAAGACTGACATAGGGAAGCTGACTCTAGATCCCAACTAAGGAGTGCACACAGACCCTGTCTACCCAGGAGGCCCAAAACCTGCTAGACTTATAAGACTGTGAGGGAACTCAACCTAGAGAGAAGAGAGAACAGCTAATCACGCATGATAGCAACCTAAAGCTCAAGATAAGAGGTCCATGGAAGGCATGTCAAAAGTCTAAGTGAGTGAACTCAACTCAAGAAAACAAGCCCAAAGACACCCAGAAGAAGAAAGGAAATGCTGGAAGAGAATATATAGTACATAATATACAAACCAGCTCCCCCTCAAGATAAGCCGTATGGGCTCACGACTCCAAGCTCACTCCTCAAGGCAACAAACCCGAGCTATCCAAAGGCTTGGTGAAGATATCGCTAACTGGAGGTCACTCTCACAAACCGAAGCGCGATATCTCCCTTCTCCACATGGTCTCTAAGGAAGTGATATCTAATATCAATGTGCTTGGTCCGGAATGTTGCCATGGGTTTTTAGCAATGCAAATAGTGAAGTGTTGTCACGAGAAAAGTGGCACACTCTCTATCTCTAACCCATAGTCCCGCAAGGTCGATCTCATCCAGAGCACTGCTACAACAACTAGTGCAAACAACATACTCGGCCTCGGTGTGGATCGAGCAACTCCGATCGCTTCCTAGATGACCAAGAAACAAGAGAAGTGCCAATGAATTGGCAAGTGCGAAGTGCTCTTCCTATCTATCCTGACCAAAGAAAATCAAGATCGGAAAAGGCTCTAAGAGATAGACAAGAAGAAGAAGAGTACCAAATACCATAGTCAAGTGGTAGCACGGAGGTACTGAAGATGCGCTTGACCGCTCTGGCGTGAGAGGCGCGAGAGAAGCTTGAAATCGAGCGCACAGACACACAAATAAATGTATGTCGGCCTCGAGGCGAAGATACAAGAGGAGCCGATCATGCTCAAACTCCTTTTGATCAAGAGGCTCACCATCCTCATCGGGCTCGAGAACAAAGATGGTGGCCATAGGAGTCATCACCGCTTCCCATCGACATATCAAGCGCCTCAGAGATCACGGGTATATTTGCCTTGATGCAAGAAAGTACCCTCCCGAGTCTGCTTGATTTGGAAGCCAAGAAAGTAGCTCAACTCGCCCATCATACTCATCTCAAACTCGTGCTCATTACCTCAGAAAACTGAGACACAAGTGAATGAGACGAGCCACCAAAAATGATATCGCCCACATAAACCGACAAGAAGAAAATGAGACTCATGGTGTCCGATGAACAGAGTTTTGTCTACTATGCCCATTTTAAAGTCATGGCTGAGAAGATAAGACTTGAGCCTCTCATACCATGCTCTGGGGCTGCTTGAGTCCATACAAAGCTTTGGAAAGCTTGTATACATGACTCGAAACTTGGGGTTCTCAAACTCGAGGTTGATTGACATAAACCTCTTCCTCAATATAGCCATTGAGGAATGCACTCTTGACATCCATTTGATAGAGCTTGAAGCCCCGGAAGCGAGAGAATGCAAGCGGGATCCTAATGGCCTCTAGTCTAGCTACAGGGCAAAAGTCTCCTCAAAGTCAAGACCTCAACACGAGAAAGCCCCTGCAACTAGTCTAGCCTTGTTGCGAATGACAACCCCATCCTCACTGCTTGTTTTTGAACACCCACTTGGTCCCAATAACATTATGACCGGATGGACGTTCTACAGCCGCCGACTTTGTTCCTCTCGAAGTTTTCAAGTTCCTCATGCATAGCATTAGTCCAAGACTCGTCAGATAATGCATGAGTCACATCCTTCGGCTCAAACGAGGCAACAAAGGCAGAGTGAAGGCAGAAAGAAGACAGACTCGTTCTTGAGCGGGTGACGCGCTCGAACAAATCGCCGATCATCTGATCAGGTGGATGACGACTCTGGATATGACGGGGAGGACCAGCAACAGAAGTGGCCTCTACCTCTTGAACAGAAGAAGTAGGATCAGAGCCACTAGCTGCATGAGAGTTAGAAGGCAAGGGCTGGCCTTCCTGAGGTGCAGAAATGGAAACTGGAGGCACCTCAGGTGTAGAGGGGACTGGATCCGGTGGAATACCATCATCTCCATCGTTCTCATCTTCTACAAAGATGGTCTCGGAGGGATAAGAAGAGCCTGAAACATCAGGTCTAGCTCCTGGGCTAGCCTCATCAAAGGTCACATCACAGGTCTCTATGATCCTATGCGCATCAACACCTGCACTTATAGCTACGAGAAGAAGTCGAGTAACCTAGAAAGATACCATCAAGAGCGAGACTCAAACTTATCTAGGTTACGGACTTCAAGATAAAACACTTGCAACCGAAAACGAAAATGAGACACACCGGGCTTTCGCCATACCTCAACTCATAAGAAGTGCTATGCAAATGTGCTCTCAAAAATACGCGATTAGAAACATGGCAAGCAAGAGCTATAGCCTCACCCAAAACTTCCTAGGAGTATTGACTGTCTAGCATCGTCCCGCCATCTCAACTGTGGTCCTGTTCTTCCTTTCCACTACGCCATTCTCGCCGAGGGGCGAGGGAGAAGAGAACTGATGCTCTAAACCAGACTCCACACAAAAACTTTCAAAGTAGGAATTCTTGAACTCAGGCCATTATCACTGCACAGATAGCTCGTAATGCACCGGGAGCTCAATAGACAACCCATCGACCAAACCCCGAAGTGAGAAAAGTCTCATCCTTCGAGGCCATGAAAAATACCCAAGAGTATCTAGAAAATCATCAACGATGACAAGAACATACCACTTCCTCCCGCCGATCGCACTCTAGCCGACCAACAAAGGTCCATATGTAAAAGCTGTCACGGTGCATCACCATCACTACGGGATCGGAGGATGAGAAGCGAGAACCATCTTGCCATGTCGGCAAGGAGAGCAAACTAAGTCTTTGACCATCTTGAGTTTGGGCAAACCCGAATGAGATCGTGGTCGCTAACTCGGGTCAAATGATCAAAACCAATGTGACCAAGTCTCCTATGCCGAAGGAGAGATCACGGACTCGAAGCAATCAAACATCGAAGAGAGTCCCCGAAGAAGCGAAAAATCAGCACGAAAGACTCTCCCAAATCTAGAGATCCCCAGAACTAACCCTCCCGATGAATCAAGGATTCTACAGCCTTACTCTTGAAGCTTACCTCGAAAGAGTCATCGATAAGTCGAGAAACAGAGAGCGATTATATTGCGCTTACTTACTAAGGCAACATCTTTAAGAATGAAATTTTGGTTAATGCAGATGGTACCTTTAGCAATGACTCTACTCAAGATGCATCCCCAAAAGTGATTAACTCATCACCGGGGCTCGGACTAGGAAGAGAACCAACGAGAATCTCCGGTCATATGACGAGAACAACCGGAGTCAACAATCCAAACATCGCCCTTCCCCATCTGACGAACCTGATCAAGACACAAGAGAGAAAGATGACTCAGTACTGGGATAGAGTGAAGACTTAGGAACCCAATACTGAACCATACGACACCTCAGAGTACCAAACCACGAAGAAGATCGACTCGAGTGTCTCTCTGACGCTCAACCCTAACAAGATCAGTAGTAACTCTAGTAGATGATCTAGGAGCTGGAACTAGGTTGGCACGCCGTGGTGCAAAAGCCGGACCATCCCAGTAAGCCTGCCTAGATCTCCTACCAAGCTTGACCACGCACCGATATCTACCTCGATGGAAAAAACGAGGAATATCAAGAGGACAATGGAAAGATCGACTACGAACAGCTCGGGACTAAAACTCAAGAACTAGCATGAAAACCAAGTCCGGACGCCCAAAAACATGCGACTTTCTAACTGTCTAGAAGCGGTGTGTACCTTAGAGCACTCAAAGTCCGGGATGACCACAATACCCCTAAGAGCAACAACACGCCACGCCGAGTGATCTTGGCGCGCCTGAAGCAGAAATCCACTAGGTGACCATCTTTCTTACAGAAGGTGCATGAGTACTTTGCCTTACTAGAGGCAGAAGCAACAGGAGAAGCACCCTTCTGTTCAGAAATCCCATGGTCAATCCCAGCAGACCTAAACACAGTAGTACTCACCCTGGGAGCTACCACGATCTCACCACTCTTGGAGCCACGCACAATGGTAGGAGGATGAGTCCTAGCGTGCTCCAAGTAGTCAAATCCTAGACCCTGATTAAATCGGCTAATCTTGGATTGGTCTAGAATTAGATTGAGCTTCTTCTTGCCACCAACAAACTTCTCGAGAGTGCTCATAAGATACTGGCAATCTCGGAAGAAAGAAGCACAAGAAGAACAGGGGGAAGAAGAAGAAAAAGAACCAGAAAGATGAGCTCTCTCAGCACGTGCATTTTCTCCTCAAAGACGGGTGCCTCAATCTTGAGGGCCTCACAAGAAACGCAAGGAGCATCTCTAATTCTATGGGCTTGGTCTTTTAATTTCTTCCTAAGCTCGACATGGATTTTATCCAAGTCCCCACAATCTCAAGACATCGCAAGCAATATTTTTGTGACTTATCTAGTAAGTCCTTAGCAAGTTTAGCACACTTGACATTGTGGTTTCATTGTCAAGTTTTAATTGCTTACTGACCCTCACATGAGCCGACCGGGTCCTTAGAAGCATGTGATTCAAGTTCATTGTTTCTAGCGAAAGCTTCCTAAGGTGTTCGCTCATAGCATCAATTTCGCAAGCAATTTAGGGCAATTAGAGCATGATGGAGTGGAGTGAGCTCAAGAAAACTAGCCTCAACAGAATAGCATCAATGAACTTGTGCTAGCATTCTTCAACCTAAGACCATCAAGTTCAACAAGCACACTATCATGTATGGTCCTTAGGTTCTCCAACTCCACAAGAATAGCATCACACAAAGAGCAATCATCGTGACTCGGGAGGAGAAGATCTAAGTGAAGCTAACTCCCGAGTCAAGGTACCTACTTCCTTCTCAAGCTGCACACCTAGCTCTAACTCTAGCATAAAATTTTCCTAATTTGCGTAAAGCTTCGCTGAGCTGGTCATAGGAGGGTACCTCGTCCGAGTCAGAGAGCTCTGAGTCGCCGATGTCGTTGGTGCCGCCATGAAGCACATGCCGAGAAGTCGTCGCCGCCTTTCTTCTCTTGCGGATCATCCTCGCCTCGTCGCTCCATGTCTCCGTGTCGGAGAGGTTGATGTCGTCTGCGGCGAGGACGTGGTGGAAGAGCTTCTTGTTCTTGGAGAAGTTGCGGTACTTCTTCTCGTGCGCCGATTCACGAACCGGAGGCTTCTTGTTGCGGTTCTTGTCGGTGTAGTCGTTTTGCCCGAACCGCCAACGCCGTTCTTGCCCTTCTCCACTTGGGATAGTTCGCCGAATGTGGTTGGGGCCACCACACTCAAGCGGTGATCATGCCACCTCTCTTCTCTCTCTTACCCTCTTGTATGCATGAGAAAACTTGCGAGCAAGAAGAGCAAGCTCATTTTCCGAAATTTTTCCAGCTTGGTCATCGCTAGCTCGCAAAGGGCGGAAAGAGAGAAAGCGCAAGAAGAGTCGAAGAGGAAGATCCAATGGGATCGGTGACCAAGGCCATCGACCGAGATTTCGTCTTCCGCTAAACGACGCCGATCTCATGAGTCTTGAGGCGGAATACAGCCCGTCAAGAGTCAAGGTCGATGTGTCGGTGGTGTCCTTGATGGTGGTCACTTTCATTTCCCAAACACGAAGATCGAGTGCGGTCAAGAAATGTCGAGCATTATCCGAGTCGGGTATATGCAACCGATCGCTCGGAGGTCGCTCAAAATCTTTGTAAACCGACCAAAGCACTCGTCAAGACTCTCACCAAAGATGTCGTTCAAACTTGTTGAACTCACGCTGAATTGGTCCTGTCGAACCGCCTTGATTTGGGTAGTACCTCATGGTAAGCATCGAGGGTTACCCAAATCTCATGAGCGTAACGAAGGTGAGAAATCTGTCATACTCACTTCGCTAAGACCTGTGATGAGGATGTTCCTTGCCTTAGCGTTTGCCTCAACGTCAGCCATATTGCCGGCCGTGACGTTTTCATCGGCAGGAACCTCATATGGGAGTTTCACCTTCTGCCAAATCAGGAAGCCCTGGGCAGTGATGTATGACTCCATGCGTGACTTCCAGAATGGAAAATCGACCCCAGAGAAAATGGGTGGCTTGGTGGAATACTTGTCCATCGCCATGGCTCTTGAGACCGGTCAAGATCTATGAAAGAGCAAAACCGGCTCTGATACCAATTGAAAGACCGAGATGGCGACCAGAGGGGGGGGTGAATGGTCCCAAAGATAAATTTTCCCACCTCTTGGACAAATACTAGTCAAAAACTCAATACTACTGGTAAAGAACAGAGACTAGAAAAACACAAGCAATGTTCAGAAAACAGCACGACTCCAAAAAGCCAATCTGTGATCTTGGCTTGCTCGTGAGATTCTAAAGATCAAGAAAGACTTGAATGCCTTCTCACAAGTCACAGCAAGCAAGATATCACAGGAGTAAACACCAAAACTCGATCAATTAAGAATTCATTATGAAGGAACAAAAGATCGGTTTCTTTGCAGAACTTGAACCAGGGTTGCCTAGAGGATTTGGATATGTTCTAAGTGAAGATTCATCCAATCAATCTCTCATCCTTGGCAACAAGAACCAGAAGCAAATCAAAACTAAAGAACTGCAAGTCACACGTTTACGCATTTCAAGAACACACAGATTTATAACTTGCAACAAGAACAGAAGGCTTGCCTAAATGATTGAAAGCATCGAATCAAGAGAAGAGTTCATCAACCATGAATTTTAACAAAGATTCAATAGCATATAGAAGGAGATGAGGAAATTCCAAATTACATAAAGTAAATTGCAAGTAAGTAAATGCGGAATTTAGATAGCAGAATTTAAGTGCGTAAAGTAAATGCGTAAAGGAAATGAAACTAGAGTATAAATGAAGAACATTTCATTTCTGGAAGGGAGGTTTACAAAGCCTCACAACAAAGTGGGCAAAACTCAAATGAGCTGCAAAAACCTCAGAACCTTCAAAGAGGGAAGGCTGCCCCTACCCCTCTATTTATAGTGACCTGGGATCAATCCCCACCCTTGGATGTCTTGCTTCAATCCTAAGCCAACTTCCAAGAGCCAGGATTTGATCCTTACACTGTCACTCTCAACAACTCTCAACTACACTCAGGTACTTTCTTAGTACACCTGACAGCAAGCTACACTTTATCCACTACTTTATCTTCCAGAACTGCAACCCTACAGCTCTCCTTGATCCAAGTAGTGATAAGCTAGCTTCTCCACTGATCTCTTGTCTCTTGGAACTGTACCGACTTTATCTCCGGCCATCTTCCGGCGAACTTCCGCCAACTTGAACCTCCGCCATCCCATGCCTAGTTCCACCTCCCTTCGCCTCACCATGACCACCAAATGAAGTCCTACATTCACAAAGACAAGAAATCCTTCTTGGTTCCACCATGAACCCATCACAACAATTCGATCACGAGTTGGGGTTAGAAAAGACCAAAACGGACCAAAGCATTTCAACCAAATGCGCATAAGCTGTTTTCAATACAGCAGGATCTTCTCAATTTGTTATGATTTTATATGTTGTTCTATTGAAAATCTTGTCAACATGAAAAAGTTGTGTTTCGAAATTCTATACAACTTTCATGTAGAACACATAATTTTTCGAGCACGGAAGACCTCAAAATGCATATTACTGCACGCTGGAAAATTGGTCCGTCATACACGTGAAAATCTCTGTTAACCTTCCTGATTTTATATGATTTTTGTGTTGCTCAAATGAAAACTTGTCAACATGAAAAAGATGCGTCTTGAAATTCTCTACAACTTTCATGTAGACCAAATAATTTTTTGAGCAAGGAAGACCTTCAAAATGCATATTACTGCACACGGGTAAATTTGGTCCGTAGTACACATGAGCACTATCGCGATTTGGTCCGCCATACACATGAAAGTCACAAAAATTTGGTCCGTAAGACACATGAAGGTCACAAAAATTTGGTCCGGCCAACACATGAAGATCATAAAAATTTGGTCCGGCCAACACATGAAGATCATAAAAATTTGGTCCGACACACATGCAACTTTCAACTTGAAATCAAATTAAAATCCAAACTCAAATCTAAGATATCTTAGATCTCATAAAGTCAAATACTCATCACAAACAAGGATGGACCTCCACATGGTCCTTCAGCATGTGTTGAAATTATAAGAGGATTGAGTGTCTCTTGCACATGTGTTGCACTTGAGGAAAGCCTTATTCATGTGTTGCACTCTGTGATCACCATTGTACATGTGTTGTACTTGGTGGAGCTTAAGCTAGAGGGCTTGATTTGTTACTCTTGGTGTTTGTCGATACCTAGACGGCGTGTGGAGGAGTCGTGCTCGGTTACCTTCTTAAGGAGATCGTGAGAAGGCCCGGCAAATGTTTGAAGGTTAGAGCTCGTCTATCCGGAGGGGAAAAGAGCTGCCACTAGTGGAATCGAGGCGGGTGCTCAATTCGTGGAGCCGTTCCAAAGTGGTTTGGGCTTGCCTTAACGTGGATTAGGGGAGACCGGCAAGTCTCCGAACACCACGGTAAAATAACGGTGTGTCTCTTGTGATTTGCATTCTATTCTTTATTTATACTCAAGTAATTTATATTCATAGAATTGATGGTTTGATTGCTTGTATTTAGGATTGCAAATTATTGTTAGAGATATAAATAGTTAGTGCACTTAGTGAGCCTAGTTGTATTAGGCTTTAATTGTCAAAACCTTAATTTGTCGCTTCTACGTCTATTATCATTTAGGTTTTGATATAAGGGTCTTAGGCGAGAATTTAATTAATCGTAAAAGAAATTTTTATAGTTGCCTATTCACCCCTCTCTAGTCGGCATCCTTGATCTTACAGTTATGCAGTGAGAATGCATAAAATGACTTCATAGGTCACCAATCTCCTCATTTTAACAAGAGATTTCACAAAAATTGACATGTATTTGCAACATTTGCATCAAACCCTAAAAATAGCAAATAGAGACCTAGGGCAAGAATAGGAATTATAAGTGCACAAAAAGGTAAGGGAAAGATCACCTTGAGGAGATGAGTACAGTTGGAGTTGAGAGAAACCTCGGAGTTCAAGGTGAAAACGAAGATTTGGGATTTTTGGAGGAGAAAGGTTTGAGAGAGAGAGCCCTTGAGTTGAGAGGAGATAGTTGCAAAGGGGTAAGAGGAAGAGGTGTAACCGGCCAGGGTGGTTAAGATGGAGATAGGGGGACGGTTTCCCCAAAACCCGTGTGTGAACTGCCCTACCCCGACAAACCCGGTACTACCAGCCCCATATGGGCGGTAGTGCTGGTGATCATATAAGAGCATTTCCGATTCAGAACAAGATCATCTCTCATATTTTTAACATAGTTTTTTTTACAAAAAATAGCCTTTTAGACAAATCCAAAAGGTTATCTTATGACAAAAACTCCTATTTGAAGAGAGAATGGGCCAAACTGAGTTGTTTGAGTTTGAATTACTTGTAGAACACTAGAAACATGTGTAATTCTAATTTCACAAGCTAAACTCAAAAAGTGCATATAAATAGGTCAATATAGACATTATTTTGGGGTTAGGTTGAAAATCTAAAAAGAGTATTTTCAAAACACAATTTTGCTTTTGTAACTAGATATAGAGTATGTTGTAGTAAAGAATATCTATTAGATGAGATTTACCTATGTATATTTTGAAAATGAAGGGATTTCAATAAAAGTTTCGTAAAAGCTTCAAAATATCATATTTTTAATTAATTCGACTTAGTTAAGCCTATAAGCTTTCTTTTGTATCAAAAGTAGCACTTATTTGATATTTTCACATTTTTGAGACGCAATATACATGTAGTTGTATGACACTCCCCCTGAATGTGTTACCCAACATAATATTCAAGAATCAATCAAAAAGCAAATAACACCAAATGAAAAACCAATCATGATGCAAATATTCAAGCAACATTTGAGATATCTATGACATTTAATTCATTCCTTAATTTACAAAAACGGCTTTCATCTAATGTCTTGGTGAATATATCCGATAATTGATCATTGGTTCTTATGTGTCTAATGACAATACCATCTTTGCTCACATGATGTCTTAAAAAATGATGGTGGATATCTATGTGCTTAGTTCTTGAGTGTTGGATCGGGTTGTTGGCTATTTTTACAGCACTTTCATTATCGCACAAAAGAGGCACTTTATCAAATGTAATTCCATAATCCATCAAAGTTTGCCTCATCCACAATAATTGAGAGCAATAACTACCGGCAGATATATATTCTGCTTCGACGGTGGACAAAGCTATGGAGTTTTGTTTCTTGGAAAACCATGAAACTAAGGATCTACTAAGAAGTTGGTAACCACCCGAGCTTTTTCTATCCACTTTGCAACCTGCATAATCGGAGTTCGAATATCCAACTAGATCAATTTAGCACCTTTAGGATGCCACAAGCCTATATTAGAGGAATGTTTTAATATCTTAGAATTCTCTTAACGGCCACTAAATGTCACTCTTTTGAAGATGCTTGAAAATGTGCACACATGCAAACACTAAACATGATGTCAGATCTAGATGCAGTAAGATAAATCTACCGGTTTACTTCCCTCATTTAGGTCAAGATGCCCGTTGGATGCTATATGAGTCTTGATGGGTTTTGCATCCTATAAGCCAAATCTTTTGAGTAGATCCTTCACGTATTTAGTTTGGCTTATGAAGTTTTTATTCTTGAGTTGCTTGATTTGAAGTCCAAGAAAGTAGCTCAATTCTTCAATCATGAATATCTCAAACTCCCTAAACATCATATCACCAAATTCTTTGCAAAAATCTTGGTTAGAAGAACCATATATGATATCATCAACATAAATTTGGCATATAAAGGAATCATTATCAATTATTTTGGTGAAGAGTGTTGTATCAACCTTCCTAATTTTGAATCCTTTTGAGATTAGGAGGTCTCTAAGTCGCTCATACCATGCTCTAGGAGTTTGTTTGAGTCCATAGAGCGCCTTAGAAAGCTTGTACACATAATTAGGATTTTTAGGATTTTCAAAACCGAGAGGTTGTTCAACAAATACTAATTCAGAAATTTTACCATTTAAGAATGCACTCTTCACATCCATTTGAAATAATTTGATATCAAAGCATGATGCAAAAGCAAGTAAAATGCGAATTGCTTCTATTCTAGATACGGGCACAAAAGTTTCACCAAAATCTAATCATTCAATTTGAGTAGAACCTTGAGCCACTAACCTAGCCTTATTTCTCACCACAATTCCATTTTCATCTTGATTGTTCCTAAAGATCTATTTTGTCCTAATAACGTTGTACTCCTTGGGCCTTTCAACTAGTGTCCATACGTCGTTTCGGACGATGTTATTGAGTTCTTCATGCATAACATTCACCCAATTCGGATCGTTTAAAGCTTCATCTACAATAGAGGGTTCAAATGAAAACACAAAAGAGTAATATTCACAAAATGAAGCAACACGAGATCGAGTTTGAACACCCTTAGTAACATCACCCAATATTTGATCTATTGGGTGATACTTTGAGATTTTATGGTGAATTCTTGGAGGTAAGGCTTAGAGTTGTTGATCATCCTCCTTTTCTTCCACTTCAATTGGTTGAGCTTGACTTGGCGTGTCAGAAGTAGAAGGCTCAACTTGAGTGGATGAAGGTTGATCATCTTGGTCCTCCTTTGGATTGATGTCTCCAAGTGTCTTATTCTTTATTGCTTGTCTCAAGCCTTCGTTACCTACATCATCCAAAGTTTCTTACTCTTCTTGAGAGACATTATTCCCATCAAATTCAACATCACACGTTTCTTCAACAAAACCCTTGGTTTGGTTGAAGACACAATATGCCTTGCTATTCGAGGAGTATCCAAGAAAAATTCCAACATCACATGGGCTTTAGAATTTTGAAATCCTAACACCCTTTCTTAAAATGTAACATTTACAACCAAAGACACGAAAATAAGAGATGTTTGGTTTTCTTCCAACAAGGAGCTCATAAGAGTTCTTTTTCAAAAGGTGATGCAAATAAAGACTGTTTGTGGCATGACAAGCGGTATTGATAGCTTCCGTCCAAAAATTATCGGAAGTACCATACTCATCAAGCATTGTCCTTGCCATTTCAATCATTGTTCGAATTTTCTTTTCTACAACTCCATTTTGCTCCGAAGTGTAGGTAGCAGAAATCTCGTGCTTTATTCCAAGTTCATCACAATAATCTTCGAATCTTGTATTTTTGAACTAGGAACCATTATCACTACGGATTTTCTTTATTTCGAAATCAAACTCATTTTGAGCCCTTTTTGCAAAACTTTTAAAAATTCCGGAGGCTTCGGATTTATCATTTAAGAAGAAAACCCAAGTATATCTCGAGTAATTTTCTACAATGACTAAACAATAAGAATTGCCCTTGATGCTCTTATAGGTTATTAGGCCAAACAAATCCATATGTAAGAGCTCTAATGGCCTAGAAGTCGACATGATACTTTTGGAGGGATGAGAACTAGCAACTTGCTTACTGACTTGGCAAGCACTACACAATTTATTTTTCTCAAACTTCAAATCTTTCAAGCCCATAACTAGATTATGTTTGAAAAGCTTTTTAAGTTGAATCATGCCAACATGAGTTAGCCTCCTATGCCAAAGCCATCCTAAGAAGGTTTTTTGCAATTAAACATGTTTGAAGGAATGAGCCATTTGAAGAAAAATCCACTAGATAAAGATTCCCAAATCTAAAGCCTTTGAAAACCAAGGAATTATCATTTTCTTTTAAAATTACTACACCATCTCTAGAAAATGTGCAAGTTAAGCCTAGATTACAAATTTGAGCAACTGATAGCAAGTTAAAGTTTAGAGTTTCAACTAACAAAATATTTGAAATGGAAAGGTCATTTGAGATAGAAATTTTACCTAATCCAATTAACTTTCACTTGCTGTTGTCACCAAATATGATCTTATCATGACTTCCACTCCCAACACCAAATGTGGTGAACATCTTTCAGTCTTCGGTCATGTGTTCAGTGCACCCGCTATCCGACACCCAATGTCGTCCACCGGTCTTGTAGTTCACTTACAAAATAAGATCAAGCCTTTTTAGGTATCCAAATTTGTTTGGGTCCTTGGAGGTTAGTGACCAAGGTTTTGGGCACCAAAATGGCATTGTTTTTTGCAACTGAGTATAGCAGTGCCAATAAATTTTGCAACAATTTTACCATTTCTAGATTTCTTCAGAATATAGCATGAATCATAAACATTCCTTTTAGGTGATTTACCTAATGGACAATCTTTTGCCATAAGTCCCATATCGTGACACTTACGACAAAATATGCCATTGGATTTAATGAACCTCGGTGCTTTGTGGGTCACTTTCTTGCCCTTCTTTGGGATGTACCCAAGATCCTCTTTGTTATATGAACACCGTTGGTCATTTAGAATTTTATCACGGGTAGCTTCGCCCTTGAAGCACCTATCCAAACTTTTACTTAATTTAGTCACTTGTTCTTTAAGCTCATTATTTTTAATTTTAAGATCTGCATTACTATCATTGTTTGAAAGAGCAAAAGCATCAATTTTGGAACAACATGGCAAATCATCACACGAAGTAGATGTGCTAATACAAGATATTTTTCTAGATCAACTATCAACATTAGGCATGGCATCAAGAATGTCACAAGAAATGCCTATATCTATCATGGACTTTGAGTGTTCCTTGAGAAGGAGAGTCTCATGAGCTTCCTTTAGCTCCTCATAAGAGTCTTTGAGAGAAAGAAATTCTTTTCTCAAAGTCTTATGCTTTGACTTCTTCTTGCCAAGATACTCATTCAATTCATCTAGCATGTCCATTAGCCCTTCTTATGAAGGTTCATCATCATCGATATTTGATTTTACTTTGTTGTCTCCTTTTGCCATGAGACATGTAGGAGTAGAGAAAAGTGATAGACACTCCTTGATGGATACACCGGCCATTCCCTTCTTCTTAGAAGGAGTATCATCATCAGAGGAGCCGAAATCCGAATACTCCTCATCAGAGTTCCATTCTCCAATGAGAGTCTCTCCCTTTCCATCCTTGTGAAGCTTCTTGAAGAGCTTCTTCTTGCCATTGAACTCTTTATTCTTTTATGGCTTAGACTTGTCCTCTTTCTTTTTTGGGCAATGAGAAGCAATATGACCGTTCTCATCACACTCATAGCAACGGATGTTCGAATACCTCTTGTTGCTTGAGTGTTGGTTCTTCTTGAACTTGTAGGAGGCGCTTGAGCTTGATTGCCTCTTCATGAATCTCCTCATTCTTCTCACAAGGAGGGCCATCTACTCCTCAAATTCATCTTCTTCATCGCTTGACCCTGCCTTAGCCTAGAAAGCAACGTTCTTCTTCTTTAAAGAACTTTGCTCCAAGAACTCCTCTTTGTCCTTTTTGTATAGCTCATTCGTGATGATGTTCCCCAAGATTCCAGTTGGCGTCATCCTTGCCAACTCGAGAGAGTTAGAGGAACAATGTCACCGACGTCTCGTATTTGTCCAGTAGAGCCCTAAGCATCTTACGAATAACATCAAGATCGGTTAGTGAAGCCTCAAGGCCTTTCAGCTCATTCACTATGTTATTTATCCTTGAGTACATCTCATTGATGTTCTGATGGAGTAACATAATGAAACTCTCATATTTGATCCTAAGCATATGCAATTTGGCCTCCTTGACTGCGAATGTTCTCTTATGGATTTTCGAGAGGGTAGTCCAAATCTTATGAATGGTGTCAAGATTGTTCACTCGATTGAACTCATCTGCATTCAAGGCTCCAAATAGAGCGTTCATCGCTTGAGCATTGAGGTGAGAGTTTCGTTATTCTTGTTCAACGGTGAGTGTGGGATTTGATCCCGTAGCAAAACCCTCATCTACAATTCTTCATATGCTTAGGCTCATGGCCTTGAGATAAACGGTTATGAGTATTTTTCAATATGCATAATTAGTGACATCAAAGAATGGTGCCTTGCCTATTGACAACCCCTCGCTAGCCATCCTTTTTCTCTAAATGGTGAAGTCTATGAAATAAGAGACCAGGCTCTGATACCACTTGTAGGATCAAGGATAACCGACTAGAGAGGTGAATAGAAGGTTTTTAAATTCTTTGGTTCTAATTTAACAATTATCAAGAATTATGCAAATTGCAATACTACAATAATTTTAAAGCCTAAATAAACTTGGTTTTGCTAAGAGCACTAATAACCTATGTCTAGACAAAAAAACCAATCGTAGGGAGATAATCAATAGCTATGATCACTAGAAATGTAAATTGTACTGATAAGGTCACAATAAAGCAAACCACAATAATGTGAACATGATGATTTTTCCGTGGTCTTGGAGACTTACCGATCTCCCCTACTCCATGTTGAGAAAGCTTGAACAAATCAAGCCGGCTCCTTGCGCAATTGAGCCTCCCTCGATCACTAGTGGTAGCTCTTCCTCGCTCTGGGTAGGCGAGCTCCGACCTTCACACAATGCTGACCTCTTCACAACCTTCCTTGAAGAGATCATCGGTTCCACACCTCCGAGCCGTGTAAAAGGCTGCAACCTCCAAGAGAATAGACCTTGATACTTGCTTGAGGTTGATCAAGTGTCTAAATGGCTCTAGAGTGAAAGCTCACACTTGAATGCCCTCATCAACTCAAAAATGATGATTTAATGCACTAAAGATGTTGAGAGACTTGCAAGGACTCACAAGTATACAATGAATGACCAAGAGTTGCTTCTTGCGGAAGGAAGGTGGGGTTGTATTTATAGCCTCCACTCACAAATCTAGCCGTTACCACCTAATCCCTGAAAAATTCAGGAAAGTCGGCACTACTACCCATGAAGAGCCGGTATTGCCGGCCTCAGGTTCAACAGTTGACTGTAGCATTAAATGCAGTGGAAAATAGCCGTTGCTACAGTACACCCGGCACTACCGCACATGTAGGACTGGAAGTGCCGGCCTTTGGGACCAAAAATGCACATTTTGGATCCCTTCTGGAAAATAACTATCGACCCCTAGGGATGGTACTATCTCTCAAGCGGCAGTACCGCTCCTAGTAGGGCGATAGGGTCGGCCATGGGGTCAACACCCAAAAATGGCATTCTTTACAATATAACTACCGGCCCCTAGGGCCGGTACTACCGCTCAAGCGGCAGTACCACTCCTAGTAGGGCGGTAGTGCCGGCCATAGGGTCGGCACCCCAAAATGGCATTCTCTGCAATATAATTACCGGTCCCTAGGGAAGGTACTACCGCTCAAGCAGCAATATCGCTCCTAGTAGGGCGGTAGTGCCAGCCAAACAGATTTTCAGAGAATTTTTAGAGTAATTTTTAAAAGAACCATATGATCAATGTGTGAGCATGCATTTGAGCCATGAAACTTGATCCACATCAAGCTACTAACCAAGGTCCCTCTTAATAGTACGGCACCTAATCTAGCAACCCGATCATTCTCCAAACACCAAGATTGGTGAAAACTATGAAGAGGTCCTTAAACCGTCATACCTTGGCATTTAACTTGACACTTGATTTTCTTTGTGCTTTATGACTCTATTCCTTTTGTGTAATTTGCCGAACCAACCTGTTTTTCATTTCTTCAAGAGAATTGTTAGTCCTTAACAACACATTTGTAATTAATTACCAAAACTCAAGACGAATTTAGGGGCCTAGATGCTTCAGGCAATATATAGATATAATCATCGAGATTGAAGACGGGCGTGAGGTATCGTATGCTATTTGTAAATATTATCAAGCTAAATTATCTACATGTGCATGCAGAGGAGCAGATCATCACAAGCGACATGCGGAGACATGCTTGAAAAAGATATTGACCGAACGAAGGCCATGGGAGGGCGTCCAGACCCATCTTAACTTCAACACCTACGATTCAGTAAGCACATGGTTATACAACGCTGAGATAATTAGATAGAAATTGTACGGTATATAGTTATCGAGGGTCTTTCACTTAAAATGGGTGAGAACTGTAGTTTTGAAAGAATGATCCAACGTGGTTTTTGCTCACAATACCAACACATTAGTAGAACAACTACACGTGACATATACGTAAAGTACAAATGTAAACTAGCAATATTGAAAGAGAACTATGAGTTAATTTTTTCTTTGCTTTGACCTCAGATATATGGACTTCATCTCACCAAAGAGCATTCTATCTTAGTGTCATCGCATATTACTTGGACGAAGACTACAACATAAAAAGGACCATAGGGTTTAGGTCAATCAATAAGACACACACCGAAGAGACTATCATTGTATGTGTACTCGAGGTTATTAGTGAATTTAAAATAGAAAGTAGAATTATTGACATCACTCTTGACAATGTATCATCTAACATGATAGCCATGGAGCATTTTGCACCACACCTAGAGATTTATATTGGGGGTTTTGTACTCCACCAGAGATGCATATGACACATCATTAATCTCATTGTGCAAACAGGTTTAAATGTAATGAAGCCTAGTTTGGACAACATATATGATGCTATCCAATTTGTTATAGGTTGGACTATAAAATACGCCCAGTTTTTGGAATACTTTAAGACCAACAATAAGAGGCCAAGAAGAATCAACCTTTATATGAAGGTTAGATGAAACTCTACGTACACTATGTTGGAGCGGTGCAGAACTACGAGCACATTAACACTATCTTCGTCAATTGTAATTCTATTAAGTAGTGGGTTAATGATGCGAATTAGGAAGTTCCTAGTCTTTTTCGTGATTTTTTTTAAAAAATACGATGCAACCAAGATTTTATCCTATGTTTACTACCCAACTTCTTGCTTAGTCATTGAGTGACTTTGGACTTTTGCTAATTCTTTCAAAGAAAATAGAGAATTATATTTTACAACCCATTCTTGAACCAATGGAGAAAAAAATTAAAATATTTTACATCTATTCGATATCTATAATGTTTTGGTACTATTTTGGATTCTAGGAGAAAATTATTTGATTTGCAGTGCGCCTTCAAGAGAATAGGTGGAGCATTTGATCTTAATTTTTCTGAGGCCTATACTCATGTTCATAATGAGTTGTCTAGTTTTCGATAAATATTATGAAACGTTTGGCAGCAAAAGTGAAGTAAGAAGAATCGTCTCAACAATGCAACAAGCACACGGCAATTCGAGCGCTTCTAGCATATGGAAGAAGCTAAAAGTCAATGCGCCTAGTTCGTCTTCCGAAGCACTGAGCAGGTCGCAATGGAATCCATGAATAGATTAACTACTATTTTGACACACCTTTTGCAGATACTGAGCTTGACAGTGGGGATGGCAATGAACTCAATTTGTTCTTGTGGTGGAAGCATCACCAACGTATTTATCGTGTGCTATAGCAATTTGCACGGGATGTACTTATGGTTTTGGTGTCCATTGTTTCGTCGGAAGCCACTTTCAGTTCAGTGGAGAGGATACTTGAGCCAAGGAGATTGTCTCTCATGCCTGAGATGGTTGAGGCAATCACATACCTCAAAGGTTGGGAGTGTGTAGATAAGAGAGCACAACATTAGACTGAGGATTCGGAGATCGTGGAGGTGTTGGCTAACTTTGACCACCTCAACCTCAACTAGTCTATGCATATGTATGTAGTTACTGCACTCTTTTCCTTACTGGGGTATCCTACATTGGGGTGTAAGGTTTTTAATGAGGCAGTAACTTTGTATCTGTTCAAGAATGAATAAAATTTAGTTCTTTTTTCTAATATTTATGTCCGTTATCTCAACTCTGTGTGTCTCTAGCTCCTTACCTCCCATCACAATAGTGCAAATGGACTAGCCCTGGGACAACACGACTCACTAATAGGCCGTGTTTGGGCTCGCCGAAGGCAAGACGGGCCGGTACGACATGGCACGGTCTAGGCCTGCGGCCCACCATACGCGTGCTGTGCTGGGTAAGACCGGCATGATGCCCACAGGATTAGGGCTGTAAAAAAAAGCTAGAGACTTGCAAACTGCTCGAGCTTAGCTCGCTCTAGGCTCAATTCGAGCTCCAAGTGAGCCAAACTTGAGCTTAATCCCGAGCTCATGAGCTTCACCAAGCCATGCTCGAATAGCTCGCGAGCCTGATAAATTTACAAATTACGTGTTAAATATTACTATGTGTTAACTCTTATCGAGCTTACTCGAGCTGAGTTCAAAGTTGAATATTTTTTTATTGTTGAAAAATAGTATATTAAATTGTTTAATGTTACCGAGCTTATTCGAACCGAGCTCGAGTCTAGGTCCAGGCTCGAAGCCTAACTCGAGTTCGTTCGAGCTCAGCTCAAATTTTTACCGAACTCGAACCTAGCAGAGTAGGCTCGCTCGTGCTCGGCTCATTTATAGGCCTACAAAGGACAAGCAATTTGTCAAACGCCATCTCGTGTCATGCTGTTACTTAGTCATTATTGAAGTCTACTTTCTCTAGCCATCTCGTGTCATGCTGGAGCCAGGTTTCAAATATGGACTAAAATAGCCTGAAACTATACCAGTTGATAAATCGATCAAATTCAAAAAAAATTAGAAAATTTTACGTGATATAAACCGGTCGAAAATCGGTGAAATTCTCTTGAAAATCGGTTTTCGAACTGTTCCACTTAGTTTGCCGATTTTTTGAAGAAAACCGGTGAAAATGGCTCGAAAATCGGCAAAACCAGTCGATTTTCGATTCTTTTTACCGCCGAGTTCAAAGAGCTTGAACTTCGAAACCATTTGGGTTCTACCGATTTTCGACGAAAATCGATGCGAGCGGTGAGCGATTTCCGAGCTCGAAACAGTATTGTAACCCCTGGCTGCTGTAGCCACGGTTGCTCTTTCCTCTATTCAGGCCTGTTTCCAGAACAAGGGATGTTTTTTCTGTTTCGTATATTTTTTTCCAAAATTTGTGAGTTCTAAACGATGTCTCAGATTGTAAACCGTCGGGACAGTGAATGAAGCATAAGCTCTGTGCTGGATTTAACTTATGTTCCTACGACAAGCAATTTTGCATAAACTTATGTTCCAGAAACAAAATGCCAAGCAGTATTTCTATGCAGAGAAAACTGAAAGCAATGTTGTTGTTAGTGGAGTGGTTCTATCGGAATTTTTTTAATTGCATTATTTTTCCCAAACGGATGTAAAACTGCAGCGATTCAAACGTAGATATATTATTTGCTGAGAAATTTTATGGTACATTATACTGATAGTATATAGTGGATAGTATGAATTAGATCTGATCGTTGATTTGTTAAAAGTATTTCTAATACTCTACTACCAGAGAAAGTATAAATAAATTCTAGTTAATATGATTCATTGGATCGAAAAGAATAAACTGTTTGCATTAAATTCAGTGTACACTAAAATAACTCTAATTATAAGCTGCTCAAGAAAGTGAGAACAAATAGTACTCCCTTAAAAAGGAATCAAAGGGCTTCTCTCAAAAGCTGCTCCCACGAATTCCAGGAGCAGCAACCAAAACTAGGAAATGGTTTCTGTGCAGAGGGATGCCAAGTTGCCAACGATCTGAATTATCCAACAACACATTCTCGGATGAACCGTCACTTTTTAATAGATGGCAGTATCACTGTATCAGTATGGCACTGCATTTGGATCTCTTTCCCGAGATTAGTGTTAACATTTTCGTTTTACAACTAAAATTCGATATCTATTCGGTATCGGTTTTCCGTAAATTCTGGTTGAAATTCGGTAAAAACCGAATGGTATGCGAGAGTCAAACATCTGGTCAAACCGATTCAAAAAAATCCCGAAAACCGGTCCAAAAAAATCCCGAAAATCGGTCGGAAGCGTCAAAAACCGAGCATAGAAGGAAAAATGGTGAAAAATGCAAGAAAAAATTGGAAAATTATGAAAAATTGTAAAAAAACCGAGGGAGGCCAAAAAACCAAGAAAATGTAATAAATGTATAAAAAAATATGAAAAATTATGATGAAATTCTGACATGACCTGTGCCATATTTTAGAACAATGTGGAGTTGTAAAATACATATTTTGCAATAATAACACAAGTATGGAAGAATGTGAAAATTTTCGGTATGATCTTTGCTATATTTTAGACAATCTCAAGTTGCAAAGCAGGCATTTAGCAGTAATATATCAAGAAATAACATCTCATTCAATACCATTGACAACTCAATCCAACAAACCCACACTTTAGTAACAATCATTTCAATAGCATAGCATATGAAATTTCGAATCAATTTTCCTCATCGATTATGAATGTTCACACCTGGCACAACTTCGTCGTCCTTCCATTGTTGCACATGTGCTGTGTTGGACCTACATGAACGCTATGTTAGTAAAAAATCAAGTTGCAATGAAATGTGTCGACGATCGGGACCGTCGACCGCAGAAGGAAAGTCGTTCGGGAGCGGGGCTCGAAGTCGTGCTCGTTCGGAGGCGCCTAGCGTCGCAGGGAAATCGTCGAGGAAGAGATACCAGACACGAGGTTTATACTGGTTCGAGCCCCCAAGGTCGAGTAATAGCTCTACTCCAGTCTTGCCCTAAGGCGAAGGGTGTATTGGCGATTCTGTGGGAGAATACAAGAACAGGGCCCGAGCAAAGGGGGGCGCTGTGCCGCTCTTCTCGGCGTGTGTTGCGTGTCTTCTGATTGCCTTGTGTTGTGTCGCGCGTCTCGCGTCGTCGTTCTGTGGTTGGGGTGACTTGTTGCCTTTGTAACCCTCTGGGAACCTTGCTGCTAGGTTCCGAGGTCGACGTCAGGAGCTCGTGGTGATTTGACGGGGGCTTGATGAAAGTCGTCGATAGCCGTTGGGAGCCTGACGGGAGCTGTTGAGATTTTGACGGGAGCTATTGAACCCTAGTTCCCACGTAGGGGCAGGTAGAGTGCTAATTCCCACGCAGTGGAGAGTTTTTACATGAGATCTGGTGGCCATGGGGGCGTCGAGGTCGAGGGTGCTTGCCCCTGCGCCCGTGCCCGAGCTCGCTGGTCCCGAGCTCGAGCATCAGGAGAACACCTCCCAGGTCAGAGATGACCCCTGGGCCCGCGGAAAGCCGCCACGAGGCCCCAGGAGGATGCTTACACGTGGCGAGGGTGCCGATCCCCGACAAAATGAAACATTACCTTTGGCGTTACGGGTAGTATTGCTGGGTGTACACTTGGTTGGCCATATTGTATTCTTTGGTGGACATCAAGGCTATTTCTCGTATAGCTAGCAACTTTGCCTTGTAATCGTAGCAGCTTTGCCCCGTTCATGTACTTGTTGTTTGCCATTGTTGATACAACATGACATAAAACTCAGGGTCGTGCCACTTGTAGACCCATTGGGTGGTTGGTTGTGCATGAGCATCGAGGATGGCATAGTCGTAGTTGCTATATGAGCCATAGCTCCCTTGCGTCTCAGCAACGTCATAGAAGCTACAGCTATCCTGTGGTGCATCCTTTCCCTTCCCCCCAATAGTCTTCCTCTGTGATTAGGGAGCACCATGGTCTTTGTCTTGTGTTGCATGAGTGTACTGGGACTCCCCTGTAAACTGTATGGAAAGCTGTGCTTCTGAGTGGGAAGTGAGAGAGATAGAGGGATCAGGAGGGGATTGATCGTCATTAGTGTCCGTCTTAAAGCTACTGTCATTGGATTTTTGGTACGGCGGGCTCCGACGATCCGTGTCAATTGAGTCATCACTCTCTACATATTGTTCCTGCTGTGCGGGATGCTTCCCCTTTTTTGAGAGAGCTTTTCTTTTTGATTGCTCCCTCATTGGCACTATTAGGTGCTTTCTCTTTCCTATGTGAGTGTCACCCACTGTCGTTTCTGCCCATTCGATGATGCTTGCAGCCCCAGTTACCGTTTGTGACGCACCAGTGTCTCCAGGTCTGTCACGAGGTGTCACTCTCTGTGTCCTCCTTGTCAAGTAAGGGGTTGGCATTGGACCTTCTTCTCTCCATCCACTGTCGGATAGGATTTTCTACGTCGCATAGTATTAACTCCATAAGGTGTTGCAATGGATCGTCTTCGCCTGCGGACTTGTCACTTTCTTGTTCTTGCATTCTAAGCCGCAAGTTATAGTTCACATAGACCAACTTGTGGAGCTTCTTGTATGACTGACAGTTGCGAACTTTGGTGTGGATGAATGCGAACGTGCTCCAATTGCACTCGCATCTGCTGGAAGAAGCGCAATGCGAAACGATGCGTAGAGCCAACTGCTGGAGCGTGGGTGTGTCCGAACCAAACACACCCCACCAGTGCGCTGCAATTTAACAAAGACAAAAATAATTACGATGCGGAAATATGAGACTGGCATTATATTTAATATAACATAAGAAAAATGAAAGGACAGGGGATGTCGCCTAGAGGGGGGTGAATAGGCGAATTAAAAACTTTGTAACTAAATGCAGCGGAATAAAAAAATTTGCAGCTAAATAAAATCTCCGAGGGTCTAAGTCCGAGTGTCCGGATTTTTATCTGGATACTCAAATATCCGGACCTGTCAGGGTTCGAGTCGGATACTCGGATTGGATCCGAGGACTCAGTCGAGTGTCCGGACTTATCTCCGGATACTCGAAATGTCCGGACTATCCGGTTGAAGTCCGGATACTCGGATTTAAGACCTCGAAATGAGATTTTAAATCCCGCAATTTTTCAACAATCTACTTGAATACAAAAGATCTAAAGGCTATCAGTGCACTGGGAAATTGTAGATATGGAGCCAAACACAACAAAAGAGTAGATCGGGCAATTTCAAGATTCAAAATCAAATACTAAAGCATGAGTAAGAAGCAAACTTGGAGACGATGATTTTTCACCCGGTTCGGATCCTTGAGGATCCTACGTCTCCGCTGAGGCGGCTCGGTCACACTTGAGCCGGGTCTCTTTCAACCCTCTTCCTCCGGTGTTGCACAAATGCACTCGCCGGTCTTCACTCCTTTGATTCCTTCCCTTACGGAGGCGGAACCGACCTTCACAAACTTCCACGGCCAACCACACAAAGCTCCGGTGGCTCGTAGGCAACCTCCTAGCCGTCTAGGAGTCCTCAACCTCCAAGAGTAACAAATGCTCACGAAGAACAAGCTTGGAGATGAAATCAAGTGCTCAATCAACTCAAATCTCACTCAACCTAGCACCTCACTCCTCAAACTCTCCCCAACCCTTCTCACCAAGGGGATCACTTAGATCTAAGGGTAAAGAGGTGTTTTGGGGGCTCAAGAACAAGGGTATAGCACCTCTAATCTACAGGGTAAAAGCCTCTTTTGAAGTGGGGAAGAAGGGGGCTTTAAATAGAGGTCCCAAAAAAACTAGCCGTTGAAAACAGCTGCCCACAACCCGGAGACTCCGGAAAAAACCCCGGATACTCGGATTGGTGAGAGCACCATCGAGGAGTCAACCCGGAGTGTCCGGATTGAATATCCGGATACTCCGGATTGCACTGGCCAGCCCGACGAAAACGAGCATAACTTTTCACTCCGGACTCCGATTTCAGTGATTTTGGACTCTATTGAAAGCTAAGAACGAGGGCTACACAACTAATAAGGTCTCACTACCCAAAACTCAAAGGATAAACACAGATTTCACAAAGAATCCAAGGGAGACCTACAAATCTCACTTTCCGGCACCACCAACACCACTCTCTTTCTAAGTTTCACAAGGATAGACCACTTGAGCACTTGACACATCTAAAAGTCATTCGACATCGCATCCCTCTTAATAGTACGGCAATCCTTAGACTTAAATTAAATCAAAAGATAATATAAGTCTAGAAATAGTCACTTGCCGTCTTCTTTCTTAATGTCGATGCATGAAGACTTTCACCATATAATTGATGACATCTTCGCCTTGTCCAACTCGACTCGATTCACCTCATGAGACTCTCGTCCTATCAACCTTGACTTGATCATCCTCTCTGACAATCTCCACGCCAAGTCAATCTTTGACTTAGTCCTCACTCTTGGTGACACCGCCTTGTTGACCTCGGCTTAATGATCATCCTCCAAGATACCTTGGTCATCATACACGACGGACCTAATTCTTTCCAAACTACTCATGAAAGACATTAGTCCCAAAAGCTCAATAGATATGAACAAGTTGATATTTGTGAGCAGTTGATTACTACAAGTGTTTCATATAAAGAAGCACAACACAAAATGGAAACACTTGACATAAGAAATGTTCTCTACTAAGTACATCATGATGAATATGTAATTGATCTATATGCACTAGAGAGATAATTGCCAATATGATGAATCAATTAAATCATGGCAAGGATCACAGACTTTACTTAAATGAAGCACATGATAGAATATACACGAATTGTACATGTGCAAATAATATTTGGAGTAAGAGTAAATATGTGATCCAACACTAGATAAACTTCACTAAGAGAATTGCATGAGAATATATACAAATAAAACATGCATGCACCAAGTCAATCTATAGCAATATGAAGTTTAACTCTAGTTAATACATGCATACCATAATGAACTCAAATGAATATATATGCACAAACAAAATATGACATGAACCAATGTGCATATATAAAATCAACATGCTACTTGGAGTTCACTATGCATTTGCACAAAGGAATGCAATAACAAATATAGAAGAGATACCAAAATTGCATACCTTATCTTTGCTTAACCATCCCACTTGATTTTCCTCTAAAAGATGAGACTAATACTCAACTAGGCAATAACAAGTTAGTCTCATACCAATATAATCATATTAGAGATTTGTCATTTGTTAAGCACTAAGTTAAGCATTTACTTAATTACATAGATTGTCATTATATGCGTTTGTCATTAATCACCAAAATAACATAAGTGCCTAGATGCACTTTCAAAAAATAACAGGGGTAGTTTTATGATCATGTGCCGTCTTCTCAGCTAGCGCACTCGAGGATGATCCAACCTTTCTTCTGAAAAGATCAGACTCGTGAAGACCTCGCATCGCCGTATCAGTATCATCAGCAAGCGCTTCAAATGCATCTCATAGATTTGTTAAGAAGGAGTTGGTCATTCCAAACGAGTAATGCGTTCGGGGATTCAAGGTGGCAGCTACATGAAATTGAAGGAAACCTGTTAGTACAAGTATTTATAAGTACAAGCTGTTCAAGCGAAAAGAGAAGAATGTAGTACCAACGTTCATATAAGTACCACTTGTTAGGTCACACATTCTAGGGTCCACGACCTTCATGTATTGTTCAAAAGTAGTTGGAGAGTCATGAAACAAGCTATCATATTCTTGTCGCATAATGTTATATCGCAGTATCACCTTGCTCAATATGGGAACCCTGTCTTGATCAGCAAATCGCAAGAAGGCGTACAACGATTCCACAGATTTCACAACTGATTGAAGGTTGTCCCGCCAGTCTAAGTTCGAAATCCACCACCCATCTTCTCGCTGTGCTCCCAAACAACATCGCCCTAATTTGCCATCTGCTAATACAAAACAACAATTCAGTAATCACAATCTACCTTTCACTATGCTTTAATATTTGTGCAACTGTAAAAAAGAAAGGCATAGAAGCACCTCTCGAATAGTCTAATCACAATAACCTGTTGATAATTTAAACAGTATACAATATGAATTTCTGTCTACTTTACATTTTGCTCAAGGTCACCTTCATTCCATTTCACGTGCCTTGGCAGTTGGCAGTATTGAACATCACTTGTGTTTTCATTATGTTGTTTCTTCTATTTTAGACTTTAAGTATCATTTTCAAATGTATACGATGTGAATATAAAGTGTTTCCTATCAAACCATGCAGATATAATGGTCATGTTTGGTGCAAATTCAGCATCTACACAGCCCATGCATGCTAGCACCAGGACATCTAGCAGAGGATAATCCAAACATTTCTTTTCCTCATCTTTTTTATTTGTGAACGAAAGCATTACGACTTAACATATATGCTGCAGACAAAAAACTATGTGACATATTTAGTATCGAAAACTATGTGATAAAAAACTATGTAACATATTTTCATCTAGTCATCTACTGATTTTGCGCATACAGTCGAAAATTGAATTAGCTCACCGATTTTCGCTCGAAATTGCTCGAAAGCCGCTCGGATTTGGATGAAAATCGTCGGCGCTGTGCAGCCAACGAATTTCGCTGAAGGAGTCTCGTATTTCAACCTGTGTCGATCGATTTTCGTCGGCTGCTCGTCGATTTCTTGGTCTCCGATGCCGGATCTAAGAGGAGTCGCTTGAGGTAGATTGTATGCGGAACGGGGAATGGATGGACATCAATAATGCTGTCGGAAACATCCAAATCCATGTTTTATATGCCTTTTTTTGTGGGCCGGATGGGCTATTGGGCTCTACAGTGTTGGCCCAATGAATAGTGTGATTTTTCTTTTCTTTTTTTCCCTTTTCAATTTCCCTCATTCATTTTTTTTGCTCTAAAATGTCTCCTAAATTCGATTTTTTCACAAAATTTCATCTAAGATGTCACAATGATATTAGTACTAATTTTAGGAATTTTTACGATAAATTTTTCCAAATTTTTTGAATTCAAATTTGAATTGGATCGGTTTTTTGCTCGGCTAGAAATGCCGAACCGGCTCGGCATGCTCGATTTTCGTGAAATTCGATCGAATTTCGTCGGCTTTGCAAACCTTACCGGAGATCTCACTCTCCCCAACCGGCCGAACCCCGAGAAAACCCAACCGGCCACCACTACCAGTTAGGGGTGAAAATCGAGCCAAATTCTCAATGTTTTCAAGCTCTTTCCGAGATTGATATAGTTTAATTTAATATCATTTTATTTATAGTTTAGAAGTATTTTTAGAATCGAGCCAACGAGCCAAGCTGAGCCGAGTCAGAGCAAAATCTAATTTCATTCGAACTTAACTTATTTTAATATTTAATCACTGAATGAGGGTAATTAAAGCAATTTTAAACTAACCCAACGAGTCCGAGGTTTTTTTTTTTACAACCCTACCCACCAACCGACACACCAAAAGAAAACAGCAGCCATCTCCCACGCGCGGCCATGCCCCCTTGCCACCGCCGCTGCTGAGAAGTCGCCCTGTCCGCCTCGCTGGAAGCGCCCCCATGGACCCGGCCTCCGATGAGCTGGAGCGCCGCAGCCGCCATCTCAGCTCGCTTGTCCGCCGCACCAAGCTCGTCGACCCGCCCGAGCCGGACCCGGTGCCGGAGGTGGAGCCGAAACCAGTGGTGGAGCTCAGCGGCGGGGAAGGTAAGGGCGGTAAGGTGGAGTTGAAGGAAAGGGAGGTGAGGGCGAGTGAGGTGGGGAATGTGGAGGAGAGGAAGGTGGCGGTGCGGACGCGGGCGGCGGACATGCCATCGGCGCTGCAGCGGCGCGCGATCCGGATCGCCGCCGAGGCCGTCGCCGCCATGCCACGGCTTGACAGCAAGCGCCTCGCGCTTGCGCTCAAGAAGGTATCATACGGTGAACGCAAAGTTTCTTCTTTTTTGAATGTCATTTACTCGTGGTCAGCTAATCAGATTGTTCAGTACTTATGTCGAAGTCGAAACTTGTCTAGATCATTTATTGCTGTACACGACAACAAAATGGAGACAGATGTGTAACACAGAATCACAGTTGTAGGGTTGAAGTAAGATCTAGAGCTTGATTCTACTGATGTTCTTAGTTGGATAGTTGTTGACTTTGGGAAGCTGTACATTTAAATTTCGGAGTGTCAGGAATAATTTGGAAAGTTCTTTGGTGTTGGCAGTGAAATTGGATGCAGATGCTATTGATCTAGATGAAATGGGAGGCAGGATGGTGCCAGATCAGTAAAGTCAATGTGTTCATTTATGAGTAGTCCATTACAGCACTGAAAATACTGAAAAATATTTATGACATATGGAATGCTGAGAGGATATGCAAGAATAATTACATTTTGCTGCTATAGGTAGTTATAGCTGCAACTTGCAACCATGTTATGAGTTGAACATGTATGATACCTAAGCATGCTCTAGGAACTGAAAGGTACACCATTGCAGAGCTGACTTTGTGCAACAAGGGGATTGTAATTTTATAAGCTAGCTTGACAGCTTGGTTTTGTAATTCTGCTGGTTGCACACTTGATGATGATTGAATGGTCCGTGATAGACTGTTAGTTGTGGAGGACTAGAGGTGGCCATGAGAAGAGCAGGAAGAGGATTATAGGAAATAAAAAAATGTGATTGGTGGGTGGTGGCCGGCTGACATAGGCACAAACCCCACTAGTGACTTAAATGTTGCAGCCAGTATGTAGTTCCAAGGTAAGCCATCTGATCAAGGAATCAGACAGCTGAGGATCTGAGATCACCTTTGGATGAGAAGTGGGCAATTTCTCGTGGTTGAGCGATGCTTGATCTCAGCTGCTGATTCCATGATCTGATAGGTTCATTTTCCTTAGAGTTGGAGTATTGATCCTGAAATTGGAAACTACTTAGATTTTGTGTTCACCGGTACTTTTCGGTTAGTTACTAATTGCACACGTCCTTACCTGCAATATGCTGTTGTGTAAGTTGGTTATGACGAGAAGAAACAATAACTTCACATGTTATATTTGTTCTTTTGACCCCTTGTCACATCATTACTAATGCACATAATGTAAAGCTAATCATCGAAGTTTTTTTCGTCTGCAGCCTTAAACAAGGGAAGCAATTTAGACATTATTTATATTGAAATATTGTTGTTGTCTAAAACTTCAAGTGTAGATGTGTTTATTATCAATAGAAACAAGAACACCGGTATTGAAGCAAAGGGATTTTCTATAGAGTTGAAAAAAAGAAGATGTTTGCTGTTCATGTTATCTGTGTCTCTTGAGTGTCAAATCAAATAGCATGCTTTCACTTCCATTATTACCAAGATTTGCCTTTGATATTACCTCAGTATCGTATCCCACTTAACTAGAATCTTAAAATTCTTTATGTAATGGGTGTCAATGCAAGCTGAAACAATTGTCATGCATTATCTCCCCAGTTTGAACCAGCTAATGTTGTATTACACTCTTTGAGCGATTCTTTTCTTCCCCTTTTATTTGTCTGCATGATGAATTAAAGAATTCCCATATAGCCAGTCCAGCTACTTACAGACTGCAATAAATGTCTACCAAGTGTTTTCGGTATTCCCTAACAAATGTGTTTTCAGTATGGCAGAGAAACTTACATGTAGACTCTGAACATTATCCTGGGCAAACGCTTTTGTTATTATTATTTTATAATCAAACTAGATCTTGTAATTCTTTTGGTTTGTTGGCATGCTGTGCAGCCTGCAGCTTTGTGGTCGTTATACGTACTAGACAAGTAGCTGTGCACAATTTTTTTTCCTTTTATTCTAAGGTGCTGGAACCTTCATGTGAGGTACTTGCTGGTTTGCCGTTATGTTTGTTTGAGCAATTAAGGATGTAATTTCTCTTCCGTAATCTTCATTTCATTATCTTACAGGAATTCGATACAACATATGGGCCTGCTTGGCACTGCATTGTCGGCACAAGCTTCGGCTCCTATGTTACTCACTCCTTGGGAGGTTTCTTGTACTTCTCTGTCGACAAGGTCTACATTCTTCTCTTCAGAACCGTTGTTGAGCCACTGAGCTACCCACGGTAAAGATCTGGAGTCTATCTTCTCACTCACAAGTGTAGATGCAACGCAATTTGTAATTTAAACAATTGTATTAGATGCTGAACGCGCAGCAAGTTTAAGTAGTAGAGGAGTGATCAACCTCTCTACATACAGAAATGTAAGACAACCAAGTCTCTGTGACTTCCAAGTGCTACGCAAGCTGCTTCTGTGTAAACTCCCGTGTACTGTTGGGTGTTCTTGACCTGCAAAGCTGTAGCATGACGCAAATCAAGAAGTCTACCCTCTACTTTCCAATATTGCTCCGCGATTATAACGCTCGAGGTGGTGAGAATTCTGTCAGAGAAACTCTGTTGGACCTTCTGGTCCGTGAATTTTCTGACTCCAACGCGGGGCCCGCGCGTGACGTTGAAGCTGGCCAGCAGCGTGGCGGCCTCGCGCGTGTGCCAGCGGCTTGCAGAATTTATGGTACCGGATCGAGCTCGGAAATAGCCCCCCACCCGCTCCATCGGTTTCAAAAATCGCTAGAAACCAAGTGTTTCAAAGTTAAATTCTTTGAACTTGGTGTAAAAAAATTGATTAGCACCGATTTTCGACCAGTTTTTTACGCATAAAATTTTTTGAGTTTTTTTTCTTTTTGAATTAGGCCGGTTTATCAATTAGTATAGTTTATTGAGCTGGCTCAACACGATTTTTGAGCAATTTTCGTTGATTTTTAAAACTTGCCGCCAAGGCCTCCAGGTGCAGCGGCGTATACGGCAGCAGCTAACCCAGGGCCTTCAGGTACCGCAGATCATTGTCCATTTGTCCTAGGAGTTGCCAACCGCCAGCGCGCGCGGCGAGGAAGAGAGGAGAACGGTGGCCGCGTTTAGCGGTGGCGGTGGCGGTCAGTGAGACGTGCATTTTTGCGGCAGCCATATCACAACGAGATACGTTTTGTACGTTGACGGAGATGCTACAGGCTTATAGCTAGGCTTTTATCGGAGATATTAAAAGGTAGTGTGGTTTGCTCGCTCAGGAGCGCTCCACGACGTTTCGAGCGGTGTGGAAGCAACTATTGATCGACACATGTTTCAATGGGCCTATGCGGGGGGAGAGCTCCTCGCAGCTTGCACGCAGCCCAGATCAACTGCTCCAGGTTGCAATCATCCCCACACCCTGCCTCAATCAAGAGCCCCCCGCACCCCTAAAACCCTAGCCGAGTTGCCTCCCCTTTGCTCCTCCCATCCTCTTAGACCCATGCCGCCAGCCCCTTCTGCCGCTTTCCCCCAAAACTACCTTCCCTCCTGGTCTCTTCCTTGCTCCGGGATCATGGTTGATTTGGGTGGAATTGAGATGCCGCGGCCGAGCGGGAGGCGTGGCCGCCCTTGCATCCGCCGAGGCCACTGGATCTAGCCGGAATCGTGGTGGATATGGGTGGAATCGAGGCGCGCTGTAATAGCCCAAAATTTAATAAAATGAGAAATATAACATCAAAAGTATTCATGTGATTTATTTTTGCATTTTCTATTTTTTCTTAATTTATTATAATTTCTTTTGGCTTTTTGCTATTAAAAGAGGTTCAATTAAGTGATATGGTAAAATGGTAAAAATAAAAAGGTAAAAACACATAATCAAGAAAAATCTGAAAAAAATCCTAAAAAGATGCTACAGCTATCCAGAGCCCTAGGTATGAGATTTTTAATGATCTGGATTAAAAAATATATAATAAAAGATGAAAGTAATGATGAAAGAGCATGTCAGCCCAGATCGTATTAGATTTCTATAGAAATCTCTAGCGATTTACCTGAGCCAAAATTTTTACCATGCTGACATCATATCTTTATCTACCTCTGGTAAAAATATTAAAACTTGAAAATTTCATTTGAAGCTTTTAAAAATTCAAAAATAGGAAGTAAATAAAGCTGAAACTAATAATGTCAGAATTTTTAGAATTTAAATATAAAATTTTAAATTTGAAAATTTTATATAAGATTAATAATACAATTTTAGACCTAAAAAAATTTCATAAAATATTAACCTCATTCTCATCTTCAATTAAATATAAAACAGAATAAGCAGAAATGAGAAACATACATTGTCAGAATTGTTTAAAATTTTATACCAAGAGTTTTAACCTAAAAATTTCACTGGAAAATTATATTTTCATTGCCAACCTAGGTAAAAATATTAAAAAATTTATAAGTCGGTTTGATGTCTCTAATCAGTAGATGCATACCGGACTATCTAGAACTGTGAAGGTTGTATGGCCCTGTTCGGCTTACAGGTGGGCCCGATCACCACAGCTGGCCCTGTCGACTTCCTCCCTGCCGACTTGCCCCCACACATCAGCCGATTTACATTTCTTCTTCCTCCTTCACCCACTCCCTCTGCTCTCTCTCTCTCTCTCGCAAAAGACAACGCCATCGCTTCATTCCTTGTCGCCTTCTTTGGCACCGCAACTCGCAACCCGAAGTCACTTGCACGTCACCCTGCCACGCCGCTACAGCCTCGGACGGTGTTCCCTCACTGAGCCAGAGAACGACTGAGCCATCGTTTTCTGTCTCGCGTTCAAAACCTATAGCTACCGACTCAATTCGACTATAAAGACCACCCAGAGCAGCGCGGTAATACCCATAAGCCATCTCCTGACCAAATTGTGCAGCCACACCGCTCAAAATCACTTCGTCCCTTTCGACTCCGGTGAAACCAGTGAAAAGGGGGAAAACCTCAATTAGCCTCCACGGTGAACCACCACCTGAATCACTTAGCCTGAAGCTTCCCCCTAGCGTCTAGCGCCTTTCGCCATCTTCAATTCGAGCCCTTCTTCCCCGGCGAGCCGCCGCACCGAGCTTTTCCTTCCGCTACCACCACGCACGGTAAGAGCCTAACCCGCCGACTCATTTCCTTGTTGAAGTAGCAAAATAGGATCTATGTGATGCACTGATGCTAATAGTGGTGAAAATGAAGCTTAGGAAGCTCTAGCTTCGCCAGTCGGCCATGGCCGTCGCCACGAGTCCACGGTGGCACGCCACTTTCCCATGTCACCGGCTGGCAAGAAGACCACCCCCGTGTGCGCGTAATCGTGCTGAAGCTCATGGTGGAACCCATTCCACCTCTCCGGCGAAGTTTTGTCGCCGGCGAGCTCGAAACTCGCCTCCTCTGCTTCGGGTCCCCGACAGGCGGGTCCCAATGTCATCCACTTGCGTTGCGCCGTGGAAGCCACTACCGAGTTGGCCCCACCGGTCAGTCACTCGCGCTGCGCAGCTCACGCGGGCCCGCATGTCAGTCGCGTGGCGCACAGCCTCCCTCTGCCATCTGGGCTCGGCGTGTCAGCGCCTCAGCCCGGTAAAGTCCAAAATCGAAAAGCGGGTTTGAAACCCGAAGGCGCACTTTCCATATTTAGTAGCTTTTTCTTTTTATAGTCATTTTCAAACCTTAATATAATCAAATGGATATAACTTTTGAAATATAAGTCCAAATAAAATAAAATAAATTTATAAATTCACGATAAATCATGTAGATTCAGTATATACAAAGATATTTTGAAAAATAATTTTTTTTAAAATTTTGAATTTGAATTTAAAGAAAAGGTTAAAAGCGTGACACACATAGAATTTTTGAAAATGAACTCCAAATTGAATTAAACAAATTTTGCTAGAATCCTTAGATCCTCAGGAGCCTGAATATGCAAAAATACTTGGGGTTCACTATAGGAAATATTTGAGTTATTACATGTAGTAAGTAAATATTCAATCCAAATGATTTTAGCCTCTTGAATTTGTAAAATGAAGATAAATAATTCATGAAACAAGATTCATCATTTCTTAAACCAAAATTGCTAAAGAATGCATAATCATGTAAATGATCAACTAACATGAGCACCTAAAATCATAAGCAACATAACACTGAAAACATACCTGTTTTCTATAGTTGATTTTATTTGGTTCTTCTATCTGATTTCCTTTTGCCTTGTTAAAGTTTATTAATATTTGCTATGTTACTATTGAAACGACGTGTAGAACCTGATGAGTCTGAGTTAGTCGGTGACGATCGTGAGTTCGACTTCAACGACAATCAGCAAGGGAAGCACCCCTTCGACCATGTTGATCCCAGTTTTATAAATGTTTTATTAAATATTTTTATTGCATACGCTATGTTCATTATATATTGCTACTTTATGGTTATTGTTAGTTATACCTGTAGTTGCATAGAACATTAATAACTTTAGAATAAAGTAGACAGTATCTAATGTCAACATGGAATCCCTCACACCTAGATATCATGCTTAGCCATACTTAAAGGAACATTAAAATTTTAATAAAGTTAAAAATGTGGGATGTGACAAAATGTTGGGTAAGACCTTTCTTTATGGTGGATATTTTGATTAAAAATTAAAATAAAACTATGATTTAGACGCGGACGATTATTAGCAATAGCTGGGTGTGCAAGGAACTTGCACGTAGTGTAGGGGAAGATTATCACTCGGGTCGAATTAAGGACCGAACTCAGTGTTCATTAAACCCAAGAATTACCGTACAATCACAAGGCTAGTATGGGACGTCATTAACCTATTAAGTTACTTAAAACTAGCTTTGCACATTGGTAGGTTGGAGTAGTACGGGCTTCTTCAGTGACTGGTTGCTCGAAGGGGCGCCCACACCGTGGTGTTGGGAGTAACGTTTGCTGATATAACGATGTACACCATACTATGGATATGCTTAATCATTTATTGTACAGTGATTGTTCAAACATTTACACCATAGTATGGGTTTAATGTCACCGGGCTGGTGCAAAGTTAAGGTTAAGTAGTGCAATGGTTATGTTATGATTCTTTTGCCGACACACCAAAGAAAAGTGTGTTACTAGTCTGGCAAAAGGGGAGAAACATTTCTCGTGGGTAAAGCTGTACACCTCTGCAGAGCGTAAAACTTTTCGAAAAGCCGTTCCCTCGGTTATGTGAATCTTGGTGCGCCAGCACTAGTTAGATGTTTTATTTTCATAAAACTGGATTCTACCGAGTGTTGGTAGAAATTGGTTCGTGGATTTGATCATAATACCCAGGTTCGTGAAATTTACTTATTCATATTTATGTACCATTGTTTTATGTATTAAATTGCTTTATTTAAATTTCGCTTGCAATTTAATATTCAGTATTTACAATTGCAAATTAGCTTTATGCAAAATATCCGTAGAAGCCTTTCCTTTGAGTTAGCCTGCATGTAATATAGGATTTGTAAAAGTCTTGCGAGTACGTAAGTACTCAACTTGCTGATGTTGACATTTTTAGGTGAAGAAACAGAATATCCCGACGATACATACTACGGCGAAGGTTCGGGGACGCTAGTGATGAGTTTTACTAGGGTTTACCTTGTCAGTTGCCCGTAGGGATAATGGGTTAAAGGCATACTACAAGATATTTGTCTCCACTGTAGTATTTTACTTTTGGTATTGTAAAAATACTATGTAAACCTGCTTCGTATGATTGTGATATCAATTTGTAATTGTACGTACTAGCTACTAATCATAAGACTAATACTATATACACATGGTACCTATTATTGATATTTTTTATAAAAAATAGGGCCTTACACGCGCCCGGCCCTGTACGACAAGGTGGCACCCGGATGGTGTGGAGTCTAGAGGTGGGCGTCGTGCCGGGCCGTGCTGGTCCGGCACGGGCCCATCGTGCTTCGGGTCGGAACCGTGTCGGGCCGCTACGGCCCGTCGTGCCCTCCGTGCCGGGTCGTGCAGGCCCGGCTCGCCTTCGGCGAGCCCAGGCACGGCCCATTTACGCTTCATGCCTACTTCGTGTCGTGCCGGCCCAGGCCCGGTCCATTTACACTATTGCGAGAAGAGGAAAGGACCCGAAGACGCACAGAGTTGATTATAAAAAAAATACGCCTTATAAACTACTAGTAGTATTATCGTAAAATAGAATGATATTATTAGTAGTATTGTTGCAAACCGAGGAACAACTAGTAGTATTTTTTCTTAATAATTTTATCTGATTTTTTTAGTCATTTTTACTCACTTAACAAAGGGAACTAATTATGTTTGGTGGTGCATGGATAAGCACTAAGCAAACGCCATGCTGAAGACACTGGCAGCAAGACCAGCATAGGGCCATAGGCACAACATTTGTGTGTACTCTGCTAGAGTCTAGAAGTGAGCTAGCCTGTCTTTTATTCGTTGTACATGCATGCAAAGCCATGTCACTTTGGAGCAACCAGGCAAGAGAAGGAATATGCATGCACACACACATACATCGATGCTCCTATGCATGTCGATTGCTGTGCTGCATGCATATGGAGGGCTAGCATACAGGGATTCTTTGTGTCTCAATATAAAAACATTCCAAACAGAAGCTATCTGTAGCCATAGCCAGGCAAGATCCTCTCTAACAAATGAGCTAATTAATGTGTGGAAAAAAGAAAGAAAAAATCATAAATGCCCCACCAATTTAAATGCGTGAGACCAGCGACAATGGACACAAATATTGGGAGAAAAAGAAGTAAATTTTATTAAATCTTAAATATGTACAGAGTTACTGCCTCGTTAAAAACCTTACACCCCGGTGTGGGGTACCCCCGGTAAGAAAAAGAGTAAAGTAACTACGTTTATACTAGTATAGTGTCTGTGCTAACGCCACGACGGCAGTACACCCGCTTATCAATTAAATGAGAAGATAAGTATGAATACAACACTTAATAATAAAAGAGAAATTTAGAATTTTAAATGAATTTAGAAAGAAAAACGGAACTAAATGGAGGTCGAATGGGCGAAAACGGGCTCCCAAAAGATTTTAAATCAAGAAAGAGAAAGAAAAAAGAATTTTCTGATTTTAGATTATTATTTTTTGCAGCTTCCACAGAGAGCACAGCGTGCTCTCCGGGCTTAATCGTATAAGGGAGGAAGGCAGTGTGACCGGCGGTCGCAGTGAGTTTAAGATTGGTGCGGCGAGATCGCCAGACCGACGCTGCTGGGAGGAGTCACGGATTGCATGTGAATTTCGCCAGAAAAGATGACGGTGATGGCTTAAGTTACCTCCAAAATCCGTGATCTTTACAAGAGGAGCACTTGGGGATTTACATAATGCGATGGGGTGGAGGAGAGCTTGCCGGCTTTTATAGCCCCGAAACAAGCATATTTATGGAAACCATAATTTGGGATCAAATCAGATTGGGAGGAAATTTTAGCAATAGAGCACGAAATTTGGGGAATTAACGCCATAGATGGAAAGAGGAGATTTGGTGCGGGATTGATGAAGCTTTGGAGCTTCTTTCTTGCTTTAATGGAGGGAGAGAAGAGAAGAAGCTTCTCTGGTCTGGGCTGCAGCTAGAAAAAGCTACATGTGGGTTACCTTCATTTTTTTAAAATATAGAAGGATTTTTGAAAAGATAGCATATTAGGTTAAAAAATTCTAGAAAAATTCTCAAAAAACTTTCGATTATTTTGTACTTAATAAAATTATTTAAAAAAAAATTAAATTATAAATTTGCCGAGGCACGGCATCCGCGAGCTCGCCGACCAGCAACCTCGCCGCGTCGGCAAAGCCACCGTTGGCGACCGTGGAGCCATTGTAGACCTGCGTTCTCCCAGTCGCGCTGCCCTGGTCGCCGCGTGCAATCTCCCAGCCGCGCTACCCCATCTCCCGGTTTCCTTTTTCCAGCACGTAATGTATGGTCCTTTCCTTTTCCAGGACGTTTGTTTCCTTTTCCTTGATTCCAGGACGTTTGTTTCCTTTTCCTTGTTGATGCTAGAGGTGAGGAAAGGTCTGTTGTGGGCCAAGGGATGATTTCGAAAAAATATGGAAAAATAAGTGTGTTTCCGGCCATTTGGATCCGCAAGGAAAAAAGATAAAATTAAACAAGACTCACGGGTCACTTGGCTCATGAGAAAAATTGAAAAAAATTAAGCAGCACTCACAGACAGTTGGTTCCTTAGATAAAAACTAGTATAGTGCATGTGCTAACGCTACGACGGCAATATACCCGCTTATCAATTAAATGAGAAGATAAGTATGAATACAACACTTAATAATAAAAGAGAAATTTAGAATTTTAAATGAATTTAGAAAGAAAAACGGAACTAAATGGAGGTCGAATAGGTGAAAACGGGCTCCCAAAAGATTTTAAATCAAGAAAGAGAAAGAAAAAAGAATTTTCTGATTTTAGATTATTTTTTTGCAGCTTCCACAGAGAGCACAGCGTGCTCTTTGGGCTTGGTCAACGTAAGGGGGAGGGAAGGGCAGGGGTGGCCGACCGGTCGCAGTGAGTCGGCACTGGTGCGGCGAGATCGCCGGCACCGGCGCCTGCGGGGGAGGAGTCACGGTTGCGGTGAATTTCGTCGGGAAAGATGACGGTGATGGCTTGGGTTACCTCCAAAATCCGGCGATCTTTACAAGAGGGAACACTTGGGGATTTACGCAATGCGATGGGGTGGAGGAGAGCTCGCTGGCTTTTAAAGCCCCGAAACAAGCATATTTATGGAAACCATAATTTGGGATCAAATCAGATTGGGAGGAAATTTTGGCAATAGAGCACGAAATTTGGGGAATTAACACCATAGATGGAAAGAGGAGATTTCGTGCGGGATTGATGAAGCTTTGGAGCTTCTTTCTTTCTTTAATAGAGGGAGGGAAGAGAAGAAGCTTCTCTGGTCTGGGCTGCAGCTAGAAGAAGCTACAGGTGGGTTACCTTCATTTTTTTAAATATAGAAGGATTTTTGAAAAGATAGCATATTAGGTTAAAAAATTATAGAAAAATTCTCAGAAAAACTTTCGATTATTTTGTACTTAATAAAATTATTTTAATAAAATTTAAATTATAAATTTGCCGAGGCACGGTGGCCGCGAGGTCGCCGACCAGCAACCTCACCGCGTCGGCAAAGCCACCGATGGCGACCGTAGAGATATTGCAGACCTGCGTTCTCCCGGCCGCGCTGCCCCGGCCGCCGCGTGCAATCTCCTGGCCGCGCTGCCCCATTTCCCGGTTTTCTTTTTTCAGCACGTAATATATGGTCCTTTCCTTTTCCAGGACGTTTGTTTCATTTTCCTTGATTCCAGGACGTTTGTTTCATTTTCCTTGATTCCAGGACGTTTGTTTCCTTTTCCTTGATTCCAAGACGTTTGTTTCCTTTTCCTTGTTGATGCTGGAGGTGAGGGAAGGTCCGTTGTGGGCCACATGGATGATTTCGAAAAAATATGGAAAGATAAACTGCGCTCGCCGACCACTGGATCCGCAAGGAAAAAAAGATAAAAATAGTGCTCGCCGGCCGCTGGTTCCGCGAGAAAAAATTGAAAAAAATTAAGCAGCACTCACAGACCGTTGGTTCCTTAGATAAAAATGAAAACAAAAATTCAGTGCTCTCCGTGCGCTGAAATTAGGCTCTGTGGGGCTAGATCCGTAAAAAAGTCTCGAGAAGAGTCATATTCAGAAAAAAAAATACGATCACAGTGCGAGGACAATAAAAATTCAAGTCTTGTTTCCTTGCATGCGGATCCTCCCTGATTATTTCCTTGTTTGATTCGCCCTCCTTCCAAATATGTAGTATACAATTTTGGCCAGTAAAAGATTCAAGTCTGATTTCCTTGCATGCGGATCCTCCTTATTTATTTCCTTATTTGATTCGTTCTCCTTCCAAATATGTAGATAGGGGAGGTCTGTTGTGGGGCACAAGGATGATTAGACACACTAAATAATGGCCATCGGATGTGGGTGAGTAAAGCTGAGGAAAGATCCGAGATGTTCATTTTGATGAATGCAAGTTTCGGGGGACATTTTGTTGGGTGCACGAACGTTAGGCCATCTCTAGTGAGGTGCATTATTTAGGGTAGACGTAGCAAAAATTGCTTACGTGCATTATAAAGGGGTATAGATGAAAACAAAAATTCAGTGCTCTCCGTGCGCTGAAATTAGGCTCTATGATGCTAGATCCGTAAAAAAGTCTCGAGAAGAGTCATATTAAAAAAAATACGATCACAATGCTAGGACAATAAAAAAATTCAAGTCTTGTTTCCTTGCATGCGGATCCTCCTTGATTATTTCCTTGTTTGATTCGCCCTCCTTCCAAATATGTACTACGTACAATTTTGGCCAGTAAAAAATTCAAGTCTGGTTTCCTTGCATGTGGATCCTCCTTATTTATTTCCTTGTTTGATTCGCTCTCTTTCCAAATATGTAGGTGGGGGAGGTCTGTTGTGGGCTACAAGGATGATTAGACACACTAAATAATGACCATCGAATGTGGGTGAGTAAAGCTGAGGATAGATCCGAGATGTTCATTTTGATGAATGCAAGTTTCGGGGGACATTTTGTTGGGTGCACGAACGTTAGGCTATCTCTAGTGAGGTGCATTATTTAGGGTGGACGTAGCAAAAATTGCTTACATGCATTATAAAGGGGTATAGATACATAGACTACCCAAGGCTGAGATTGTCAAAGTCGACTACCACGTCCGTGATCTCCTGATCCTCTGCCTGATATTGTGTCCTCTCATCTGCACGCTCCCAGTCTTTGAGGCATGTAATTTTCTTTTTGATTTTTGAAATATAATATAACAAACGAAGTTCAATGCTTACATAGATTTGATTGACCAAATAAACAAAGTTGAAATTTTTTGAAAAAATTATATAATGGTACTGAGTCAATTATGAATCTCTCAAAAGAAATTTAGATCATAATCACACTCAAGAAAATTTATAAAATTCTTACAATATAACTGTCCCAATTATGTTCATTCTGTTTTTGATTTTTTAAAATAACAAATGAAGTTGAATTCTTTTGAAATTTTTTATGTATGATCCTAAACTACTAAGGATAGTACCATAAAATTTTCAGATTATTATCAAGCCTGTATAATTTTATAAAAATCTGACAGTGTTTCTGCTAAAATTTTAAAATGTTTAAAAAATTAGGTTTTTCAACAAATTTTCATAGGAGATGACTTTCTTAAGGGTTATTGGACCAAATCCGGCCCTAAAGCATTCAAAACTGGCTAAAAAACACAAAATTTGGCCGAAAAACGAAATTTCGGATTTTACTGTAGTAATTTCAAATTTTTTTAAAAAAAAATTCGGTCAGTACTTGAGATTTCGGGGTGGTCCGAAATCCGAAATTTCGGCAAAATTTCGCCGAAATTCGCAGAAATTTTGAACCTTGGTGGGAGGCGTAGGCGGTAGCGGTCGCATTGCTGGTCTCGGGTTGGTCTATGACGCCGCCCAGCTGCCGGAGGGCGGCATCCTTGAAGACCCCCTCCGTCGCGAACGCTGTCACCACCTTGGCCTCCTCCCTGCGTTTTCCCTTCGGCACTGCTCTCCACCTCTGGTCCCAGTCGCCGTTACCGCCACTCGTCTAGCCTATGCACCACAACCGTTCCGGTTTGCCTTCTCTTCATGTCTTAGCCCATCCTCCATTCCTCCTTCCTGCCCTTCGTCCAAATGCAGCTTATATACATGGTAGCCTCTATTCATTCTCTCATTCCCTTCCTTTCTCTCTTTATCACTCTTCATCTAAGTGAGCTGGTAACATACTACGGCAAATAAACTAGGATGTAATTTATTGATATTGTGATTTTGCTTCGCTGCAAAGTTGTAGAGCTATTGCTATTGTCAGTTGTCACTGTTCATTCCATGTGTATACATGCACCAACTACTTATGCTATTTTTTTTACTTCTGCTTGTTATGGAGTAAGATGATCAGGCTTGTCTGTAAATTGGACAGTGTAGGGTTGGTGGCCTTCTACCAATAACAACACATACATGGGACTTACTGATTTTGTGAAGCAAAGCAATTACATACGCATATAGAGATAAGCTCTAGCAGCATAACAATTCTTAGAAGTTTCGTGAATTAGTATATTCATTGAAAAATTAAGATTGTCAAAAATAGCATTCGGCATTATCTCCAAGCTGCATGAGCTTTCAAGTTCATATATAAATGACGAATTTATTATGCCAATATTGCAATGAGTACTAAGCTTGACGTTGCTAATGGGTTTAGTACTCACTGACAATGTTTAAGAACTAATTTATGTGCCTTATTTTTTGGTGGATGCATCAGAGGAGGCTGGTGCAGCGAGGTCCACAATTTGTACGAACGTCGCTTTGTGCAGCCAGCGAACAGTGGGTGATGCTTTCTGTCTAACATTGACCTAACAGGTTCTCTGTTTTAAATTAGCGATGTAGAATCGATATACACTAAACTAGCAATTAGAGGGGGTGAATGACTGCACGGAAGCTAAAATCATATTTTTGATCTACTAAAAATTCACCCCAATTCGGACTCAAAAAATTGCTTTCGTATTCGACAAAACAGAGTAGATACGTTCTGTAAATCGCTAATTCCTGGAGATCCAACCGTCAGATTGACCTGAAATTTGAACATACGAAACTATATTCCAATACGAATCTAAAAAAAAAGAATCAGCTCGATCGGACTTACGGATCAAAAGTTATTAACCTCGCAAGCTTACTATGATAGATTATGGCGAGAACCGATCAAACCCTAATTTCGTGATTAATCACAATCTACAAAAGATTAACCAACGAAACTTTGAGGAATTCTAAATTGATGCCCTAGGAAGGTTTTGGATAGATCAAATCAAGAAGAAATTCAAAGAATCAAGATAGACAATGATTCAATCTACTAAACGTAAACAGGCTTGAAACGAAATCAGAATCTGATTACCGCAAAGCGCGCATGAACAGTGGTGCACGAATACTGTAGAAATTACTGTATCTTGCAAAGTACTGTAGCGGCAAGGAATGCTGTAGCATCGAAATTTTTCTTGGCTCGCTGCACAGCCGCCGAAGACCCTGCTCCCTTATTTTGTGCGGCCCGGGAGGTTGAGGAAATTTGGATTTTTATTTCTTCTTGTCTAGTTTGATTACAATACTACAAACAAAAGAGTTTAAACCCTAATACCTAACTTTCTCTCTCATCTAAACAGGAGACATTTCTCTCCTATTTATAATGAGCAACAGTTCGCATGCATATCCACCTGGGTCAACATGGTCCAATACATGCAAACTGCCCCAAACAATTACAACTGCACGCGTACGGCCCACCTGCCGTACTCACGTGACTAACCAGCATTCATGTGCACCGTTCTCTAGCCCGAACGTCCCACATGACATCTTTGACCACCATTCCTCCCTGAACCTAGTCCCGGACCTAGTTCCAGTCCCGTCATCGACCACGTTCGCCCTCAAGCAACATCTGCACATGAACAAACACAAAACTGTGTACGAGTACAAATCCACAACTTGACTCAAGATCAATCCATGCAACCACTCAAACGAGCGCATTGCATCAAGCAAAACTATTATCATACTATCACAAGCATATCAAGTAATTATCTGAAATAGCAAATGCAAAAGCACAACTCATGCCATCAACACAACCACTTTGCAATACCAATTTCATTACTAAGCCAATTTTTCAGCACATAATTTTACAAGCGATAATTGGCATATAATTCCAAAAAATACTGTGACTAGAGGTTGTTAAATTTTTTTAATTTTGGCATTTCACCAGATAAGAAATGTATACTTCCACTGGACATAGTCATGTTATAACATTTAGCGGAGTATCCATGCTTTCGACCCAATCCTTAAACGTTGTGAACTGAAAGTTGAGACATGAGAGGAAACAAATATTGTGGTCTTTTTGGGTGATTTAAAAAGGTGGAGATTTCAAGATTTCTGTAGTTTTATTCATCATTCTCTGCTTTATCTTCTGAATTTGGGTCACAAGTTTCCAATGTTAGAGGCTTAGGCAATCTATTTTAGTCTGCCATGAGTCCATGATTGTTTGAGATGAGCATAGATAATAAGCAACCGTCGTTATGAGTCGAGCTGAAAGATGATCGTAAGCTTTCTTTTTTCAGACATAATGGACGATCGGTTTCTGCAGGCTCCACCACGCCCACCATCGGCAGCAATGTGGAGGAGGTCATCTTCAAGAAATCCAATTCAAGGTCTGCATTTCTCTGGCTATCTTTACCTAACTAAAATGCCATGGTGGTGGCCATTGAGTGCTGTGATTGCTATGCTAAGTGTTGGTTCAAAGTTCAAACTTCAAATGACTGTATGGTGTTTCTTAATAGGGCATACATATTCCGAGTGTTGGTTAGGAGACATAGTTAGGTTTGGTTTAGAGGGTTTGCTGGGAGAAATAAATAAATAAAAGTACGTGACTTTGATATACTATGTTCGCTATTGGTTTTACTAAATGAGAAAATTCATGTTTCAAACAACAATCATTCATGTAATTAGATACACAAGGATTGGTGGAACAAAATGAGAAAACCATCATGAGTTGAATTTATGAATGTTTCTGACTCAAATTGGGCTTTGTGTAGGTATCTAGCTTTTGATTACAAATTATAGGGACATGGAAGTGTTAGATATGTTTTGTACCATTGTCTTTTTATGGATTTATGTTGTATGAACTAGAGATAGCTTCTGAAGGCGCTGCTAGTTTTTTTTTTTTAACAATTATGCTGATATATCCTGATTTATGCCAGAGCATATTCACCATGTTTCCTTGCAATTTATGCATGACAACGAACATGTAATGAATCCAATGGATTGACAATCCTACTCTTCTCTTACCCCATCCTGGACCAATGCTCACTACGATGAATATTTCAGTAGTTTTACTCTTTAATTCTGAATTATATATAGTGATATTAATTTTTCTAGCATCGCTAGCAGGACAGTAAGAGTTGATGTGGGAAGGATGGGGGTTTCCAATCCTTCATGGTATGAACTGTAGAGCTTGGTATAGTTATGCTCAGTGCTTTGATATTGATTAGCACTGCCTGATGAGTATTGAAGCGTTGAGTACCAAAGCATTAGTTATTCGCATGTGTCGTTGTACTTATTTTGTGCTAGCTGATGAAATGAACCAGTCTACTACTGATAGTGCTCTTGCTTACCTTCATTTTTTATCTTCCTTCCCTTCCTTTCAGTACCCCACGATGGCTCAACGAGTCATGGAAGGTGGTCCTTGGTTGGCGGCACGGCAAGAAACAGGCAACTCAAAGGCTCCTCCTATGTAGATGCTAAGCCATCTAAAACCATGGTATGAGATAAGATGCTTAGCGAATGCATAGTGTTAATCCAAAATAAGGCATGTTCTCTTTTGGGTTTGATTACTGAAAAGGGACCATCTGTATTTTCTTTTTATTGTTTTGTCACGCTTGCTGCCACTTGAAGATGAAAGTCATATTGTTTAGTAGTAGCTACGGCAATGGCGGGGGTTTTTTATTTGTCCTGCTGGGTTTGCACTTACACTTTGACCTCTTGGTAGGATGATCACTCTAATTTTGCTATAAATGAATGTCATTCTAGCTTTCCTTGGTGATTCATGGTCCGGTATGCCGATTTGCTGCGTAATTGCATGATGTCATGGATAGCTCGCTGCCTCGCTCATGATACTCTCCTCCCCCAACTTTCCCAACTGGTAGATACCATGGAAAAGGATAACAATCAACCCCTTCGTAAATCGCTTCTATCTTTATCCAGCAAACAGCCCGTCTCGTCAAGGCAGGCTGAAACAATGCAAGTACCCATTTACCACCATAAACCAAGGTTTCAAAATTCGGTTTCGCAATAAATTTCGTCCCTGGTCGGATCGCGAGATTTCGCCGAAATTTTGGACGAAATTTGAATTTCAAAATTCAAATCCAGTCCATGCGGGAACGAAAAATCCGAAATTCGGCGAAAAAACACGAAATTTTGGGTTTTTTTGCACCGGCAGAAAAGTGGTCTAAACGTTAACGAAAAATTTTAAATTTTTTTTGGAGGTTCCTGACACATTGCTGATGTTCTCACAAAAATTTCAGCTGATTATCACATCTGAGGAATTTTTAAAAATTCGGTGAATGGTACTGTCCTGATAAAACACTGACCGACAAGTTTGATCCGAATGAAAAATGGTCAAATCAAGTTATAAACTGTTGAAATTTGTTTTAGAGAGTCCTGACACATTTATGATACTGCCATAAAAATTTCAGATTATTCTGAAGTCTGTGAAATTTTTAAAAATTCAAACATTGGTACTGTCGTGATAAAACGCTGACTGGCAATTTTGAACCGAATGTAAAATGGTTCAAACCACGTTATAAACATTTGAATTTTTTGTGTATGGTTATGATGTATCTCTAATGTTCTCATAAAATTTTTAGATGATGATCAAACTGTATGAATTTTTAAAAATTCGAACAGTACTACTGCCCTGTTAAAAGGTTTACCAGCAAACTTGAACAAAATGAAAAATTATGTAAACCACGTTAAAAACTTTTGAAAATTTTTGTGGATGGTCATGATGTAACATTAATGTTTCTTTAAAAATTTTAGATGATGATCATTCTCAAATAATGTTTAAAAATTCAGACAGTGCTACATCCTGATAAAAATCTAATAATCAATACATAGATTTGCTTTAGCAATTAAAAAAGTTTAAAATTTTTGAAAATTTTACAAAATAGTGATAAAGAAGTTAATTTTACAAAATGGTGATAAGGAAGTTATTAATATCCCATAAAAATTTTAATTCATGATTACACTCCATGAATTTATAAAATTCTTACAAGTCACAGTACCATTTATGTTCTTTTCTTTTTTATTTTTAAAGTATAATATAACAAACGAAGTTCAATGCTTACATAAATTTGATTGACCAAACAAACAAAGTTGAAATTTTTAAAAAAAATTATATAATGGTATTGAGTCAATTATTAATCTCACAAAAAATTTAAATCATAATCACACTCAAGAAAATTTATAAAATTCTAATAATATAACTGTCCTAATTATATTCATTCTGTTTTTGATTTTTTAAAGATAACAAATGAAGTTAAATTATTTTGAAATTATTTATGTATGATCCTAAACTACTAACGATAGTACCATAAAATTTTCAGTTTATTATCAAGGTTGTACAATTTTATAAAAATCTGACAGTGTTTCACCAAAATTTTAAAATATTTAAAAAATTCAATTTTTCAACAAATTTTCATGACTTTCCTAAGAGTAATTGGGCCAAATCTGGCCATAAAAGTTTCAAAACCGGCAAAAAAAACACAAAAATTCGCCGAAAAACCGAAATTTTAGGTTATTGTAGCAATTTCAATTTTTTTGCCGATACTTTAGATTTCAGGTGGTCCGAAATTTCGCCAAAATTTGGAACCCTGCCATAAACAAATACCAAAACAACTGAAGCAGAAGCCAAAAAGATGACGAAGGATCACTCACAATAAGCATGGATAAAACAAGGCAAACCGAAAATACAGTGCCACCACCAACAGTTACGAGCGAGAACAAGCTCCAGTCCCCAACGGCTACAAGCGGCGACCGCAACCTACCCTAGCACCATCACATATGGGGAGCCCCAAATTTTCCGACAATAATCATAGCACAGCTACGACGTTGGTACCAAAGAAACCAGGATCCGGAGCACATTGCATAGTGTCATTAGACAGTAGCAAACACTAGCTAGTTTCTTGGGCACGTAAAGCCGGCTTTACTGCCCCTCGCTGGAGTCGTGCTTCGGAGCCTCCCTGATCTCTTCGGCAGCGTCCTCCTGAAACCAAGCACATCGGATACCATTGTTCAGGAATCAGGGCGATCTTGAAGACACCGATGAAGAACACCTGAAAAGGTATGCGTTTAAGAAACGGAAGATACCGTGATGTCGGAGGTCCACAGGGTCAAGTTATCACGGAGGAGTTGCATGATCAAAGTGCTGTCCTTGTAGGATTCCTCGCTCAGGGTGTCCAGCTCCGAAATGGCCTCATCAAAAGCCTGTAAATTGTAAAGGGGGGGACATCATCATGATGCCAGCCATATCTCAATGAGGATCCAAGCCTCTAAAGAATCATAGATCTTTTGTATAAGAAACTCTCAAATGGGCCAGACAGAATTACTTACTCAAATGGACTTAGCTACGGTACTCCACAAGTTTAACTGGATTGTGAAATCGACTAAATATAGACCTATGAAAAGGTGCATACCAAAAGGTATTGCAAAACACACTAATTTGCAGTAAGGACAAGATGACTTAGTGTGACTATTAAGAGCTTTGGCACTTGCAAGATGAACAATGACCGAGCATTGCAACAAGCCTACAACTGCAGAAGATAATTTTATTTTTATCCGATTCCTTAAAGTCACTTCGATGGCTAGTGTAAAAGAATTGATAGAACAGGTCAAGGGGACTTGCATTCATGACAGCTAATACAAACTCAGGGTCAACCAATAATAGTTGGGAGACTACACGCCAATAATAAAACTAAGGTTAGGTAAACCACATGGGAAGTTTTTTTCTGGGCACACTCAGCACCACAGTTGACAAACAATGCAAAGATTTTGTTGTCTCCCAACTATTTTTCTACAAGACAATGAAAGAATAGTAAGTGAAAGCAACTAAACCAAAGTGTTGGGTGCACTGTCTATATCATAAACAAAGAGTGCACATATCTATGACTGCAAGTTTTGCAGTAGTGACATCTGCAGGGCTTCATAGTTCTAGAGAAAGCATCACAAAAGTGTCGCTAATATACAGTGATAAGGGAGCAAGAAGTTCAGAAATGCAGAACATGAAAAAAAAAGGCTATATAGTAATAATTACTACAAGTCCAGTAGCAAAAGATCAGATACTTTCTTTATCTAGTTGAGAAAACTTATGTCAATAAGTGTGATATATAATATAGTTCACCGCACCCCCTAATCTTCTCCCTTTTGTGCTCTTGAAAAATTCTACATAATATTTTTTTGGTCAAATCAGCATATAGAAGGTGGCAATGGAAAGCTAACAAAAGGAATATGTTGCGTGGATGAAATATTAGCCTGGCTTCTGCTCAATATTAATTATCAGACGACTTGTATGTATTGCGATACATAGTGATATCATGTGATCACCGCATCAAACATTGATACACTATCAAGATACAAATATAACATTCACTACACAAGCATTGCATATCTAACAGGATACATATATAAACATAACATCTAATTGATGAATAAAAACTAACCTGCTTTGCGAGATTGCAAGCACGATCAGGTGAGTTGAGGATCTCATAATAGAACACTGAGAAGTTAAGTGCCAGCCCAAGCCTAATCGGATGAGTTGAGGGCAGCTCAGCCAAAGCAATATCCTGATAGAAAAGCTTTTTTTAAAGAGAAGTACCATATGTACTAAAATAGCCAACGAAACAAAAAAGGAAAGGAAAGAACGATGCTTCACCAACAAAATTTTACATTGTGATCAAGGAATTTGAAAAAAGAAAAATTGATTCACCTGAGCAGCCTTGTATGCCACCATGGTATTCTCAGCAGCATCCTTCCTCTCAGCCCCAGTCTTGAATTCGGCAAGGTACCTATTTATCACAATTGATTCAACCAAATGAAAACCACAATCCCATAATTAATGAAAAAAATCTCTAGTGGACATCATATTACCTGTAGTAGTCACCCTTCATCTTAAGGTAGAATACCTTTGACTCAGGCGCGGTGGAAGAGGGGACAAGGTGGGTTTCGAGCAGCTTGAGGATGCCATCGCAAATCTTGGTAAGCTCGGTCTCGATCTTGCCACGGTAGTCCTTGATGAGTGATACTCGGTCCTCGTTGCCACGGCTTTCCTCCTTCTGCTCAATGGAGGAGATAATGCGCCATGAGGCACGGCGGGCTCCAATCACATTCTTGTATGCAACAGACAGGAGGTTGCGCTCCTCCACAGTGAGCTCCTCGGAGTCAACCGTCTTGGCCACCTTCTCCATGAACTCGACCATCTCCTCGTACCTCTCGGCCTGCTCGGCGAGCTTGGCCATGTACACATTCTCCTCGCGGGAAAGCTCCGCTGGTGCCGACATCTTCAGTGTTTGCAGTTTTTAGAACTTCTAAAATGCCAAATCTGCGGGATCAAAGGAAAGAATAACGGTGAGCTAGCCGTTTACTCTTGATCTATTTCTCTCGGTATTGATATATACAAATTTACAATTCAACACTGAGTAATCTGCGATGCACACATAAAGGCACAAATTCAGAAACAAAATTTCTGATAGGCCCAAACACCGAATTCAAGTTTGAATTTTGAATTATGTACTGTATGCTAATACATTTCGAAGAGCAATTTTGAATTATTACTCTGCTCGGTGTGTCCTAGTGTACTACACATCCTCTAACCCTGCAAAACCTCGGATCTAATCAGCTATGATAAATCAACAAGAGAAAACTAAAAAGAAAGGCAAGTTTCCAGAAGCAAACATGCAACAGAATCAAATGATTCGCCTCAGAACACGGGCTTTCAAGGGATCCAAACGTACTACATCTCATATCAACCAACCTCAAACAGATAACGACGACCCCATCAGAGATCTACTCGATTCGAGCAAACCAGAATATCACTCACTAAGCACAGTACAAATCGGTACGAAAATGACAAGGTTAAGCTGAAAATTCAGGGAGAAAAAAAATCATCAAACACCACAGATCAAGGGGGATCGTAGTAGCGGCGATTTAACTGTACAAAAAAAAGCGTAAAACTGCGAGGGGAACAGGATTTGAGGGAGAAATCGCGATCGAGCGATACCTCTGTGTGCGTCGCCTCCTCGCGCTCTGGCGTTCGAATTCGGGAGGAGGAGACGAGGAGGCCTAGAAAAGCAGGGCCTCCGAGTCGCACCACCCAATGGAGCCTCGACGCGTGTCTCCGCCACCGTGGCGCGCTGCGCACGTTCTCCCTCGGGCCCAAGGCGCAGCGCCACCACCAAGGCTGACAGCGCCCGCATGTCAGCGTGCGCCTTGGCCCTGCGGGTTGCGGTGGTGGTGGGCCCCGGGCCGTGTCGTGCTGATAAGCCCCGCGTCGCGACAGCCTGGACGCGTTGGACCGGAGCGGCGCGGCAAAAATGCGAAAACGGTTTCTCGCACAGGCGGCAAAGCCTACCCGCCCACAGAGAGAGAGGGGCTTCTGCTCGGTGGGCCCGTGTGACATGCTGGCCACGTGAAGCGCTGTCGCGCGCATCAGGTGCGGGTAAAGACGGGTAGGGCGGCGGGCGAGAAAGGGCGTGGCGCTGAGGAGGACGTGGGGCCCGCGCCGCGCGCGTGACGGGAGGCGTCGCGGCCACGATGGCTGCTGTGCCCGCCGCCTTGCGGATGCGGTGTGCATGGTTTGGTTGGGTTAGGCAGCGTGACGACCAGCCGCCCGTCCCGTCTGCCCGACCCAGTGGCGGCCGTTGACTCTTTCACCTCGAGCACTTTTAGCTTTCCGTTTTTTTTTCAAATCTAGTATCTTCATAAAAAGGAGCGGGAGGTGCTCTTACGCTTGAGAGCGTAGAAGTCGACGCTGCTATGCCTAAGAGCCTGAAGCCGACTAGCCGTGGTAGCGGGCTGGCGAGCACGAGACCAGTCGCTTCTGCGCTTGGGCAGCATGAGAGGAGCGCCCGTGCTGTGGACGAAGGAGCGCTGGAGGAGGGTTGCCATGATCTAGAAGCTTTGGCGATCTTTCGCGGTAAGGGAGTGTCATCTCCGTCGTTTTTACGATCGGAAATGAGGTTAAATCTATAAATACGTTTGTAAAAAGTTAAATTTGAAAAAAAGATAGAGAAGGTTAGAAAAAGAATGATTTTCGAAATATCTTGCTTTCCTGTGGGTAATAGATGGTTGCGCAATTTGCGTGTGTTCTGTTGGCGCCGACGGAAGGAACTAGGAAGGGTGGTTCATATGCGCCGGCCGAAAACGTAGCCTCTGTCTTTGCTGTAGCGATTTACTGCATACAGAATCACTGTAACAAGTGCAATGTTTATTACTGTAGGGATGTTTCTGTAGAGCCTAATCTGCACCGCTTGCTTTAGATCCAACCACCCAAAGGCAGCACACTGTTCATCTCTGGCTTTGCACGTACAATTCCGAGTCAGCCGATGTTTGAAAGGTATGAATTTCCTGGCACCGTCAGATCTATTTAGAAAGTAGAAACTCAATGTTTTTATCTATAGGATATTATGGATAAAAAAATACTTGCTTTAGATTTTTTTTTGAAAGTCGTGAGCCTGAAATTATGTTAGATAGGAAAAATGAGGGGTACAGAGAGTGCAGGAGTCTGCACTAAAAAGAGATACAGTTCTGTAGTAAAGAGAGATACAGGGTCGCAGAGCAAAGGAGGAAGCAAAAGGAAGGAGAAAGAGGAAAAAATAATCAGTTCGGCCGATCGACTAGATTTTTTAGATGAATTGCTCCCGCAAGAATCTAGTTAGCAGCCTCATCCTTAATGGATTGAGAAATCTCGTCGTTGTTTTTTCATGTGTTTCGGAAGATCTTGTTGTTTTGCTCTTTCCACCAATACCAGCATGTTAAAATGATGAGAGTTTTAACGCCTTTTCGCAATCTTGGCCGATGGTTTACGTAGTACAGGTTTCAATCCACCATATTAAGGGTTGCGGCCTGATCCCACCGATCTGGTAAAAGAGATGGTAACCTTACCCATCTTGCTATGACCTGCCACAAGTTTCGAATCTAGGGGCATTCTATGAAGAGATGGTGCACGATTTCTAGGCTTCGGCAACACATTGGACAAAAATACTGATTTGGCCACCCCCTATGCAGTAGCCGTTGTGCCGTTCATAAGCGATTATGGTAGGCTAGCCATAAGAAGATTTTGCAATGCAATGGGCCCACGCTGGCCAGATCGCGGTATGGAAGGATGTGAAGGTGCTTCCTGTGAACTGTATTCGATATGCTAATGAGGTCAAATAGATACCAGAAGAAGTCTGTGTCCAGGATATGACGTCTTGGGCCTGTGACTGTAGGTGTACGGATTGTACCTTCCGCCATAAATCAATATACTGTAGTATAAGATTGGGCGTTAGGTTGTGCTGAATATCGCGAATCCAGTTGTTGTTTGTGAGGGCATCTGCCACGGTACGTAATTTACGCCTGGAATTCTTGTAGAGATCCGAGGCATGTTGTGCAGGTGCAGTACCCTGGAGCCATCTGTCAGTCCAGAAAGTCGCTATGCACCAATTTCCTATGGTTATCTTTGTGGCCGCGGAGAAGAGCTGCTGATCGGTTTGATTACACGGGGTAGGCAGTCCAATCCATGGTTTATCAGGAGCTTTCCATCTCAGCCATAGCCATCGAAGTCGAAGCGCTCTGGCAAACCTATGCAGGTCAAGAATCCCCAGGCCCCCCATGTTGAGCGGGCGGCAAATTGTTGTCCAACGCACTTTGCAGTTACCACCATGTAGTTCACCGCTACCCGCCCATAGGAATTCCCTTCTCAGCCTATCAAGATCCGAAATGAACTTTTTGGAAGCCTTGATCATTGTAAGTAAGTAAATTGGCAGGGAGGTCATCAAACCAGGCTAGGAAATCCTCCGGGTTGTGCCGCGTGACGCGCATGTCAATCCAGGGAATGCCTAGTCTAGCTTCAATGGATTTCGCCGCCCTGTAGGTGTTGGAGACCGCAGATGAGAATCGATCGCCTGTGACGACCAGGAGAGCCGCATGCTGACTTAGCTTTGATGTCTCATTGGCCATCACTTCAGAAGAGATCAAAGAGCAGAAAGCTCGCGCAGGGCGGTTGTCTGGACTGTAGTGGATGGCAACCATGGTGGGTGAAGCAGGAGGCAAACGGCGGGGCGGCGCTGGCCAGTGGCAGTGACGTGCAAGATGGCCGAAGCGGTTGCAATTGAGGCACCGAATCGGGTCCCTGCACGCACTGACTTTGTGGTCTGAGGCCAAACAACGAAAACACTTGCCCTTCAGAGCTGGCGAAATGGCTTTGGTGCGCAGAAGACTTCTGCCTTTAAGTAGAGCCGGGGCTTGGAACTGAACATGCTTAGGTGACTACAAGGTCGGATCGTTGGGAAGACGCCTTCGCCACTAGAACCTCGGCTTAACCGGAAGCCAGTCAGCATCAAAAGATGTAGGTGGCGCAGGTTTTTGAGGTGGCGCAGGCTTTGAAGACGATGGAACATAAGCACCAGCATGCTGAAGCTTTGAGACCAGGGGCCTTAACAGGCGGCCGTTGCAAGGAGTTAAAGCTCTGTAGATTGAGGCTTTTGGAGAAGGCTTGCTAGAAGGATTGCTTGGAATTAAAGCTTGGGAGGCAGCCGGTGGAGAAGCAATGAATTTTTTGGTTGAAGATGAGCTGATGGTGACTGGCAACAGTGTCTTGAAGGCATGGGAGAGATTTAAGGGATCCCCTAAATCTTTTGCCTCTCGGAGCTGAAATGCACTGTTCCCGTCCTGGAGTTGAGCCGGTGGAACTGACTCCCCCGCCGCCTGGTCTCTGAGAGGAGCAGTAAAGGCCTCATGGCCAAGCGTAGGCTGCGGCGTCGGAGTAGGCCAAGGCGGGGAGGGAGTTAAAGGCTCACTGACGACATCATCATCGGAGAGATCCCGGACGAGCCTGTGGAGGCTACGAGTGGATCTGCCAAGGAAATGCGGGTGTGAGGCGGAAGATCCCTGCCCAGAAGTGCAGTCGGTGCGGGCAGATATACTTGAATCCAGAGATCCGACAGTAGATCCGGCGCCTTTGATACAGATGGGACCGTTGCAGACTAAGAGAGGCGAGCCAAGGGGCGCCGGATGGTCGCCAGCCTTGGGAGGCAGTTGGGGACTGGGGGCGAAGCGATCTGGGCTGAGGGACAGGTGTCCGCCGCAGCCGGAGCGTACCGCGGCGAGGGGGTCGGTGGAGGTTTCAAATGGAGCCATTTGCTTTAGATTCAATGGCTGACAACCAGCCAAAGGCAGCACATTGTTTATCTTTAGCCTTGCACGGACAATTGCGAGCTGGCTAACGTTTGAAAGCCATGAGTTTCACAGCAATGTCAAGCCTTTTTAGAAAGTAGAAACTCATTTTTTGTTTATATGATACTTTGAATAGAAAAGTCCTTGCTTGACAACTACCCAAAGGCAGCACACTGTTCATCTCTGCATTGCACGTACAAATGTACAATCCCTACCTGTTTGAAAGGCATGAATTTCACGGCAATACTAGGTTTGTTTAGAATGTAGGAACTCAATGTTTTGTCTATAGGATACTACTGGATAAAAAAATATTTCAGATTCAAGGGTTCACAACTACCCAAAGCCCAAAGGCAGCATATTGTTTATCTCTGCCTTCGCACGTACAATTTCTGAGCTGGCTGATGTTTGAAAGATATGAATTTTATGGCAATGTCAGATCTGTTTAGAACGTAGAAACTCAATGTTTTGTCTACGTGTGATACTATGGATAATAAAATACAGCAACAAAAGTGTGTTGTTTGATTGATGGCTCGTTTAATAATATCTATGCAATCGGACAGGGATCTCCTCATTCAACCGTCAGATGAAAAATCGGCGTCCAAGATTTTCTTGGGTAGCTTTTTAATGTATCAAAAGGTACTGTAGCAACCGGTTTTTGAAGGATCTACGCCATTGATTTCTGGATCGGACAACTATGTTAAATGAGGACTGTATAAGTTACGGTCTCCATTTACACTGCATTTGATCTCTGTCCCTATACAACCACATAAACTTCTTTGGTATACAGCTGAAAATACTACTAATTTTCATAGCTGAAATAGTATAAAAAAGGGCATGTTGGCTGGTAGAAATTTCTGCAACAGCTAGCTAGTGGGTCGCTGTTGTTCTCCCTAACTATAAGATGTCGATTCTCCTTTTTCATATAACAAGAAAATTAGAACAAGTATGCTGACAAAAAAATATATTTTATTTCTAGTCTATTTCTACGGCCCGTGATGGAAGGTTAATTAATATTTTACCGTCAATACAGAGAGAGAGAGAGAATCATTATTTTTTTCTCCAGTTGTGCGGCTATGTCTTCACGGCTTGTCTTCATCCGCCTTTTCTTGGTAGGACACTAGGGTCTAGGGGCCTTGGACTATCAGCCGCATTTCGTTTGCGATTTTTTTACTAAATGGCCCCATGAATCAATTTCAGCGTTCAGGCACCGTTGAATTTTTTTTAATTTATTTCCTGCGGTCCAGTACTACTAAAAATTTGTTTAAATTTTTTGGTGCACAGGAATAATTTTTTAATTTCCAGTGGACTCCATGGAACCCGCTAAATTTTTTTTAAAAAATTCCTGTATGCTGAAAAATTTAAACAAATTTTCAACGGTGACGGACCATAATAAATAAATAAATAAATAATTTCAGCACTATTCGACCGCTGAAATTGGTTCCTAAGGACTATTTCTGCAATTTTATCGTGAGAACGGCTATTTCTAAAAAAAAAGTACCCAGGGTTTACTACAGTAAAAAGTCCTTCGTTTGCTTGATCTCCAAAATAAGTAACCGGTGACTATTAGATCCTACTAGATGTGCATGCTAATCCGCGGCGAACCAACCGCTTGCATGGAGCGCTTGGGCGGAGGACGCGGCCGATTGACCGCTCGGCAGGATCGCTTAGAGTTAGACACGGTGCGGCACACGCGACGAGCGAGGAGTAAGTCACGAGCGACGTGGAGCGAAGCGCTGGCCAGAGAACCCCCAGGTCTAATATTCGGAGTATGTCTGTGTTTTTATATTAGACCATGTCTGTGTTTTTTTAGCCTAGTCGATCCATCACCTAGTTATTTTCTTTAATATGTATACCTGATCACCGGCGGATCTACCTTTCAGGGTAGGCTATTTGCTTAGGCTCCTGACGAAAAGTTACGGAGGTGAACAGTAGCTCCGTTATCGCAAACAACACGAAAATAGAGTTTTTCTAGATAAATCTTCGTCTTAGACCGTCGATTAGTTATTTGATCAGGTTACTAAAATTTTCTGACTCTTATCACTTTATACACGTGAGGTGCTCTAGAATCTAGACAGATCAGCGAAAGTTTTTCAATTCAACTATGTACAGGAGGAAACTAATACGAAGCCTATACGAAAACCGCTATCACGTGACCCCGATGGCTTGACCTGGCACTACAGGGCCGCGAAGTCATTGTTCCCGTCCCTTCGCACAGTACACACAACCCTGCTTGAAGCTTATGCTGCTGTGTTGCTTTCTAGTATAGGATAGAGCAAATCTAGGCAAGCGAGTCAAACACTGTTTGGTCGTGCTCACGAGCAGAGCAGAGCAAGTGCTAGCAACGCCGGCGGCAGTGATGAGGCTCGGATCCGACTGGGAGGTGAGCTGATCGAGGCTTGTGGCGACTGGATCGAGCTCTCGCGGTGAACAAGACAAGACAACAAGAACAAGACGAGCCGACGTTGACCGATTCCAATGAGTCCAGCCCGGTGCGGGTGCACTATAAGATCACCTCTTTAATGAATTAAATTTGTTGATTGAATTGGTTCTAATTTTAATTGTTTAAATTTTTAAAGATTTAGAACTATTTATATTGTATTTTTAGTAAATTTTAAATATATATGCTAGATTTATTATCTTACTAAATTATTGTACAAAATTATAAAGTTGTACGTGTGAAATATACATCTCAACGAAAATTTTCAAGTTCAACCAGGGGCGGAGCTGGGCCTCGGGCCACTAGGGCCTGGGCCCGAGGCCTAGCCCAAATAGTGGTGTAAATATCCCGGCCCAGTCCCAGCCACAAGCCGCCCAAACTGAGGTGCGCCCTAGCCATCCACGCCAGTCGCGCAAGGAGGTGATTAGGAGGCCGTCGCCACTCCCGCCCGCGCTGAGCTCCGCCGCCGGCCGCTGCTACCGCCCGCGGCCCACTGTCGGTAGCCGTCGCCACCACCGCCTGCAGCCCCGCTCGCCGGCCGCCGCTCCTGTCCCTGCCCGCAGGCCGCAGATCCATCGAAGCTTCCGCCTTCCGGGCAGCGCACCGCTCCTCCACTCTGCTGATCCCGCCCCGGCGGCTCCGCGCCTCCGCGACCCGGCGCCTCTGCAGCCTCCAGTGATCTGGCTCCCACCTACGGCCGCCCAACCGACCTCCGCTCAGCCGCCGCCTGCCGCCCGCCGCCCTCGGCCCTCCCGTCGACAGCAAGCGGCAAGCCCGCAAGGGCGCAAGCGCAACAGCACAAGTGCCTCGCCAGCTCGCCATCTCGCCTCCGGGCTCCGGTTCGACTCAGGCCACTGTTGTCGTATTGTTGAAGAATGTGTGAAGGTGCTAGCTGGTGAGCAACGTGTGCCTTGTTCTCCTTTATGGATAATTCTGTCCATTTTTTTCTTTCATAGGCAATTCTATCTTTACTTAGACACACTGATAATTTAACTTTGTGTACCAGATGTTCCTGAAGTGTTATCTGTTCGACCAGATACAAATTTTGGATCTGACAACAAAGACTACAAAGGTTTGTCTCATCTAATCTGTTTCTAATGAATCAACATTCATTTCTTTACGTTGCTATTTTAAATCCTATCATCATAGTTGTCCCTTTCTGCTACTGTTGTGTTCCTCATTGGCAACCAGAATTCCATTGTTGCTAGGCAAGGTTGTGCCTTGATCTAGCTTATTTTCCATGCTGACATGATAATGGAAGTTACTGGTCCGAAACTTTGGATTACTCTACATAAGCAACCCCTATAAAGTTGCTTGATCCTTTTGAATTTTGATCCACACTCTGGGTAGTTCTTTCGTGCAAACTAAGCAGCAACATACACTGTTAGCACTTGGCAATCATATTGACCTGTTGCCTGCTGATTCTTTTACATTTTGTACTCATTGAGAACTGAGAAGTGAAAACATACCTAGTAGGTCTGGATTACATGTGTACAACTTGTATATTCCTTCTATGCCTCTTAAGCAAGCATGGAGAAAACAACCAGATTGTAAATACTGTTGATGGTTTCAGGTAATGATAGCTTGAAATCGTCAGAAGCTACTTAGGAGTCTGATGTGAAAACTAAAAGGTTATTTGTTACAGGTAAGGGCAGCCTATCTTGTCTATGCATTTTAGCTTGTTTGTTTATTCATCCATCATTTACACATGGATGATCTCTTCTGCCTTGCCCTAAAGTAATATTTTGTGGCTTTTCTTTCGAACATAGGAAATTGAGTCAATCAGTAAATTATATGCCCAATTTTCTTATGCTGTGGATGTCTAAGTAGTGTAAATTAGACATTTCGTGATTAATTGATTGGACTTAATTTAATGTAATAGAAATATATGATGAAGAGGTCGAAGCCATTGTTATCTTATTAATAGTTTATTTTTGGCCCGAGACTTACATAAATCCTGGCTCCGCCACTGCCTAAATTTCATATCAATTACTTTATGTACGAGTAGGGTTTCCATATTTTTCCTTCCAATATAAGTTGAACAAATCTCGAAATAAGTAAATTGATAAGTAATCATTATCTACAATCCAATCATGCTTTAATATTTATGTAACTTCAAAGGGAAAATGCATATAAGCACCTCTCGTTACGTATTCCCGCTGTGCCGTTTTGTTATGTCTTGGTGTGCAGTGACGGAGCTAGGATTTCAATAAGCCTCGGGCCAAAAATTAAGAGACTGTTACTAATTTCAAAAACTAAAGACATTGAGGTATAACAAAAGTGCGTCACAAATGCACAACTAAAAATAAATTTGAACTCCATGTTTAAGATTTCAACAAAATAGATAAAATACGTCAAAATAATATAGCGTAGTGGAGCGGTACAAAAGTTAATACAGTAATTCATTTTAACCAGTTAATATAGCGTAGTGGAGCGGTACCAAAAACACATAATTTATAGTGGGGTCCATTTAAACCCGTCAGCTAATAAAAAAAGAACACAATTCAATGCTATGAAGCCCAGCAATTCGAACTACTCCCAGACGCACAGTGATGCAAATTCCATCTCAGCCATGAAAGATTAAGGAACCACTACACCAAGCTACTACGTGAAAACAATTAAGTTCATTTAATCACTCTAGTAAAGAGTATTACCTGTAGCAAAGCCAAGAAGCATTTCTTGATCATAATCATTAAGATCGACAAAAAATATTCCACCAAGCCCGTGTCGTTCATTATGATGCTGCATTGAAAGGCAAGTTATGATCATATAGAAACGCAAGGTCCAAAAACCTTCACGAAAGAACCATTAATTGCTTCATTAAAAGTCTGTCTAATAGAAAATTATCATCTTCTTCAGACTTCAGGATTACCAATTTACCATGCCCACCATACAGACCCAAGACCAATTGCCCAGTACAGTTATTATGCACCAATATTATGAAGATTCCTTTCCTTTTTGTGGAAAACCATAAGGGTGTAAACCAAGTCAGCATATATTGATTTAAATTCATACCAATGAAAAAGAGACTGAACAAAGCACTGTGAATTACACCATTCATTCCAATCTTAATGTCGAAAACACCAAATGAAAAATTGAGCACACCTTAATATAGAAATAGTCATCACACCATTTCTAAATCTTGGGTAAAATGTTGGATCAAACTCATCACATGCTTGTGTTTTGAACCTGAAATTAGAGGTCAAAACATGAAAAATAAGTCACTCAATGCATATGGGGCACCAGGGGGCATTCGGCCATCGGCTAGGCCGACCTAGGGATGGCCGGGGCCGAGGGCGAGCCTTGGAGGTGGACTTGGAGAGTTGGAGGCGCTGGGTGGGGTGGCGAACTCACCTGTACGTGGTGCAGTGCAGCGGCAGCATCGGCGTAGCCGCGCGTAGATCCCTTGGCGCCACGATGAGGCGCCTTGCTGCGGTTGCGATCGGCCGGACTTGCTTGCCGTGGGCGGGATCTGACGGTCTTTGGGGTGGAATGCCGGGATCTCTCTTCTAGGCAGCGGCCGGTGGGCGGGCGGGATATGCTGCGGCCGTGGGATGAGCTTGAGGATCTGCTGGGCGGGATCCATTAAGGATGAGGCTGCTAACTAGATTCTTGCGGGAGCAATTCATCTAAAAAATCTAGTCGATCGGCCGAACTGATTATTTTTTCCTCTTTCTCCTTCCTTTTGCTTCCTCCTTTGCTCTGCGACCCTGTATCTCTCTTTACTACAGAACTGTATCTCTTTTTAGTGCAGACTCCTGCACTCTCTGTACCCCTCATTTTTCCTATCTAACATAATTTCAGGCTCACGACTTTCAAAAAAAAAATCTAAAGCAAGTATTTTTTTATCCATAATATCCTATAGATAAAAACATTGAGTTTCTACTTTCTAAATAGATCTGACGGTGCCAGGAAATTCATACCTTTCAAACATCGGCTGACTCGGAATTATGCGTGCAAAGCCGAGATGAACAGTGTGCTGCCTTTGGGTGGTTGGATCTAAAGCAAGCGGTGCAGATTAGGCTCTCTGAAACATCCCTACGATAATAAACATTGCACTTGTTACGGTGATTACAGATGCGAGAAATCGCTTCTGACAAAGACAGAGGCTACGTTTTGGTAGTAGCGATATGAACCACCCTTCCTAGTTCCTTCCGTCGGCGCCAATGAGAACACACGCAAATTGCGCAACCATCTATTACCCACGGGAAAGCAAGATATTTGAAAATCATTCTTTTCTAACCTTCTCTATCTTTTTCAAATTTAACTTTTTACAAACGTATTTATAGATTTAACCTCATTTCCGATCGTAAAAGCGAGCGGAAGATGACACTCACTTCTGCGAAAGATCGCCAAAGCTTCTAGATCATGGCAACCTCCTCCGGCGCTCCTTCGTCCACAAAGACGGGCGCCTCTCATCTTGCCCAAGCGCAGGCGATCGGTCTCGTGCTCGCCACCGCTACCACGGCTAGTCGGCCAGCTCTTAGGCATAGCGTCGACTTCTACGCTCCGGCGTAAGAGCACCTCCGCTTCCTTTTATGAAGATACTAGATTTGAAAAAAAAGGTAAGCTAAAAGTGCTCGAGGTGAAAGAGTCAGCACGCCACTTGGGTGGGGCAGGCGAGACGGACGGCGGTGGTCGTCCACGCTTAACCCAACCAAACCAGCACACCAGATCCGCAAGGCGGCGCACAGCGACCATCGTGGCGCGCGCCTCCTCATCTGCTGCAGCGGCTTGAGCCCACGTCCTCCTCGGCGCACACGCCGCTCTCGCCCGCCGCCTACTACCGTCTTTACGCGCTGATCGCGCGCGCGAGGCTTCACGTGACCGACATGTCACACGGCCCACCGGCGAAGCCTCTCTGCGTGGCGGGTAGGCTTTGCCGCTGTCGAAACCGTTTCGCATTTTTGCCGCGCGGCCCGGTCCAACGCGTCCGTGTGCCGCGACGCGGGCTTATCAAGACGACACGCCGGGCCCACCACCACCGCAACCGCAGGCCGTCGAGGCGACGCCGACATGCGGGCGGTATCGACCTTGGTGGTGGCGCTGCGCCTTGGGCCCCAGGGAGAACGTGCGCAGCGCGCCACGGTTGCGGAGACACGCGTCGAGGCTCCATTGGGTGGTGCGACTCGGAGGCCCTGCTTTTCTAGGCCTCCTCGTCTCCTCCTCCCGAATTCGAACGCCAGAGCGCGAGGAGGCGACGCACACAGAGGTATCGCTCGATCGCGATTTCTCCCTCAAATCCTGTTCCCCTCGCAGTTTTACGCTTTTTTTTGTACAGTTAAATCGCCGCTACTACGATCCCCCTTGATCTGTGGTGTTTGATGATTTTTTCTCCCGAATTTTCACTTAACCTTGTCATTTTCGTACCGATTTGTCTTGTGCTTAGTGAGTGATATTACGGTTTGCTCGAATCGAGTAGATCTCACGATGGGGGTCGTCGTTATCTGTTTGAGGTTGGTTGATATGAGATGTAGTACGTTTGGATCCCTTGAAAGCCCGTGTTCGAGGCGAATCATTTGATTTCATTGCATGTTTGCTTCGAAACTTGCCTTTCTTTTAGTTTTCTCTTGTTGATTTATCATAGTGATTAGATCCGAGGTTTTGCGGGGTTAGAGGATGTGTAGTACACTAGGACACACCGAGCAGAGTAATAATTCAAAATTGCTCTTGAAATGTATTAGCATCTGATACATAATTCAAAATTCAAACTTGAATTCGGTGTTTGGGCCTATCGAAATTTTGTTTCGAATTTGTGCCTTATGTGTGCATCATGATTACTCGATGTTGAATTGTAAATTTGTATATATCAATACCGAGAGAAATAGATCAAGAGTTAACGGCTAGCTCACCGTTATTCTTTCCTCCGGCTGGGTCAAGACCTCGGCTCGGGGCTCGGGCATGGGTTGCTCCTCTGGCTGGGTCAAGAGGAAGCCAAGCCTGCGCCGGATGGGACGTGGACTATCAGGCCTTGGGCCCAATTCGAACATGAACAATATTACTTCAATGTTTTTTGAACTAGGCCTCGGGCTGAGGCCCCATTGGGGCGAGGGCAAGCTCCGCCCCTATTAGTGTGGATAGGATTCGGCGTCCGTTTTAGTCCATTAGAATATAGACTGAGGTTTGAGAATGAGATCACGGTTCGCGGTGCGTGCTGCGTCTGATACTGATCTGCTGCGGTGCGAAAATTGCCGACCCACGCCGTCAGCCGCAGCCCGTTGCCATAGCACAATACGAGCCCCCAAATTCTGGGCCGTGATCACATGCCGTCCGCGCAAAAACAGCTCGCACTCATGGGCTAGCACATCTCCCACGTGAAACACGAACCGCAGAAATGGGCCTTCCGCACTCGGCCCTGCCTCTCGCCTAGTCTCGCATCCTCACGGACCCGCCGCCTGCACCTCGCTCCCAGCCTCCCATCCCCTGGACTTCGCCGTCGCCTCGCGCCGCCTCTGGCGCAAGTCAATCCTACCGCCCGAGTCTCGGTCGGCGCTCGTCGGGAAGCCAAGCGAGCCGCAGAAGTCGCTCGGCGGGCTACTAGATCTGGTCACCTCCACACGCGATTCGGTCTCCAGTTGCTCGTGTTTGGCGTTGTGGATTGTATGACGTTAGCCGCTGAAATCTCTGTGGGTGATCTCTTGTATTCCTTTCCGACTAATACTACTTTTATCATAGAAATCTTCCCATGGAATAGCGATATAGCCTGATTCGGATCGGGGCTCCTCGAGGAGTTCGTTCTTCCGTCGCTCTGAGCATAAATCCTTGTCGAGAGTTTTATGGTTAATGGTTGCTCTGGTCAGGAGGATCCCACTTTCGTCTGATTGTTTTCATTTAAAATTACTAGATGGTTTGAAATCTCAGAGAAAACTAGATACTGTGCTAGATTGAATTTCCGGAATTTGTTAGATGGATTTGGATTGTCACGTGTGCTAGACTATTTTGGGGGAAATCATGTTGGGTTGTTATATGCTCAAATGACTAGGCTTTGGTCACACATTCCCGTTGGAAATTTGGGATTGTTGTTTAGGTAGTCCTTGTGCTAAAGCTTCTTTGTTTTTTCTGTTTACTTATTCTTTGTTGCAGAAGCGTAACAACTATTTACCTTGCTTAAAATGTCCATCTTCCGCTCCATTCTCCCGACAATAGCAAGAAGCAGTGGTTGGAGATGCTTTGCTACTGGGGTTCCTTCCGATACTGTAGCAGAGCTAAATAAGGTCAGGCATTTTAAGTCTCTCTCTTTTGAAAATTGTCTTTTGCAACTTTTTCCTGTTATCTAGAAATCTTACTGAAAGTAAATATGGGTATGTATATTTGCCGTTTGATGCTTTGGACAATGGCTACTATGGAATCGATTTGTACTCGGTATTTGGCATTTTTGATATCTTCAGGTTGGGACACTCCAGTGTGCAAACATGTACATATAAGTATAGGTTCAGTTTAAATCGAACTGTTACCTGAATAGACAATTGCTCCTCTATTCCTGAGCTGTAAACTGGTCCTGTGCTTTTATAATCAGGTTTGGGTATTGTAATTATGGTTTGTCTTGAAAGTTGAAAGCCAAAAGTTGCGTCATTGTCTATTGTTCTCACAAGCACCTTCCGTTTTTACTTGCATTAGTCTTTTTTCTTTTTTTAATGAGGGTGAGAATTTGCATATGTTGTTGCCCACAGGATAATAGTTTGGAGGTCTCCGGTAAAATAACCTATTAACATATGCTTGATTTCTTCATATGGTCAACCACAAGTCCAGGATGAACTAAAGTTACAAGGAAAAGCTTGTATTACACATCAGAGTACCGAAACAGAATCATGCCCTGTTGCTATGTGAACTTGGGTTTTGGCCAATTCTTGTCTATACTCTAATATGCATAATGTGCCCCTTTTTTTTTACTTTCCATGCTGTGTTCATGAGTCAGAATTTACCATCTGAATCCATGTCTTAGGTGCTGAATTATATTCAATATGCAGAATTTTTAAAGCAATGACAATTATTTACAAAAAAACTAAATATAGGTTTGTAACTTGGTCTTGTGCAATGTCCTCGTAAAAATGTGTTTAACTGATTTACTTTGGAATTGGGCATTCAAATGAATGATTACTACAGCAATAATTGTCTCAAAATTTGCAATCCCAGGAAATGGAATCAATATTTGGTGAATCTCCTTCACCCAGTCCTTTAGGCTCAAGTCCTCCACAGCAACCAGCCCGGCCTACTTATGGAACCGGGGATGCACAACCAGTGCTTACCCATGTTGATAGCAGTGGGCAAGCAATGATGGTTGATGTCTCGCCCAAACAAGACAGCAAGAGAGTTGCTATAGCCAGCTGCAGGGTATTGCTAGGCCAAAAGGCGTTTAATTTGGTGGCATCAAACCAGATTGCCAAAGGAGATGTCCTTACTGTTGCAAAGATTGCTGGAATAACTGGTGCAAAGCAAACTAGCAACCTCATACCCCTGTGCCACAACATTAATCTCTCCCATGTTCGTGTTGATCTTACTCTTAATGAAGAGGACTCTTGTGTCATCATAGACGGGGAAGCCACAACCATTGGAAAGACAGGGGTTGAGATGGAAGCACTGACTGCAGTGGCCATTGCTGGCCTCACAGTATATGATATGTGCAAAGCTGCTTCAAAGGACATTTGTATAACAGATATCTGTCTCCAGCAGAAGTCTGGGGGAAAGAGTGGAAATTGGTCCAGGAATTAGCGGCTTCAATTTTTTTTTCTGGGTATATGAACTATGAGAATGATCTGGGCATCAGAAAGTTTTATAATTCTCATCCCATTTTGATTTGGCTTAAATGCGTGCTTGCTGGAATGTTCTACTTTCGAGTCATAGCTGAGTTTTTTCAAATTCCTACTTGCTGTAAATGCATTGTTCAATGATTTTAGAATAACTGGTTATGTTACTTGAATGCATCTTTTTCCTGATATATTGTCAATTCTCATCGTTGCTTCTGCAGTTCTGCATCTTATGCAAACTGTTGTGCACATGTCAACATAAGGTAGATGAAAGTAAGGAATAACTATGTTGAGATATTTCCCGTACTGTGTTGGAAGAATTGCAAGTGCATAAAAAGACAATTTTATTTCTACAATAGATGGAACTATAAATGAATCTACATCTGATACCCTTCACAGCTGCAGTTCAAATTTTACCGTAGAAGGGTATTTTTTTTGTAATCATTCATTTGAATGCCCAATTCCAAAGTAAATCAGTTAAACACATTTTTACGAGGACATTGCACAAGACCAAGTTACAAACCTATATTTAGTTTTTTGTAAATAATTGTCATTGCTTTAAAAATTCTGCATAGTGAATATAATTCAGCACCTAAGACATGGATTCAGATGATAAATTCTGACTCATGAACACAGCATGTAAAGTAAAAAAAAAGGGGCACATTATGCATATTAGAGTATAGACAAGAATTGGCCAAAACCCAAGTTCACACAACAACAGGGCATGATTCTGTTTCGGTACTCTGATGTGTAATACAAGCTTTTCCTTGTAACTTTAGTTCATCCTGGACTTGTGGTTGACCATATGAAGAAATCAAGCATATGTTAATAGGTTATTTTACCGGAGACCTCCAAACTATTATCCTGTGGGCAACAACATATGCAAATTCTCACCCTCATTAAGAAAAGAAAAAAGACTAATGCAAGTAAAAACGGAAGGTGCTTGTGAGAACAATAGACAATGACGCAACTTTTGGCTTTCAACTTTCAAGACAAACCATAATTACAATACCCAAACCTGATTATAAAAGCACAGGACAGTTTACTATTTCAGAATAGAGGAGCAATTGTCTATTCAGGTAACAGTTCGATTTAAACTGAACCTATACTTATATGTACATGTTTGCACACTGGAGTGTCCCAACCTGAAGATATCAAAAATGCCAAATACCGAGTACAAATCGATTCCATAGTAGCCATTGTCCAAAGCATCAAACGGCAAATATACATACCCATATTTACTTTCAGTAAGATTTCTAGATAACAGGAAAAAGTTGCAAAAGACAATTTTCAAAACAGAGAGACTTAAAATGCCTGACCTTATTTAGCTCTGCTACAGTATCGGAAGGAACCCCAGTAGCAAAGCATCTCCAACCACTGCTTCTTGCTATTGTCGGGAGAATGGAGCGGAAGATGGACATTGTAAGCAAGGTAAACAGTTGTTACGCTTCTGCAACAAGGAATAAGTAAACAGAAAAAACAAAGAATCTTTAGCACAAGGACTACCTAAACAACAATCCCAAAATTCCAACGGGAATGTGTGACCAAAGCCTAGTCATTTGAGCATATAACAACCCAACATGATTTCCCCCAAAATAGTCTAGCACACGTGACAATCCAAATCCATCTAACAAATTCCGGAAATTCAATCTAGCACAGTATCTAGTTTTCTCCGAGATTTCAAACCATCTAGTAATTTTAAATGAAAACAATCAGACGAAAGTGGGATCCTCCTGACCAGAGCAACCATTAACCATAAAACTCTCGACAGTGACGATGCCTAGAGCAGCACGGAAGAACGAACTCCTCGAGGAGCCCTGATCTGAACCGTGCTATACTGCTATTCCATGGGAAGATTTCTATGACAAAAGTAGTATTAGTCAGAAAGGAATACAAGAGATCACCCACAGGAGATTTCTGAAGCGCTGCTGATACAACAATCACAACGCCAAACACGAGCAGCTGGAGACCGAATCGCGTGTGGAGGTGACCAGATCTAGTGGCCCGCCGAGCGACTTCTGCGGCTCTGCTTGACTTCCCGACGAGCGCTGACCGAGACTCGGGGGCGGTAGGACGCTGCGGCGCCGTAGGCGGGCGCGAGGCGACGGCGAAGTCCAGGGGATGGGAGCGAGGTGCAGGCGGCGGGTCCGTGAGGATGCGAGACTAGGCGAGAGGCAGGGCCGGGTGCGGAAGGCCCATTTGTGCGGTTCGTGTTTCACGTGGGAGATGTGCTAGCCCATGAGTGCGGGCTGTTTTTGCGCGGACGGCATGTGATCACGGCCCAGAACTTGGGGGCTCGTATTGTGCTATGGCAACGGGCTGCGGCTGACGGCGTGGGTCGGCAATTTTCGCACCCGTGCAGACCGTATCAGGCAGACGTAGGCACGCAGCCGCGGAACCAGGATCTCATTCTGTAAACCTCAGTCTATATTCTAATGGACTAAAACGGACGCCGAATCCTATCCACACTAATAGGGGCGGAGCTTGCCCTCGCCCCAGGCCTAGTTCAAAAAACAGTGAAGTAATATTGTTCATGTTCGAATTGGGCCCAAGGCCTGATAGTCCACGTCCCATCCGGCGCAGGCTTGGCTTCCTCTTGACCCAGCCAGAGGAGCAGCCCGAGCCCCGAGCCGAGGTCTTCCTCCGTTCCTCGTGCGGTCGCGCCGTTAGCCCGTCCGTCACCGTGTCACGCCGTCGCCTGCCCCCGCCCCCGGCCTCGCATGACTATCGCAGCTCCCGCCCAGCAGATCCTCAAGCTCATCCCACAGCCGCAGCAGATCCCGCCCGCCCACCGGCCGCTGCCTAGAAGAGAGATCCCGGCATTCCACCCCAGCACCCCGTAGATCCTGCCCACGGCGGCAAGTCCGGCCGACCGCAACCCGCGCGCAAGGCGCCTACTGTGGCGCCAAGGGATCTACGCGCGGCTACGCCGATGCTGCCGCTGCACTGCACCACGTACAGGTGAGTTCGCCACCCCACCCAGCGCCTCCAACTCTCCAAGTCCACCTCCAAGGCTCGCCCTCGGCCCCGGCCATCCCTAGGTCGGCCTAGCCGATGGCCGAATGCCCCCTGGTGCCCCATATGCATTGAGTGACTTATTTTTCATGTTTTGACCTCTAATTTCAGGTTCAAAACACAAGCATGTGATGAGTTTGATCCAACATTTTACCCAAGATTTAGAAATGGTGTGATGACTATTTCTATATTAAGGTGTGCTCAATTTTTCATTTGGTGTTTTCGACATTAAGATTGGAATGAATGGTGTAATTCACAGTGCTTTGTTCAGTCTCTTTTTCATTGGTATGAATTTAAATCAATATATGCTGACTTGGTTTACACCCTTATGGTTTTCCACAAAAAGGAAAGGAATCTTCATAATATTGGTGCATAATAACTGTACTGGGCAATTGGTCTTGGAGTGCGTATGGTGGGCATGGTAAATTGGTAATCTCAAGTCCAAGAAGATGATAATTTTCTATTAGACAGACTTTTAATGAAGCAATTAATGGTTCTTTCGTGAAGGTTTTTGGACCTTGCGTTTCTATATGATCATAACTTGCCTTTCAATGCAGCATCATAATGAACGACACGGGCTTGGTGGAATATTTTTTGTCGATCTTAATGATTATGATCAAGAAATGCTTCTTGGCTTTGCTACAGGTAATACTCTTTACTAGAGTGATTAAATGAACTTAATTGTTTTCACGTAGTAGCTTGGTGTAGTGGTTCTTTAATCTTTCATGGCTGAGATGGAATTTGCATCACTGTGCGTCTGGGAGTAGTTCGAATTACTGGGCTTCATAGCATTGAATTGTGTTCTTTTTTTATTAGCTGACGGGTTTAAATGGACCCCACTATAAATTATCTGTTTTTGGTACCGCTCCACTACGCTATATTAACTGGTTAAAATGAATTACTGTATTAACTTTTGTACCGCTCCACTACGCTATATTATTTTGACGTATTTTATCTATTTTGTTGAAATCTTAAACATGGAGTTCAAATTTATTTTTAATTGTGCATTTGTGACGCACTTTTGTTATACCTCAATGTCTTTAGTTTTTGAAATTAGTAACAGTCTCTTAATTTTTGGCCCGAGGCTTATTGAAATCCTAGCTCCGTCACTGAGTTCAACCGTTGCCCCGGCGACGACGAGCCCGGAGAGCCCGCGCGAGCCGAGCTGCGGAGGGCCAAGTAGGCGAGGACGGGAGCTGGAAGGACCGATTGAAGGAGCAGCCGATGCGGTGGTGGCGTCAGGCTCAACTCTGGCCAACAACTCGGTTGGCTTCCAGCTATGTGCCCAGGCGGCTACTACAGCCATCACCTATCCACCAAGGGACTGATTCAGTTTGCTATGACCCCCGTTCTCTCCTTCACTTCGTCAAATTGATGCAGAGAGGAACTTTTAATAGTTGTGTACTAATGCTACTAGACATGAGTAATCCACTAAATTCATGTGTAATGTGTATATGCAGTAACTCCAAGTGTGATTTGCACATGAATTTACTTGTACTAATGCATAATCCTTTTGTTTGCCTTGTACGGAGGCATCTGCAGTGTAGAACTTCCAAAGAAACCAGAATTTCAGAAAGATTAGTCTTGCTATTTGGTTTGCATCTTGCAAGCTCATTTTGGTCGAATCGTTTAACTGAAATAAGATAAACCATGCATGCTAACTAAGTTGGAAGCTTTGAGGTGCTCAGTATATTAAAAAAAAGAGGACTATGTAATTCTCCATCAACAGAAATTCATCTATGCTTCTTTTGAGAGCCTACAATAAAACAACAGAAAGAAGCATCAAAGGTTGCATTTTCCTTGTAATGTTTTCAGCTAGAAGAAAGATATCTTACATGTTAATGTAAAAATGTCACTCGTTCATGTCAGGAGAAAGAACTCCAACACATCTTCATTTCCCTGACAAAACAAATGAACTGAATCGGTTATAATAGAAATGTAGTTCCATCTGACAAAGGTCACAAGGCATAGATAATAAGCTGTTGAACCTCCAGAAGATTAACATAAGAGATGATATGAAATGGCGACGTTGTTTGATCAAGAATAGCTTACATTTAGTGTAAACTTTGAAAATTTGAACTCCAAGTGTTCGTCCCCTAGTATGTTGATTGACCCATATTCAGTATAAGCAACCTGAAAATGCATATAATTAATGCCTCAAACCAATAACAAGGTTGAATTGGAAACATGATTGTTTATATATAACATTTATTCTTTTACCTTTATTTCCTTTTTTTTGACCCATTTCTACTTGCTGATTCTTCTTGCTTCTTACCTCTCATTTTCCGTCCAACTTGATCTACTTTAGATTATCATCTCTTTGAAAGGGGGTCCTATTCTTTGAGCTAGTATAGGGCTGAGTACTACTTTTGCTTTGGTTTGACATATACTCATCTGGACGCTTCAAAAGAATAGACTTTTGAATTTGATCGATTTTATGCTTTGCATCAATTGTCCTTATTTGTAGTTCCCGAATGCCATTCATCGCCAAGTCGAACAATGCATCTGACTCTGTTCCATTCTCTACAACTTCATAAAAGAACTTGCATAATTCATCGAAACGTCTTGCAATTGGTGTATCGACCATATCATCATATGAACATTTAATAAAAGTGTGTTTCTACTTCAAGTCCTTTCTTCACCGCTGCAGTGTATACTAGGTTGGTAGGCGCTCTACGCCGTGCTGGTACCCAAAATGCTAGCCAACTCAAAGAGGTTACAACAGTAGACATCCCTTTCACAAGAAGCTCACTATTGTAACATATATTTTCCATCATTACATTTGTAAAATCGGCGAGAATTCCTCACATTTGCCATGAAAGTTCTAACTACTATTACTACATTGAGATAACCTGTGTGAACTTGAGGATCTACAATTTATATTCTTGTAATATTTTTGTGGTGATTTACAATACAATGCAAGGAACACCACCTACAAAATGTGCATAACTTCCTGGTATAGCTTCTTTACCCAAAACCCTTTCTTACCTACAAGATGAAGAATTGGAAAAGATGGAATTAGCCCCCTATTCATGACAGGTACTGCAAATACATCTCTAATTTGAAAACACCCCCTCATAATGATGTCAAGGTCTTTGTGGTTTCCACTTCAATAAGGGTAGCACATCCCAATTCCCAAACTCCAAAACTCAACTGCTAGTCTGTGACCTTTTGCTATTCATTATATCCAGCAAGTTTTCAAATGTTTGAAAGAACTCTCCCCAGAAACACATAATAGAGGATGACAAATATCATATAAGCACTTAGCACTTAAGAAAAGCTTACCGAGCCATCTGTAAAGGACTTTATTTAAAGAGCGATTTCAACAAAAGATTATATCTCTCCAACACAACTACATTAAAATGAAGGGGCTTGCAAGGGAAAAATACACATCAGTGAGTCAATTAATCCATCATGGCCTCCACAAAGCATATACTCAGAGAAAAAACACATTTATCCAAACAGAATGAAAAGAGAAAGGAAAATATAAAATTTTGAAAATGACAGAACTTAACTAGTTGGACATTTAGCAACAATTTGTCAAGATGCTCGGAAAGCACTAACACTCTTTTTTTTTATAACTGTAAGAAGGAAACTGTAAGCATAATGATTTGGGAAAGCACTAACACTCTTTTTTGAGAGATGCGTGCTACGCTATGCTGGAGAATAAAATATGAAAAGTTACACTTAAATCTACAACACAACTTTATAGATGTAAAAAAAATTGGACTGACAATGCTGTTTAGGTCGAAGTCGATTGTAAACATGCATACAGAAAAGAAGATAAGGATAGATCCTGAACACCACTATTTGTTACATTTTTTCTATGACAATGATGTTCAAGTGGAAGAGGACTACAAACAACATGTATATAGAAAGAAGATACAAATACATAGTGAACAACATTGTTTCCATGGCATACCACACAATGGCGAATATAACGAATGACACAATATATATGAAATACAAAGGTTTCTTGTGCAGTCTGGTAGTGCTAAAATTTTCCACAAACACGTTAATTTTGGTGGTGAAAGCTCAACAGGCTTGGTTTAGCTCATCTTGATCAGTGCAATTGGATAATAATGAACTCTTGTGATATCGGTTACATGAATATCCTGAATTCAATTGTAAAGTAGGCACTTGTTTCACTTTACACTGTTACTCTGTCATTTGTCAAGGTCCTAAAAAACTAAACTCTTACCTGGCAGCATGTCAGCATGATAGGGACAGTTTGAATAATTGATTCAGTACATCTGGTGTCACCTATTTTGTACAACACAATGAAGAACATCAATATGACGTTGTGATTCAGGTTTTAACTATTTCCTTCCCAATATTGTGTTCTGGAGCTGAGTTACGTGGACAATATGGATAGACATAAGCTTATTTCCTGCCTGAGAGGAGGTGACCTCTGGAAAAAAAATGGTTAAGTAATCGAACACGGGTTTAATAAAGAAACAAAGGGAAATAAAATTAGCCATTCGATACATGGTCCCTCCACACTAAATAGCATACCGGTATTTACAATTTTACTTGGAGGGAAGATATCTACTATTGGTACATATATAGTTTAGAAAACACCCCCGTGAAGATAACTTTCTAAGGCACCAAATCTATAAAGAATTGTGTAGAAAGACAAACGAAAATAATTAAAAAATAACTTTCGTAGTGCAAAAGCATGCCAATTTCTCCAGCTTCTCACTAACATTCTTCTTACAAATAGTCACACTCTAAAACAGGGAAGGTAAGATGCAAAGCAAGTGCCATCCAAAAAACAATACTGAAAGCTTTTGTCATATGTCAAGCTTCCCTCATGGATGGCTGCAGAAGGGGCAGGACCTGAACGCAATTCCATAGAATCACGAGGGTTCTTTTGCAAAAGTCCAAAACACAAGGGCTTTCACTGCCCCGTTCGCTTTGGACCTTGCCGTGATTTCCAATATCTCGGAGGGGCTTTTCAGAAATCATGCAACGTGGGCGCCCTGGGAGGCCGCCAATTCTTGCTGCTATAAGAGATAGTATATTTAGAGGGCAATTCTTTGATCTTAACTATGGCAAGTACAGAAAGGATGCGGCTACATAGGATTCCTCAAAATTTAAAATAACAGCATATGCACTTCACATCACATTCATCTCTATTAAATATGACTAGGTAGAGCCTTGCTGGGCGAATTTTGGTTCAGGGCTGGACGTAATTTTTCAAAAGCATGAGGTTTTTTTGCAAAAGGCCTCGTTCCGGTTTCGGTTACAATTTTCTGGAACCATGAGGACCTCTCTGCAAAATATGTTGTTTAAGAGCCGGCGGTGAATCTGCGGAATCACATGGTTTGTTTTTCAAAAGACCGGTTGGAGGGCTTCGACGTGATTTCGGGTCTCTCGAGGGGTTTTTTAAAAAATATGATGGTTAGGAACCGTCGGTGAATTTGTGAAACCCTGTGGCTCTTTTTGCAAAAGAACCACGGCTTTTTTTGCGAAAGTGTCGATGGGAGGGCCTCTACGTAATTTTGGGATTGTCGGGGGCTTTTTTGCAAGAAAAAAAGCGTGGAGGGCTTGGCCGCGCGGGGATCTTGGCGCTATAAGATATAGTGTATATATAGTAAAATCCAATCTTATATATTTCTCTCTAACTTTGACGTCTTGTATGACATTGAATGTGTAAATTGGAGCTTTCATCTAGTTGTGGACGGATGGCGCCCCCACGCGAGGACAATGGCCCATGAAGCGCCTCGCGCGGCCACACACACGCAACAAGTGAGGGAACCGGGGGCGTCGGTTGCGGGCCACGTGGACGGGCCGAGCGAGGGGGTGGCGCCGTGCGACAGAGCGAGCGAGCGCAGCGCAGCGTGTCTGGTGAAACTGTTGTTCAATGACATAATGAGCGATGCATGGTATCAACTCTTAAAAAGACTTAGCATCCACCTTGTTTTCTTTCTCAACCTTGTCTCTTAATGCATTGTCATATTAGTCTGCAAATTGCTTTGGCGTTGTTCTGGATTTGACATATCCATAAAAAAGCATCCAAACTTTCACTTCTCTGTGTGCTAGATCTAGACATTCCAGCCCAAAAGGTATCTTTGACATAAGATGGCACCCATTTATGCCTATTAGTGTATAACCCCCGTAGTCATTCGTTGTCCTGAAGGCCAAACTTGTCGATCATCTATGTCCAGTCTTTTTCAAAATCACTTTTTGTCAATGAATTATACACTACATTGGACAGGGTGATTTTTGTACCTTCTTACTCCGAGTATCGACTGAGTTTTTGAGGAGAGAAATTTTACAGTGGATTACATAGGTAGTTAATAGTGGTAGTAGAAATCAAATCTAACCATCCATTCCTCAAGGGTATTTTAGATTTTTTCTATCCATTCATCAGGGGTATTTTAGACTTTTTCTAATTCGTTCACAGTTATAGATTCACCGAATACCTGGTGATCTTAAGAGTCTTCTTATCTATTCATCCGCCATTCATCATGATCACATGACGTGTTTTACCGTAGAGGACAAATAGTATGATGAGATTTTTTTACCCTTTTATCCCTCTCTGGATTGTACTACCAATACTACAGGTGGTAGTATAACTAGATCTAAATTGATTTCAACCATTAAATTCAAAGGAATAGCCGGTTTATATTGATTTTAATCCCCAGTAAAAGAGTTCTTTGAGGAATCTTCTTCATGATATACCATAAACACCATATATGACGCGTTCGAGGGAAAAAAAATCCTCAATAGTATTCTGCATTGCTTTGCACTGATCGGTAATTATGGCTTTTGGTGGTTTATTTGACATACATGCCAACCAGGATTTGAACAACCATATAAAAATATATGTTCTCTCATTTGACAATAGACCAAATCCCAAAAGAATTGATTCCCCATGATGATTTACACCAAGGAGCAAAAGGCATATCATATTTGTTTGTTAGATATGTCGTATCAAATCTCACGACATCTGAGAAAAATTCATATATAGCTCTACTTCTTGCATCTTCCCAAGAAACATTTCTTAGTCGGGAGCCCTTGTCAATTCCATGACAAAAAAAAAGTTAGAATTCTTGGACTGCATGCGAAGGAAGTACTGATAAAATGAATTTGCATCTCCAGCACCAACTTTCATCCTTCTTTCCTCTTGAAGATAATTCATGCACTCCTTTTCACCAAATTGAAGATTTTCATAACCTCCAGCTTGCACAACAAGAGAGTTGAAATTCTTTGTTCAGACGAACTCCTACAGTGTCACTCAACCTTAGTCTTTTCTTAGCATACAAGTCAAGTTTCTTGTGACATCTAAGAAACCTTGCTTTACCTGGACTCAAACCATGATTATGCTGAAGTGTAAGAGAATATAAGTGGTACTTCTTATGATCACGACCATGATGAGAAAAAGTTATTTTAGCTGTACAGTCCATCCTTATAGTGGGATTTGGCTTCAATGTATTTTTTGAGTAGTACCGAGCCTTGCCCTGTCTACAGCAAGCAAGGGTGAAGTACTGCACGATATCATTTTCCCAGTTGGAGCTCCTCTTTGTTATAGCAAATCCATTCTTTCGATCATATCTCTTGTAGAAGACAAAAGCATTATCCGGACTATCAAACACCATTCCCTTCTTGGGCTGAACAAGTTCCATTTCTTCATATGCCGCCCGCTTGGTCATCGGATTCATCTTCCATCTCTGCAATAATAAAATCACCATCTTCCATCACTGTTTGTAGACCTAATTCTTCTTGTGCTTCCTTGAAAGATGCATTACTTGCCGGCCATTAACTACAATCATTAAGGTAAGAATTGGAACCCATCAAACCAAATTGTATAGTAGAAATCATTTGTGCTGTGGCCTTGACTTAGTGTGAAATCGATGACACCAACAACACAGATGTTAAGTCGTCAACCGATTTGCCGTCTTAGCTCGCGAACAAACCTAATGAGAAGATTCTTCACGCGCGGCTTTAGGTCTCCTGAATTATGATTTCACTTTATGAAGATTACAACTTTTTTTTAAAGATTAGTAGGAGCTCTGTCATTCATTCAAGAGAAGGGGTAAAAACAACAGTTCGATAACAATTTAAGAAAGATAATAAAAAGAGAGCTTAAACATGAGCCTAGCTGAATAAGCGACCTTAATCAAAGACAAAGCAAAACAAAACGGAAACAAACTATGAAGCTTTAAGTGAGCACTAAGACACCTACACCCTGCCTGAAGCAATCATAGGGTCCACAGCAAGGTTCACATAGACACCGTGCTAACTTTGGTTGGTTGCAAAGGCTCTTCTTCTTTCACCCACGTTCTGCGTGATTTGATTGAACACATCTTCCACCGTTTGATAGGAATTTTGAAATATTCTGTTGTTTCTTTCCCTCTATAAATTCCAGAAGGCGTAAATGAGAACTCCGTCGACCTCCTTCCTCATTTGTGACGGTGCGTGATCGCGAATGGATTGCCACCATTGGGCAGTGGTGAGACGCCGTTTGCCAGTGTTGTTTCGGATCTGCACTGGGTGCGATTGGAAGTGGAGCCAGTGGAACACTTTATCCCAGATCTGTCTCGCAAAAGGGCAGTAGAGCATTAGGTGTGTAGAAGATTCAGGATGAGATCCACATAGTGGACATTGGATACCATGTTGCCACCCCCGAAGCGCGAGCCTATTTGCTGTTAGTATCCTATCTTGAATAAGGAGCCAAGAGAAAAATTTGCACCTATTTTCCGTATTAGCCTTCCATATAGCTCTGTAATTGTGTTCTAGTCTGGAGCCTTTGAACTGTACATTATAGGCCGATTTTGCCGAGTATTCGCCATTTGCAGTCCATCTCCACACTATATCGTCTTGTACCTGTGGTTGTAAGTTGACCTCCTGAATCGATGTCCACCATGTGATGTACTCTTCGAGCTGCGTATGGGTGGTTATTCGTCGGAGCGGCTTGAGCTAGTTTCCACTCGCTAGCTCGTGTCAAACTGATCTTTTCTTTGATCTCACCAACTTAAAGCAATTGGGCACTATCTCACATGGCGCTTCCCATGTAGCCATCTAGATATCCAGAACCTCGCTGTCGCTCCATTTCCTAGCTCAATGTTGGTGCTTGCATCGAAGAGGCTCCTGTTCGTCGCATCGCAAGGGATCTCCATGCCAACCCATGGCTTGTACCTATCTTTCCATTCGTACCAGAGCCAACGCAATCTCAATGCTCGTCTGAAAGTAGGAAGGCTTTTATCCCCAACCTGCCTAGTTTCTTGGGTCTGCAAATTTTATTCTAGTTAACTAGGCAGTGTCCTCCGCTACATTCTTGTTGTCCCTTCCAAACGAAATCTCTCCTTAACCTATCCATCTTTTTTGTTGCTCAGGTGTTTGTTGGGAATACTTTGAAATGGTAGATAGTGATGGGCGTGAGGACCGAACATTGCTCTAGATGCAAAGAGTTGGATGCTTGATCAAAGCCATAAAAGATTTATCCAGGTGCAAATTGAAAATTAGCAAATATGTACCTTCGTGTGCATGCGATCCAAACAAATCGTCGCCAAAAATTGACGGAGATAGAATTCTGTTAGGTCAAGATTATGAGCAGGAGATAAGAAGGAAGATAGATATCCTCCGTTTTGGAGTGAATCGTCGAGAGGATGGTTGGACCACGTTAGAATGCAGATGTACACGGGACTGCATTAGCTATGTGCTTAATCAAGTGATTACAAGTGAAGAGGGACCACCCGGCCGGGATGCAGCGCGGCCGGGTGGCTTACATGAGTACTGCTCTTCGTAGCTGCTTCGTATGAAAAAGTTCGTGTGTAGAGTTTTCCTTATTTGGGTGTGTGTTGCCAGGAACAAAAGAACATTTCGGTCGTCTACTACAAGTGAGGTCATCCCAAACTAAATTACGAGGGTGTTATTGTCGAATATCTAAATAAAGGGGTATATATCCATAAAAGATACGTGAAGGATATGTTCCGATGACATATAGAAATTTCAGATATCAAGGCCCAGTTCTATGGGATAAGATATGCGCGAAAAGGATGACTTCATATTAGGAAGGACTCGATCATGTTCCCGTTACGAGGAAACCAACTCAAGTACGCCTGATATCTAGGGAAGTTTGGATATGCTGCGAAGATCACGCGACGATAGACTCCACATCGGCTATGATTTGGTACTCCAAATCGACTACAACTCGACTTAAGGCCGGACTACCCCAACTATATAAGACCGGGGGGTAAGGGTCTTCAGAGGAGGGCCTTCCAGACCAGAAGAGAGGACTTTGAGAGATTTTGCGCAGAGCAACCAGGAGTCGACGACCCGACGCTTCGTCAACCTCCATCCTTAGCTTAGCCTTAGTCTGAGTTCAATCTTCCTTGTAATTAGTGCTAGACACATTGCTCTGTATTCCGTCCACCATATACATATCATCCATACAGAAAGTAGGGTGTTACTCCGTCGGGGACCCAAACGTATCTACATCGTGTGTCTTCGATTTTGTGCTTGATTTTGCTAACCCGAAGGTACCTAAAAGTATACGTTTATTGTCGATTTCTAACATTCGACGGTTGGCGCGCCAAGTAGGGGTATTCAACTGTTTTTTTGCAGATCAAGCATGTTTTCGGTATGCGCTCACATCGGATTTTTCGGCGACTGCCCATGCGACAATTTTTGCTCAGTCACCGCCATCGACCAAGCACCTGCGATCGGATTCTGAGATCGCCTTCGGAACCATGCTCTATCGATGGGGACCGAGAGGAGATCTAGTGCACATCGGCTTCACTGAGTCCCGTTCTTGGGATCCATGCTGAGAGGTAGGCTTCATCGACTTTGATCCGATGGAGCACAACGTCCTCATGTGCGTTGACACGGAGAGTGAAAGCGACGGCCACAACAGCCAAGGCAGCAACACAACAGATCGATACGTGTTCATGGCTAGAGCCAACAACGGTGCTACTGCTGGTAGTTCCCAAGAAAGGAACCCTGGGGCAGACGTCGCAAAGGGTCAAGAATGCCAGATCCCCCTGATCACGCCTCAAGATCCTGCAAACACTGTTGGTCCCAAAACCACAGATCATCGGCATGATCTAGCAGTTGTGGCCATAGCCGGGATCGCGGCCAATTTGTCAAGGCAACTTGACCTTGATGATCCAATGGCACCCCACCCGCGGGTGTGAGATCTTCAGGGACAACAAATTCCTCAACAGCATCACCACAACGGCAGGCCCGGCCGCACTCCTGGAGCAGCATCCCATCAGAGCCACAACAGCGACATCTTCAGTACTCCTGAAGCAAATGTCCAGTGTGCTCACATGCTACTAAAACTCCTTCTGCCACTGGATCCAGGCAATCCGATGACTCCATTGTTCGACCAGATGAAGACGCTGCTCGATGCAGTGCAAGCACAGACCGCTCAAGTTGCCAACTTGAGGCTAGGACATCCCAGTCAGCAGAACGCCAGAAGCCAACGGTCATGACCATCCCACCGCCACCGAGCAGCAGGATTGGCGGTGGCTAGTTCTAATCAACGCGCTTCAAGGTTGGTTCGCACCAACCCCCATCAGAGACGTCCCGAAGATCTTCGAGATCGTATTCCTCATGACCGGTGTGATTTACAGGATGTCCTTCGTGATCGAAGGGAGGAACACGATCGGGAAGACACTTAGCGACGGGAAAACGAGTCCCCACCTTCGAGGGCCCAATCTCCCGCACGCCGGGCCCGATGGGGTGAATCTCCGCCCTCGAGGGGCCGCTTGCCTGCATGGCGCAGGCTCTCTCCTCGACAAGGTCTGCGGTAGGTGACCCCTGAGGATGTCGATGAAGGATGCAAGGACTTCACCCCCGAGCTACGTGCAGTAAGGTGGCCGGATAAATTCAAGCCGGGCCCCATCGAGAAGTACTCGGGAAAAATCAACCCCGTCGAGTGGCTACAGATTTACACTACAGCCATGAGGGCTGTTGGGGGAAACGAGAAGGTGATGGCCAATTACTTGCTAACCACCCTAGATGGTGCTGCGAGGTTCTAGTTACTCAACTTCCCGCCTCAGTCAATATCCTCATGGGCGGAGTTGCGGGCCCAGTTCATTGTCAACTTCCAAGGCACATATGAATGCCCCGGACGCAGCGACTTGCATCGGGTGATCCAAAAGCCAGGTCGCTGCGTGGTCTCATCCGACGCTTCAGCGACAAGCGTAACTCGATCCCTGACATCTCGGATGAGGCTGTCATAGTCGTCTTTGAGATCGGTATCAAGGATAGGGAGTTGAAAGGGAAGCTGGCCACTCAAAGATCCGAAACCCTAAAGATCTCTTCGAGTTGGTGGATAAATACGCCATACGTGTCGAGGCTCGAGACCATCTCGACAACCTCAGGTCTAGCAACGACAAGCCCGAGTCGTCTAAGCAGGGGGCAATGAGGAATAAGAACCGCAGGGAGAAGCGCAAAGGTGATTCCACCGTAGTCGCGGTTAAAAGAGGCAAGGCGCGTAACACTGGTGACAATAAGGGTCGAAGTCATGGGGGAGGCAAATACTGCCCGGTCCATCACACGGACAGACATAACTTCGACGAGTGCCATGTGATCAGCAAGAAGGTCCAGGAGAAACTCAAGACTGCCCTCGCCGATCATAGGGTCGAGCAGGCCAAGGAGAAGCCCCAAAACGACGAGCCCGAATACTGCGGGACTGACCACAAGCTGGCACACATCTTCGGAGGATCTGCCATGTACGAGTCCAAAAGGCAGTACAAGGCAGTCGAGCGGGAGGTCAATCTGGCCACACCAACTCTCCCCAGATTCCTCAAGTGGTCAGAAGTACCGATCACGTTCAACCAGTCAGATCACCCATCCATGGTCCCACATCCGGGTTGATACTCTATGGTGGTCGAACCCACCATCGTCAACGTTAAGGTTGCCCAGATCTTGATTGATGGAGGGAGTTCGTTAAACCTCATCTTCACAAAAACGCGGGAGAACATGGGGATCCCCCGGACAGAGATTAGGGCCGGAGCAGAGCCGTTCCATGGCATAACTCCGCGATCATCTTCGATGCCCCTCGGTCGAATCGAGCTGCCAGTCACGTTCGGCACACCAGACAATTTCCTCACCGAGAAGATCTTGAGACCGCCTACAATGTAATCCTAGTCCGCCAAATACTAGCCATGTTCATGTCCGTGGTGCACTACGCGTATCAGACCGTTAAGATTCCGGGGCCAAAGAGAGGCCTCGCAATCAAGGGGGACCAGCGCGTTGCGGTCTGGTGTGACAGGAAGAGCCTGGAGATGGCCGAGTATCTCTACGGATCGACAACCAGTGCCGATGACGAGGGAGATAAGCGCCAAAGATCCAAGAGCTCCGACAAGGCCTCTACATCCAACAGTGCTGCCAAAGACTCAGTCGACGATGGCAAGAAGGATAAGAGGATTGATAGAGACATCAAGACAGTGCATTTGGACCCGTCAGAGCCTTCAAAGACGATCAAGGTAGGCGCTGACCTTGATCCCAAATAGGAACTCGAGCTCATCGCTTTTCTTTGGGCAAACCGTGATGTGTTTGCATGACAACCATCCGACATGCCCGGGATCCCCAAGGAGGTGATCGAGCATCGACTAGCTGTGGAACCTAACGCCAGGCCTGTGGTGCAGAAACAACATAGATTTGCGAAAGACAGGAAGCAAACCATACAAGAGAAGGTCGGCAAACTCTTAAAGGATGGCCTCATCCAAGAGGTTCGTCACCCGACGTGGCTGGCGAACCCTGTCCTCGTCAAAAAACCCAACGACAAGTGGAGGATGTGCGTCGACTACACCGACCTCAAAAAGGCTTGTCCTAAAGATCCTTTCCCTCTCTCTCGCATCGACCAGATAGTGGATTCTACTGCGGGTTGTCAACTGCTAAGTTTTCTAGATGTCTACTCGGGGTATCACCAAATTAGAATGTCTGCAAAGGATGAGGAAAAACCCGCTTTCACTACCCCTTTGGTGTATTCTGTAATGTTAAGATGCCTTTCGATTTAAAGTGTGCTGGTGCTACGTATCAACGCTGTATCAAAATCGCTTGAAGTCCCAAATAGGGCGCAATGTAGAAGCGTACGTCGATGATATCGTACTCAAGTCGAAAACCGGGAGCACCTTAATCAGCAATCTTGAGGAAACATTCGACAACCTCAGAAAATATCGAATGATGCTTAACCCCAAGAAGTGCACGTTCAGCATTCCATCCGGTAAGCTTCTCGGTTTCTTGGTATCTAGTCGAGGCATCGAGGCCAACCCGCATAAAATCGAGACCATCGACTAGATGCGTTCTCCACGGACGCTGAGGGAAGTGCAAAAGCTCACGGGCTGCGTCGTTGCCCTCAGTCGATTCATCTCTCGGATGGGTGAATGAGGATTGCTCTTCTTCAAGTTGCTCAAGAAGCAGGACACTTTCGAGTAGACCAAGGAGGCAGAAGGAGCTTTTCGAGATTTGAAAAGGTACTTATCGTCTTCGTCAATTTTAACCTCACCTAACGAAAAAGAGGAGCTCTTTTAGTACATTGCACCTACCCCTCAAGTAGTAAGCACGGTCCTGGTGGTCAAACGGGATTGCCCTGAGAAAAAGGCCAAAATCCAGAAGCCGGTGTACTACGTAAGTGAGGTTCTACATGACGTCAAGCTGCGATACCCTCAAGTACAGAAGATGCTATACTCCGTCCTGACAACTTATCGAAAGCTACGACACTACTTCCAGGCACACAAGATTACGGTTATGACGACGTATCTGCTTAAGAAGGTAATACGCAACCGAGAGGCGACAGGGCGAATCACGCAGTGGGCGGTTGAACTCAACGAGTTCATGATTGATATCGCTCCGCAAATAGCATCAAGTTGAGAGTCTTGGTGGACTTCATCGCAGAATTGACGCATGCCGAGTAAAAGGAGTACAAGGCAGTCGATGACCACTGGACAATGTTCTTCGATGGGTCGCTCACGCTTCAGGGCTCGGGGGCTAGCATCGTGCTCAAATCCCCGACAAGTGAGGAGCTTAAATATGTTATCCAACTCGATTTTCAAGCTTCGAACAATGTTGCAAATACAAATGACTGGTTAACGGTCTCCGCATGGCTACGTCACTTGGCATCAGTCGATTACTCGTGAAAGGAGACTCACGTCTAGTCGTGAACCAAGTGCAAAAGGAGTACTAGTGCTCGGACGACAACATGTCGTCATATCTGAGCGAAGTTCGCAAGCTAGAGCACAAGTTTGAAGGGCTCGAGGTAAGGCATATCAGGTGATGTGATAATGTCGCCGCCGCCGAACTTGCCAGACTCGCTTCGTCCCATTCGCCCATGCCCGCAGGAGTCTTCATTGAGAAATTCCTCAAACCATCTATCTCCTCTGGACGGGAGGTAGATGCTGCCCAACTCGACTAGCAGTCTGGTCAAGTCAGTGAGGCAGAACCCGCAGACACGAAAGCTGCACTACTCGAACTCAAGCCGACTTGGATGACTTCATTCCAAGCCTACCTCGAAGGTCGAGAGATCCCTAACGATGATGCGAGAGTTGAGAAAATTGCACATAAATCCAAGCTATACGCATTGGTAGACGGCAAGCTCTACTGAAAGGGGAGTAACAGAACCTTGATGAAATGCATCACTCAGGAAGAGGGCAATAAAGTATTGCTCGATGTTCATAGAGGCATCTGCGGCAACCATGCGTCCTACCGCACCTTAGTCGAAAATAATTTATAACAGGGGTTCTATTGGCCGACAACCCTCTAGGACGCTTGCGAGCTGGTGAAAAAGTGTGAGAGCTACCAGTTCTACGGCAAGCAAACCACCCGACTAGCCCAAGCACTGCAAACTATTCCTCTGTCTTGGCCCTTCGTTGTCTGGGGCTTGGATATCTTGGGACCATTCCCAAGAGCCCAAGGAGGTTACAAGTTTCTATTCGTAGCTATCGACAGGTTCACTAAGTGGATTGAGGTCGAACCTGTCAGGAACATCACCTCAGAAGCGGCTAAGAAGTTCATGAGGAGCATTGTTTCTCGATTTGGCATCCCTAATCGAGTAATCATAGATAATGGTAGCCAGTTCAAAAGAAATGTTTTCATGGCCTTTTGCGAAGAATTGGGTATCAAATTTTGTTGCCTCCGTGGTTCATCCTTAAAGTAACGGTCAGGTCGAACGTGCCAATGAATTAATCTTACAGGGGATCAAGACCCGCGTGTTTGATAGGCTCAAGGTTTACTCGATCAGGTGGGTGAAAGAGCTTCCCTCAGTGCTATAGGCTGTTCGTACGTCAACTAGTCGAGCCACTGGTGAAATGCCATGTCGGGGATCGGTCACCCTGACACGTGTCCAGGCCCCCCCGGGGGGCTTTAGGCCATTCTCCCCCGAGCTCGAAGGACTGTTCCCGAGCTCGGGCAAGAGCCTCCCCGAGCTGTCGCAAACCTCGACGACCTCCTCGACCTCGGCACCCCCCGGTCCAGACTTCAATGTAATAGATCTCTTCTTTTATATGGACGACCTTTATCCCCTGCGTGGGAACTAGGGTCAACCACTCTTGTCAGTCCTCCCATGTGGGGACTGAAGGCTATCTACCCCTGTCAGAATCCCCTGCGTGGGAACTAGGGTCAACCACTCCCCAGCAGCTCCTGTCAGTCCCCATGCGTGGGAACTAGGGTTAACTGCTCCCGTCAACTCACAAACGGCCATCTGACGTCAGCCCCGGGAATCAGCGCCAGGAGCATATAAAGCGCCCGACCGCCCCGGTCGAAGGGGACATCCAGCATCAAAAGAGCTGCAACGGTAGCAAGATCGCACAAGGCAACACTAGCACATTCCGCCGTTTGCCAGACTCCCCCTGTAGCTCTCCCCCGAGGAGCTCTTAGTCATCTTTCATCTACGGGCAAGACTGGAGTAGAGCTGTTACCCATCCTAGGGGGCTCGAACCAGTATAATCTTCGTGTCCCCTGTTTGTTCGTCTTTTCTCCCTGTGCTGTACGTCTCCTAACCCCTCTTCCCGGACGAACGCGACTCTGGGCCTCGCCCCTTCGTGCGATCCTTTCCCCATTTCTTTGCGGCCGACGATCCCGATCGTCGACATGCCATTTTTCTTGGTCTACGGAGCAGAAGTTGTGCTTCCGACTGAGTTAACGTTTAGGTCACCTCGAGTGAATAACTACTCGGAAGAGGAACAAGAGCAAGAACGAGCAGATGACATAAACCTACTCAAAGAGTATAGGGTTTGAGCATCTATTCGAGCGGCTAAATATCAGCAAGCCTTACGCAGATATCATGGCTGGAGAGTCCAGGACAGGGCACTAGCCACTGAGGACTTAGTTCAAGCAAGATAACCACAATAAGCTATCATCTAAGTGGGAAGGTCCCTATGTAGTGGTCAAAGTGACTCGACCAATATCTGTGAGGTTGTCGACATTGGAAGGCGCGATCTTGAAAACTCATGAAATATCGATCAACTAAAGAAATTTCATACATGAATTAAGAAAACAGTGCATTGTAGCTAAAGTTTAGGTGAGTGTGATTTCATTACATTTTTACTAACAAAATCTATCCTATTACATCTTGAGATAGGTATTCTACTACTACTTATCCTTGGAGGTATCACGCCGCCGCCCCTGCATCCACAGGGGCTGGAAAAGGATGGTCCTCGGGATGGGCTTGCGCCCTCTGTACGGACCAGAGGAGGACGCGAAGACCTGGCGCCCACCGCGCAGACCAGTTGATGGGAAAGGAGACTTCTTCGTCGTTAGAGGCCTTCTAGCGCCGGGATGGCTTGGAGGGCGAGCAAGCGCCGGGCTGATGAAGCTGTTTTGAGCTTCACCACCTTCTCCGGTGCCAGCGACTTCACCTTCTTCTCCTTGTGTGTCGACGGTGGCATCTGCTCTCATGAAGGGAGCCGAGGTGGCATCGTCTTCTTCAACGATGACCATCAGCTTGCTGGTGACTTCGTCCTCTTCCTCCGCCCAAACGTTCTTCTCAATAGTCTTCCAATCGATCCCGTCCTTCTCATCGGAGGAGACGATGATCCGCCCCGGTGAGACTATGGCCAGTGGTGTAGGGGGAGGGGATTCGCCAAGGATGATCATAGAGGGAGGTGATGATGGAGAAGCCATGGATGCGGTGAAAGGACTAAGGCGTTGTGTGCAGAGGATAAGAGAAAAGATGAATTGTGACAAGCGACTACAGGTCCCGTCTATTTATAGCTCAGGGGACGAGTCGCACTGTAACCGCAATCCATCTAGATTCACGTCAGTCCTAATCCATGAGACGTCGGTCGTGCTTCCATACAAGTGAGCAAACCGAAGAGACGCTACTTTATGGCGTGACACGTGGAAGCTGAAGGGGCGCGAAAACTGTAACAAAGTTCAATTGCTACAACGAAGTTATTATTGTTCATCAACTTCGTCCGTTTGGTTTCTACTTCGACCAATACACTTGGGGGCTCATGCTTCTGTGTGTAAGGGTCATAATTGATTCTTATGCTCTGCTTTCTTCTTGATACAGCCATCGAGTGGAGGGTTGGGGGCTACATCGTGCATTTTATCAATACATATGCTCTACCGTCTACTCGATGCATTCATCGAGTAGAAGGTCGGGGGCTACATCGCTCGATCTTTTCTTTACTGGCTCCACTCTCAAGTCGATATATCTATCGAATAAGAGGTTCAGAGCCGCAACAGGTATCAGTGATGCTAACGCCTCACTCTTTTTAGCTCTATCCAGCTATCGAGTAAAGAGTCGGGGGCTACATCAAGACGTTATGCTTACGTCATTCTACTCCCTACCCGATGAGACATCATCGAGTAAGGAGTCGGGGGCTACAGGTAACCTTGTACCTTTTTTGCTCTCTATTTTTTGGTCAATACAGTTATCGAGCAAGGCATAGTAGACACAATCTTCTCTTTATCTTTGAAACATGCGATTTTTGCACGTATTTACTCGATTGCACACTTAGTATGTCAGTAAACAAAACTAAAGTGTGGCCATGCTTAAATCCGGCAATGAGTAATTCTATCCTGCGCGCATACGAGTATCAGATTATTAGACATCTAAAGCTCAGCGGCCGGTGGGAGACGAGACCTCTAGTCGATTCTACATGCGCTGCTCAGCAAGTTCTTGTTCGCTACAGAGTCTAAGTCACATGGTCGATGAAGGCTTGCAAAAGTCATGTAATGTTCTACTCAACGTATATAGCGTTTATATTATGTATAGCCTCTCTGAGTGTACGCTTGAGGGCTAAGTCATTTAAAGAAATTTTTTTCTAGCATTGTGTGCAGATACAACTAGGCATGCGTTCAGCCACGAAGCCGCTTACTGAGGGTCTATGAGTGCTAAAATCAGATTTGCATATACTTGGGCTACTCTATTTCATCGACAAGGAAATAGTAGACAAAGCATGACAGACAAGCAGATTAATTGGTACTGCCATTAAAGACCACGGTAACAAGAAAGGTGTCAATTTTTACATCGGCATGGTTAGACCGAGGGACCTTGGTTAGCATCATCATCTCCAAGTGATAGCTCCAATCCGACCATGAAACTCTCGGTAAGGCCTGCGAAGGACTCGATGTAATCAACAGCTTTGCTCGCATCACACGCAAATTCTTCGTCCAGTCCTAAAAGGTCCAAGTCTAGATGGTGACTTTTCACCATGCCAAGCATGTAAGAAGTCACAAGACGGGCTGAAGTGGTCAGATATTCGAGTATCTTCGACTGCAGAGCGATGAGCATCGCATCTACTGCAGCCTTTTCGACCTCAACCGTTTTCTTACTTGCCTCCGCCTTGTCTCGACTAGCCTCGGCCTCGACCAGCACGGCTTCTGCATCGGCCTTCTCAGCCTTCAGATTATTCTCCCTCTTTTCAGCCTCAGCATGAGTATCCTTCAGTTTGGCCCTGAGCGCCTCTAGCTCGATGTTCTTTATCTTGAGCACTTGGTCGTGGGAGGCCATGATCCGCTCAATCTGCTGATGGGATTGATCGCAGAAAACTTCGGCCTCAAGCAGGGTGTTGGCCGTGCGGTGCGGTAAGAAGCCAAGACGTATCAAAAACAGAGTGAGGGGAAGAACGGAAGGCAGAACAGGGTGGTTCATGTTTGCATACCCGGATCTGAGGTTTCAGAATAGACCAGAACACCCGAGACGCTGGAGAAACTAGAAGATCTTGGTTTGTTGCCATCGCAGAGCCACCGATACGCTCAGCAGGATCCTCCATATGGGGAGCTGCGGTGGTGCTGGCCATGCCAAAGGATGATAATGTCGTCACAGTAGCTTTGTCAGCAGTACCGCTGGACGCACTCTTCTAGAAAAAGGCTATTTGCCTAACACTTCGGACGAACAAAAAGAAGAAGTTCATAAGTAGAAAATGAAAATAACCCACCTCGCAAGACGAATTTTTGCCTGCACATTCATCAGGACCGGTTTGACTCTGACAGCTGGTTCCTTAATCGGCATAGCTGGTGGGGGATTCGGCGCCGACGGGTCAGCGACTGACGAGGAAACCTGCGAGCAAGTAGTTACTATCAACGGAAGTATGCTAATGAAGACTTCGGCAAATGTTGCTCGATAGCAATGATATCTGTCCGACTGGTCTGGTCGATAGAGATCCCTCTCGAGGAGGCATCTGCGAAGGAGTCATTGACCTTCGTGCTTCGACCCCCTAGGCGACTCGCTGATCATCTAGCATTTGTTGGATTATGACTAGAGAAATTTCATAACAAACAAGGAAGCGGTTGAAGGTCACCTAGTTGGACGGCTTTGAAGCTGAAGTTCGAGGTCGTTTGGTTGGTCGATGGTGCATCAGAGACACCGACCCTCTCTTAGGAAGGATCGAACACCGCTCGCTCCTGGGTCCCTTCGCTCTCACTCGGCAAACCATCTTGAGGAGAGCCGAAGTCAGCAGCGACAGAGCCTAGTGTTTGATCATCATCCGGAGTCGGCTCGCCATCATCCAAGTCGATGGTTCCCTCAACTGGCTCACTTTCGCCGTCAAACTTAACTTCCTGAGATTCTAAGTCAAAGCGAATAAACGGATGCACGAACGATGCATTGCAAGTCGCGAAGCATCACTTACCTCCGATCGAGGGTTAGCAAGCGAATATGCTCTGATGCCGCACGTGCCTGGTTCTGAGACCTGGAATATCTTGCTCAGCCTAGAGGAAATGTCTGAGTCCGGCAGATCTGGCACACAAGTGAGTTCACAATTTATTGACTAAAGCAAGGAGAACAAGAAGCAGTATAAACGCATACCACCAAGATTGCCCCTTGTGGCATCCTCAGCTCCGAAATAATTCCAAGCGAAGTGGTCCCTGCACTTCAACGGACTCGACTGGCGCGTGACGAAGTCTCTAACGATGTGCCACCTGTCAACCCGATTTTCCTTAGCTCCTCGATCTACCGAACATAATAAGAAGTTCGAGCCGTTGCAGGAGGGACTTTTGTCCAGAGGTCAATGGACTTGAGAAAGAGTGGTCGATAAGCTAGAGAAAGGTTCACGGTGTCTGAAGAAGTAATATAAAACCATCGCTTCTTCCAGTCCGATTGCCAAGAAGAGATAACGGGGACAACGATATAAGAATTTGACACGCTGTTGCGGAGGTGAAAACCGACACCCCCAACAGTTGCGTTCTTCATCGCCCTCTTCAGATTGTAGAAGTGGCAAAACAGGTTGAGACTTGGATTGATACCCAGGAAAGCCTCACAAAGGTGAACGAACACACTGAGCATTGTGATAGAATTAGGGCTCAGGTGAAAAAGCTGAATCTGGTAGAACTCAAGAACCGAAAGCAAAAATAGAGAAGGGGGAAAGCTGAGCCTGCAGTGGAAAAAGGCCTCGAAAACGACAGTCTCATCCTCATTCTCGGGGGTGGGGTATGATTCACCTTGTGATGGCCTCCAGTGGAAGAGCTCCCGCGGAGGGACGAAGCTGTCCTTCTCCAAGTCGACGAGATGCTTCTCCGTCATAATCAACTTCTGCCACACCTTTTCGAGGGCCTCGTCCTCGAAGGCCACCTTGGTTTTCTCGGGTTTCTTCTCAGGTGACGCAGCGACTCCGGCGCTGGTTGAAGGGGTGGAGGCCATTGAAAGATATGTGGGGTGAATTCTCTGAAGGTGGTAGCACTAGGGCTTCAGGAGCGCGATAGAGGCTTCAAGAGTAAGGATAGAGGCAAAAAGAAGGGGAATGGCTACAGTTCCAAGTCCAGGAATTTATGGCCAAAATCCTCTCTAGGCTAACAGTTCATTCCCCACGGCACGGCATCTCGATCGGCGAGAAAGGCGGAATGATGACGTTGCACCCATCTTGGCGCTGCAGACGAGAGTAATAAATGCTCAACTGCCCAATGTTTAGATTTTTTGAATTTTTTCTAACTCCGCTCAGAATCGAGTCGATGAGTCGACATCGAGTAACTTGCGGTTACCTAAGGACTCGATACGAGTTGATAGCAGGGCGCTCGACCCAGCACATCTCTATTCGATACTCAGTGATTCCCTATCTACTTGAATCGTTAGACCACAAGCAGGCGAGGCATTACTCGACCAAACGAGGCTTGGCAGGAATCGACCAAACGCTTAAGCGAACCCTCCGATGAACAGAGTTCGGGGGCTACTGTCAAATATCTAAACACGGGGTATATGTCCATAAAGGATACGTGAAGGATATGTTCCAACGACATACATAAATTTCGAATATCACGAGACCAGTTCTATGGGATAAGATATACGCGCAAAGGATGACTCCATATTAGGAAGGACTCGATCATGTTCCTGTTACGAGGAAACCAACTCGAGTACGCCTGATATCTAGGGAAGTTTGGATATGCTGCGAAGATCACGCGACGATAGACTCCACATCGGCTACGATCTGGTACTCCAAACCGACTACAACTTGACTTAAGGCCGGACTACCCCGATTATATAAAACCGAAGAATAGGGTCCTTAGGAGAAGGCCTTCTAGACTAAAAGAGAAGATTTTGAGAGCTTTTGCGCAGAGCAATCAGGAGTCAACAACCCGATGCTTCGTCAACCTCCATCCTTAGTTTAGCCTTAGCCTGAGTTCGATCTTTCTTGTAATTAGAGCTAGACACATTGCTCTGTATTTCATCCACCATATACATATCATCCATACAGGAAGTAGGGTGTTACTTCGTCGGGGGTTCGAACCTGTCTACATCATGTGACTTTGCTAACCCAAAATTACCTAAAAGTATAAATTTATTGTCGATTTCTAACACCAGATATACTACTGTGCCGCTCATCACATGTCTTGGGCCTCTTCGCCCAACCCATCTAGGTCTAGCCTGTATAAAAACCGTACTGATCGTTACTGCGCTTTCGCCCAGAGCAGACCGCGGAAAGAAAATCGCATCCAACTTAGAACACAAAAACAAAACGCCATCAACTTCGTCGGTTCGTCCTCTATTGCGCAAAGCACTGTGCAGGCCCAGTTATTTTTCTGGCTAAGATAAGCATTTTAATCGCAAAAGGAGATGAGTGTTTTGTTACCATGCCCTCATCCTCATGTTCTCATCACATCTCTGTTCAGCAGTATTGCAGCAGCAACGGTAATAGTCAGTTCATTTTTCTGCTGTTGCGAAAATGTTCATCTTGTCTGGTGATCTGCTGGAAGTGTTTGCAGAAATCCCTGTTTAACCTCCATGTCCACTCGGGTTTCAGTCCTACCTAAGACCGGCCTGGGTGTTCACCTTCTTCATTAACGAGTGGGCCACTTCACGCACGGGACGGAGCGGTGACCGGGACGAGGACGACGGCGATGCAGATCAGGCGCTCGTCTCCTTCAGGATCCAAGCGGGCACGGGAGGAATCAGCCGTTGGGCTCCTTCACGATGGAGAATGGAGTGAGGAAGGGATTCTCTCATGAGATTTTGAGACTCTCTCTCCTCTCCTTAAAAATAGTGAACATGATAGGGCACGGTTGGAGACGTGGTTTCTGATACTGTGCTTCGCGTTTCCTATTTTTTGAAATGAGGAATGGGATAAGGAAGCTCTTGGAGCTGCCCTAAGTGGAAAGGTAACCTGTTACGCTATTACAGCTTTTTTTTTTCTGGTAATCATTTGTCATGCCTATGCAAGAAGATTCCGTGTTGTCCTCATTTGTACAAATCATCAGTACTCGAGAATTTGTTGAACAAATTTGTACCTGTGCACTGCATGTCTAATATGGGAACTTCCTAAACAAAGCAAAGTTCCTTTCAGTTCTGCCCCCTCTTTAGGTGTTTTGTACCTAACCTAAATCGTACAACTAAATCGATATATATATATATATATATATATATATATATATATATATATGCACTCACCACTGAAATTCAATACCACCGGAATTCCCTTGATCTGGGTTAGGGATGGCAGTTTTATCTATGGGTTTGGGTACACATGGGTACCCGATCTGATAAAAGCAGGAACGGGCAGCACTTGAGACCCATGGGTTTTTAGGTTCGGGTACCCGATAAGATCATAGGATGGGCGTGGATATCAATTTGTACCCAATGGTATCCCATGACACGCGGACCCCAATTTTCAAAGATACAAATGAAATAACCTGTAACTTTCACTTTCTCCGTTTCTCCGATTCTCCTGCCGTTAGCCCGCCCCGTGACCCCGTCCTGTGCGTAGCGCTGCTTTTCCCCTCAGATATTCAGATCGGCATCGGGCTCCTTTTCCCCATTCGATTCCCTAACCCTAACTGCACCCGGCCTCCTACGCCCGGCCGATCGCTGGCGCCACAAACCCCAAATCCGCTGTGCCTTGGCTGCCCTCCGCCCTCGGCTAGTCGCAGTCGGTGGCTCCTCTCCTCTAGTCGACCAGTCCAGCAGTCCTCCTGGGCGATGCGGCTGCGCCCAGCCCTCCAGCCGACCGCCCGACCGCCCTCCGCACTCGGCTAGTTGTAGTTGGCTCGGCACCTCGACGGCTCCTCTCCTCCAGTCGACCAGTCCTCCTGCACGGCTCCAGGAGAAGGTACCTCAAATTTCAGTAATGGATAACGGTGTTGCATTGTGGTTTCTTGTTCCAGGAGAAGGTACCTCAAATTTCAGTGAACATACTTTTGGAAGAGCGGATCATCAGAGCCTAAAGGAGCACGCGTTCCAGTAAGACCGAAACAATATGGACTCTATCTGAAGATGTAATCTGTGCTAGTTCGTTCGAGTATTTGCGTGTTCTTGTGTAGTATTGAAAGAGCTATAGCTACTTTGGTGATATTCGGGTTTGGGTACCCATCTTCTGTGTGTGGAATGACATGGGTTCGAGTACCTATCGGGTTTGATGTGGGTACAGATTCGTATCCGAGAAGTCTAGTAGATTCGGGCGGGCGACACCGTTTCGGATTTCGGGTTCGGTGGGCACTAGTCATACTCAGATATACCCATCTGGTTACCATCTCTAATCTAGGTGGCACAAATGATATATTCAAGTGAAACAGCCACAAGAGTTTTCCTGTGCCATATGGCCAAAGAATCCATTGATAGGAAATCAAATCAGCATCGTCTCTCCACCAGAAATCAAATCGTCGCTTTAATGGAGGATTATACATTGACTAGCAAGGCCAGGCCCCAGCTGAGTTGACGGGACAAAGATTATTCTGCACCTCTTTTGAACTGCGATAAGTTTTTATAATTTCCGGATGAACCGAGGCCTCTCCTTTTGTTTCGGCACCTAATCATTCCTAAGAGGGCGCTAATGATCTAATACCAACTTTATATCTGCATTAGAGTATTAGAGACAACTGCTATCTATATACTTTTTCATTTCATCTAAAGATAAAATTAAAGACATCTTCCACAATAGATGGTATCTTAAGGTTGTCTTCATAAGATTCTACAATCTTTTAAATATGATATGAAAAAATGTTTATTACATACAATAACTCATGTAATGATATTTTATATTGTCTATATAGTCATCTCTTCACGAAAAGACAGTTATACTCTTTCTCCTCCTCCTCTCTTCCATATCAACAAAAATATTAATGACAAAGTACATAGACAGCCTACATGAGCACCCAAATTTTAGAGCTCTTTTTCAATAAACAAACAAAAGAACAACTACACCCACTATCGGTTAAGAGCTACTATAAATATGGCTTCTGCTATTGCAAGTCTCATACCCGGTAACAGCTGGTGCATGAACCGATTTATTTAACTATGGTCTCCCCTTCGGTTCTTCCTAAGGTCTGGGAGTACTGCTTGGTTACGTGGACACTGCAGCTATCTAGCTTGTAGAATTTGCGATATATGGTCTTAAGGACGGATGATGGTTGCATGTGTGTTGCTCATGGACGACCCTGCTGCTTGCGCTTGAGCTAACCATGCATGCATTTGGTGTTTTTTTCAGGTGGTCGATGAGGCGAGCGAGACAGCACCCCGCCGTGCCAAATGGTGGTACGTGACGTTCCATAATGTCACCGCGATGGTCGGCGCCGGCGTGCTCAGCTTGCCGTACGCCATGGCTCATTTAGGATGGTATGTTCTTGTTGTCAAGTGCGCCGTGTCTGAAGTTGCTTAATCTATCGCTAGGGAATGACCAACTGCGTGCGTACGCTAGCTTTGCTTTCAGATTAAAAATCAACTTAAACCAAGGCTACAATTCCAATCACATGCTCATCTAGACCATCGTTTTTTTCGATCGGACGACCCAAACCTTTCTGCAGTCCAGCCAGTGTATGAATTGTTTTCCCCTTTTTTTTCCCTACAGGGGCCCAGGGACGGTGGCGCTGCTGGCGTCGTGGGGGATCACGCTGTACACGCTTCGGCTGCTGATCGAGCTGCACGAGTGCGTGCCGGGCGTGCGGTTCGACCGGTACCGCGACCTCGGCGCGCACGCGCTGGGCCCGCGGCTGGGCCCGTGGGTGGTGGTGCCGCAGCAGCTCATCGTGCAGCTCGGCTGCGACATGGTGTACATGGTCACCGGCGGCAAGTGCCTGCAGAAGTTCGCCGAGTCGGTGTGCCCCACGTGCACGCCGCTGCACCAGTCCTACTGGATCTGCATCTTCGGCTCCTTCCAGTTCCTGCTCTCCCAGCTCCCCAACCTCAACTCCATCACCGCCGTCTCCCTCGCCGCCGCCGCCATGTCGCTCAGGCACGCGTGCACGTACACCTAGTCATGTTGTTTTCTTTGTGTCATAGCATCTTACACGCACGCATGATGCGTGGCGTGGATGCATGTCTGACGCGCGCTGTGGCATGCATGCAGCTACTCGACAATATCGTGGGCGGCGTGCCTGGCGCGGGGGCCGGTGGGCGGGGTGAGCTATGCGTACAAGGCCGGCACGGCGGCGGACTCGGCGTTCCGGGTGTGCAGCGCGCTGGGGCAGGTGGCGTTCGCGTACGCGGGGCACGGCGTGGTGCTGGAGATCCAGGCCACGATCCCGTCCACGCCGACCAAGCCGTCCAAGGCGCCCATGTGGAAGGGCACCGTCGCGGCCTACCTCGTCACCGCCCTGTGCTACTTCCCCGTTGCGGTCGTCGGGTACTGGACTTTCGGCCGGGATGTCAGCGACAACGTGCTCGTGGCGCTGCAGCGGCCGTCATGGCTCGTCGCCGCGGCCAACATGATGGTGGTCATACACGTCATTGGAAGCTACCAGGTAAGCAGCTATATACATAGATAGCTCTACTTGTACATGTAATGGCGCATCCATTCTTCGATGACACGAAACCTTTCAAACAAATGAAGAAATACTTAAAGCTTTAAATATATATAACAAATGAACAAATATATATAGCACCATGAATTTTGCTCGAAAGTTAATCTAGCATTTCAAACTATAAAACCAAACATTTGATCCAGAAACTTTATAATCCGGTCTAAATAACACTCTGACCCTGTTTTGTAGAATGGTATTGTCGTGTGGTACGATGAGTTGGTGGTTTTGCCAATAGGTTGACATGTTGGCTAAGTTAAGTAACACATAGTGTATATAGAGGCTTCTCCCCCACCCCACCAAACTCCCTATTGCGCTTCCATGCCTGCCATCTCCGGTAGCTCCCTTCCTCTCTATTTTGATACGAGGGAGAAGACCTTTGGGACCCACTTGTCATTAACATAAACATGGCATGTGTGTCATCTTACGTGGCAAAATGACCCACTTATCGCATCACGCAAGCAATACCACATATGAAATCGGGTTAGAGTGTTATTTAAACTAAATTGTAAAGTTCGGAGGGTCAAATATCTAGTTTCATATTGAGATGATAAACGAACTTTCAGGCAAAATTCGAGGTGCTATATAGATTTTTCCTAAAACAAAAGCGATTAGAGAGAAATCTTTGGCAAGTGGCCCCAGAATACCGCAAAATACTAAAATATCTTCTCGCCCTGTGCTTGTTCTTTCCCTCCCAATATTGAACATCAAAAGTGATTAGAGAGAAATCATTGGCAAGTGGCCGCAAAATACTAAAATATCTTCTCACCCCGTGCTAGTTCTTTCCCTCCCAATATTGAACAACAAAAGTGATTAGAGAGAAATCATTGGCAAGTGATCACAGAATACCGCAAAATACTAAAATATCTCCTCGCCCCGTGCTTGTTCTTGAACTATATGTGGCAAGTTAATGCTACATCATTGGCATTATGGACTTGCACGATACGTGGATGGTTATAGAAGCATCATATATATCTTCTCTACCCTACAATAGTACCACTACTTTTTGTACTTTTCAGAAAGCTAGTCTGTTTGGAACGTGGACTGCAGGATTCAGCTGCGACTGAAACGTAGAATTAACCAATGAGCCTGCAACATTACAGGTGTACGCCATGCCAATATTCGAAAGCCTGGAAACAATTCTGATCACAAGATTCAGGGTTCCTCCAGGGGTGCTCCTTCGTCTGGTGGCTCGATCAGCCTACGTCGGTAAGAATCGTCCAACTCGTTTATGCAACTGACATCGATCTGTTCGTGCATGAATCATGGCCGCCTTTCCCATACAGCCTTCACGCTGTTCATCGCCGTGACGTTCCCGTTCTTCGGCGACCTCCTCGGCTTCTTCGGGGGCTTTGGGTTCACGCCAACGGCCTACTTCGTAAGCCGCCTTTCGCGTCCGAAAAGACGACACCACCTTATTCATACAAGCACATCGCATCGCACGATTCAGTAATCAGTATTCACCATGGATGAATATTAAACTTCTGCTATTCTATTGCAGCTCCCCTGCGTGCTGTGGCTGAAGATCAAGAAGCCTCCGAGGTTCAGCGCGTCGTGGTTCGCCAATTGGGTAACACCACTGCACATCTTGTGACACTTACGTCTGAAGCAAGCGTGCACATCGATTGGGAGAGATCAGGGCTTCAGTCAGATTAGTAGTTTTTTTATCGCTGGATCGATTTTTTTTTCAGGGGTGCATCATCATTGGAGTTCTGCTGATGATTGCTTCTACCATCGGCGGGTTAAGAAGCATAATCCAGGATGCCTCGACCTTCCAGTTCTACTCTTGACGGGCTATGAGCTATGGGCTATGGGCCTATGGCTGCATGTGTGATGAATGCCATCAATCCAAGAAATGTCATAGCATCAGTTGCCAACGATAGGCTTACAGAATCATCGAGGGTCGTTGGCCTCACTCAATTTGCAGGATGGCCTGCTTCTGCAAAATGTCCTGATACACGAATGGAGATGGTGCTTCAGTGATGCGCCCTGACTTAATAAATCTTTGAGCAGTGCTTCAATGTTTTTCCTCCTAATACAAGTTGCACAAATCTTAAAGTAAGCAAATGGATAAGTAATCAATATCTACCCTTCATTTATGCTTTCATATTTGTACAACTGTAAAAAAGAAAAAGAAAAGTATGAAAGCACCTCTCTAAGCCTTTTTGATACGTGTTACAACTCAGATGAATAATACGAAGGACATTGCGTTCTGAGTTGAACGTGTGCATTGTGTGTCCACATCTGTTGCGTGGTTGCATTTCCAGGGAAGTACAACCTGAAAATCGATGGTTTTTCTAGAGGGCAAAACTAGAGCCAAAGCAAGCCGAACGCCAGTTACTCGGTGTCACTGGATCCGGGCATCATGCCGACCGGCACGGGCAGGATGGACCATAGGCCTAGCTTGTGCTGTGCCATTGGCCAAATTAGGCCGTCATATCATATCAGTTTAGATCTGACCGATTTGTATTAATGCAAGAAGAGGAAATGAGTTAAAAATATACTGGTCTAAGGTAGTGGACACAATTTTTTTGGGACTAAATTTTATTTATTCTTCACAAAAGACGTGTTAAGATAGTGGTTGATCTCTATTCGTGGATTCTATTATAACCTGCTCAATGATTCGAAAGACGAACTAGATGCTTTATTTTTTTATCTTTTTCCACACGTTTGAAGCGCTTGAACTGCATCGTGCTTGTTATTTTTTGAGGTATTTCTTCTTGCTTCAATTCTGCTGTCAAATTTTTTATAATATTTGTTGAAAACTATAAAAAAAACACGTGCTAAATCCGTGACATGTCTGTGTCGTACCCATCGAGCCTATAATGTGTCGTCCCGATCCAAGCACGGTCCTTCGAGACGTGTCGTGCCGTGCCACCCATCGTGCCCGCCTGTCGAGTCTGACATAATCCTAGCAATCATGTCATGCCGGCCTGGCCTACGCACATGCATACCGTGCCATACTACGGACCTACCCCAAAAAGCCTAGCTCGATGTCCACGTCTAGGTGTCACCTATATTAAAACCAACCGATTATCCGATCGGACGGTCCCGCTTGCTTGCAATCCCCGCCGCAGTGGCCTGGCGAACCGCACTTTCCAAAGCCGTTGGAGCGTGGCGTGACGAGAAAGGCCACGTATACAACAAGAGCTCGTTCCAGACAGCCGTGCGCCGCCTTGCCGCGCCGCACCCCGCCCCACCCCGCGGCCATGGCGACGCGACCCCTCCCCCTCCTCCTCTGCAGCGTCTCCTCCTCCCACCGCTCCACCCTCCTCGTTCCTCCCCCCGCCTTCTCCTGCCGCGCAGCGACGCTGCCGCTGCTCTCGCCCGGCTGTTCACCCCCGCGCGCCAGCACAGTCCACTCGCCGCGGCGGCGAGCGGGGCGCCGGACCTCTCTGCCGTGCGCGGCGAAGCGTGGCGGCGAGGTATCCTCGGACGATGGGGGCGGCGTGCGTGTGCTGCTTCAGGCGGCGCTGTGGGGAGCCGAGGCCGCCTACATACTCTGGCTCTTCCTCCTCCCATACGCCCCGGTCCGTACCGTAAACACAAATCTTTACTTTCTAGTCTTCTTTGCGTGCCGCTAGCTCAACGTCAACAAATTTCGATACACTTGCTTCTATGAACTGGAGTACAATTTACGATTAGTAATGCATTAGTTCGTCCCGATGTACTAATTTAGCAATTATCATTGGTATTTAGCAATCTTTAACTCGTTGGCATCGTCATGCAGGGCGACCCGGTGTGGGCTATCTCGCAATCCACGATCAGTGACCTCATTGGCCTGTCTCTCAACTTCTTCTTCATCCTGCCCTTGCTCAATTCCGGTACGCCTAAATTTAAGAATTTTCATAATTAGTACATCAACTCAAAGTTCACAGCATTATGGCCATGATTCTGTTGGTGAGTTTGCTGGGTAGTGTAGCTGGAGTTCACCTGCTCGAATCCCCGGTGCTTCACCCAGTAAGAAACTGACCCGTATCTTCTTGCGACATTGTCATTGTTGTTGTGGCTTGTGGGTGCCGTATGTGTGATCCGGTCGTGCTCGCTTGCCTAGGTGGCCGAAGGATTGTTCAATTTTGTGATTGCTTGGACACTGATGTTTGCCCCGCTTCTCTTCACGGATTCTAGGAGGGACCAGTACAAGGGATCGCTCGAAGTCTTGTGGGGCTTTCAAATGTTCCTCACAAATAGTATGATCTGATCTCCTTGACCAAAAAGAAAAAAAAAAAACTTTGCAGCGCATGAATAGAACAGTTCAGGTTACCTAACATCAATTTTTGTTTCTTTAGCTTTCTTGATACCTTACATGGCAATCCGGCTCAATGATCCCGATGAGGACCAGTCTCCACCACCAACATCACAATTGAGTTCAGTTATGGTGAGAGGTGCATCAGTTGTAGGCATAATTGGCGGCCTGGTCTGCATTTTGTCGACTGTTTGGGCTCTCTTTGGCCGTGCAGATGCTGACTTTGGAGGCATTTTGGAACGGTGGCAATTTGCTCAGAGTTATGTCTTTTCGGAGCGGCTTGCTTACGCATTTCTCTGGGACATATTACTATACTCGATATTCCAGCCATGGTTAATTGGAGGCAATCTTCAAAACGTGAAAGCAAATGCTACTGAGTTTGTGAATGTAGTGAGGTTTCTCCCAGTTGTTGGCCTTGTTGCCTACCTTTTGAGCTTAGAAGAGACAAATAAGTAGCTGTTATGCTGTGTTATTTTGTTGTAAATTTTTTGATCATGTGGATTATGTTAATTCTCATTGGTATACATTTGAAAGAATTCTGTACGACGTGGTAAATAGTATTTTTTTGCCCTGAAAATTATCTTTCAAGAGTGCTTGTTTGAACTAGAATTCAATGATACAAATGCAATGGAAAATAACTTTTTGAGACATGACACCCAGATGGACATATTACTCCTTCCAACTGCTAAATCCATTTGTTCTTACAGATGCTAAGAAAACCACCAGAAAACAGTTAAATTTCTCTAAAACATAATTATATCCCCCCCAAATGCTCTCGGTAGAGGATTTCTTCAGAAAGCTAGAACTGACGCCAATGCCATGAAACCAAGTGCAGCAGAAATGCCATCAACTATCAGCTTGGACCCGCTGCTATATCCCGGCAGCTGGCTGCTCGTCCTCGGTGACACTGTCGTCAGTGGTGGCGTCGGTGTCACCGGCGCCTGCATCGACGGAGCAGTGGAGTTCGCATTCGGACGTGGCAGGTTCACCCGCGGTGATGGTGCTGGTCCCACTGGAAGAAGCCCTTCAAGGGAGTTAACTTCAGGGGGAATTAATCATATGTTCCATTTTACTTGGTGCAATTGATAAAATGTCCTATTTATCTCACTAACATGTGGTCTCAGGACCCACATATAAGTGAGATATTATGAAGCATTTTATCAATGATACATATAAGTGAGACATTACGGAGCATTTTATTAATAATATATGTAAGTGAGGACGTTTTATCAATTAATCCTTAATTTCAAAGAGAATTTTCAGTAAGTAGCGAATCCCTGACACGAAGAAAAGCATTCTGCACGTAGAGAGTGGAAGCTGCCCGCATTTAATGGAATGAATGCAAGATACTAGGCTGCAATGACAATAAGCTCTTAGTTACCCGCGCAGGCGCCGGCGGCGGGCGGGAGGTTGAGGCGGCAGAGGGGAGGCAGCTCCAGCACGCGCGACATGTTTACGGCGAAGGGGGACGCGCCGGAGCCGGACTGGCTGAGGGCCTGGCAAAGGCACAGCGGCTCGTCGTGCACCATGCTCCCCAGGTTGGCGCAGCACGTGTCCGACGGCGCGGCGACGGCGCCGTCGACGAAAGGGAGGCAGGGGAGGAGGCGGATGAGGTCGGTGCTGCAGCTGGACGCCGAGCCGGGCAGCGGCAGCTGCGTCGGTTGGGCGCCATCGGGGAGGGAGACCAGCAGCAACGCAACGCAGAAAACAACAGCTGAAGCCATTGATGCTTCCTATCCCTACTCTTTTGTGCAAACTCTCGATCTTGTGATTGATCGAGTTCTTTGGAGATTAGTTGCCGAGATGTTGGGATTTATATAGCGTTAATCGGAGGAATCGGAGATGCATGGGAATGGTGTGCTTCTGGGGTGGTGCTTTCTGTGAAGTGAAACGTTGCATGCATATGTGTTGCAGTTTGATACAAGAGCTGCATGCCGATGGGGAGTTTTGTGTGAACTGGAGCGTTAGGATTGAGCCTTCGAGGACAAGGAGTGGGCGGCATGCATGGGAATGGTGTGCTTATACCTTGTACTCTGTAGGTTGGGGGTTTCCAACTTTCCATGTGAACTGCAATTAACCGCTACCACTCTGAAAAAAGACTAAGCTGTTACCGGCCATTCGCTTGAAACTGGGGTTTATCTATGCGTCGTTAAAAAAAGAGAAAGTCTACCAAACGACCATTTCGCCGCCTCTAAAACCTGCTATACGGTTGGAATCAATTCTAACGATATAGGATTCAGTAGTAACGCTCTAAAAAAATGACTGTTTTTACCCTACAAAATCATTCATTTTTGGAATTGTGATCTATACCCAATGGTCCACGCTCTCCCTCGGTCATATACAAATCCATCGCACGCATCAAGCCCCGACCCTAGCCTCCCCTCCGCTGCTCGCCTCCTCCTCTTCCACTGCCGTCGCCGCTGGTTTCTATCTCCCTCGCCCTGTCGTTCTTTCCGTCTCCGGCAGCGATAGCCGCTGGATCTGCATGCCACTGTCGCCTAACCTCTCTTCATGTTGCCCTAGCTGTCTTCTGCCGCCCACCGCCCTCCTCTATGACCGCGGCTGGCGGTGCCTCGCCTCCCCGTCGCCGCCGCCACCCGCCGCCGTTCCTCCTTCGCCCCCCCACCTCTTTCTAAGCTCATAGGCTCCAGTAAACCTGAGCTCTACCTGGCGGCAGCGAGAGACGACGACGCCGGAGAGGACGACAACCTCCCGACCCCTGGCCGGAGTATGAATCTCCAAGCGGGTCGTAAGGTCGGAAAATTCGAATGATACGCACAAAAAATTTCATGCATAGCAATTCTGTCACTGCTGACCAAGATGTCCTTTTAGGCGCTGCTGAATGCTGATCACTTGTTGCCGGTGGTTTTGCAAACTTTCTGGGCCGTGAGACGGATGTCGGAGTTTTATTGGGCTATATGTGATTGAAAGCCTATAAGAAGGCCCATCTTTGCCTTTTGGGCTGACGAGAGCTCTGGACTGTAACTCTGTTGCAGTTCATTCATCTCGGCCTCTCTCTCAAGTTCCAAGTTCCAACAATGGCGATGAGCAAAGCATTGGACTGTTGGACATTGATGGCTGCAAAGCGGCGATCAAAGGCTGGCGTGAAGCCAAAAGTTAAGGTAAGCTTCGTAATTACGAACAAGGGAAATTTTACGGTGCACTCACAGCTATTTGGGTCGTTGATCCTGTAAGACCTAATGGATGATATCACTACTACCATTTAGAAGGTAATAGATCAGCAATGACCCTATCAAAGTTTTAAGACTTTTTAATGCATACAAGTAAGGAAAGTGAGGGAGAAAATAAAATAGCTTTAATATTTTTCATTAAAGTGCAGCAGTACATAAGGAAAGCTACTAAAGATGCCAACTGATGTTATTGTTTTACTCAACTATTCCATGCATATTCCAAACTGCCTTTTTTTCTCAAGACTCCATGGAATTAAAACATTAGTGTTGGTTAAAAAAATGCAAAGGAAAATTTAGAACCACACGCCATGCTTTTTTCTCTGGTTTTTTTTATACAACAATGGACTCGTGTAGACCGAATAATCATGCTCAATGGTAAATGATAAATGTCAGCATAAAAAAAAGGCTAAAAAGAACCAAAATGATGAGTGATTATTTCTACTTTCCAACCTTGTAGCACATAAAATGGCCGGTTATTTTCAGCGTGCTTTGCATGCCAAAGTTTTCGGCTGAGATTTTTTTTTTAAAAAAGCAGCACAACACAAACATTGTTCACTCAATGTGGATACACTACTACAGAATAATACAACACTATCGTTTCATCTGGGTTGATTCCTAATTTTTCAAGAAAAACCAATTGTGATATATGATTCTACTTATATAGAGGTGAATCATCACAATCGGTTCTCAAGTTAGAACTGATTGTGATGTAGCATCATGGACATCACAATCGGTTCTGACATTGGAACCGATTGTGATGTTCATTGCACATCACAATTGATTCTCATGTTAGAATCGATTGTGATGAGCATATGCACATCACAATCGGTTCTAACTTGAGAACCGACAATCGGTTCCATGTTAGAACCGATTGTGATGAGCATGTGCACATCACAATCGGTTCTCATCGGGATAGTCTTTTGGCGGGCCAAAGTGAAATTTAGGTGCCGAGCGGATTTCAATTTTAAAATAATTTCGCTGGGTCCAACCAGATAAGGAAAAGAAAAATCCACTACACACATCCCCTGTATATTTATACATGCTCTTGTGCTCACCACTCATCTCCTCCACTTGCTCCTCTCCCTCTCCTGCTCTCCCTCTCATTTCGGTTTTCGTGGACCAGATGGGCACGAATTTCGGTTCCTACTTCCAAAGGTGCAATCTTGGAGGTAATTTTCTAGGAAATATGCTGACTTGATGTGGTTTCTCGTATCTGTTATACTTGTCCTTTTGTTTCTTTCGTTGCTATATAGATTTGTTCTTAATCTTGTATTTATTCAAGCGCATCACAACTATTAATAGTTGCCTTCATAATGCGGTCATACATTGGCAACAATACTGTAATAATGTTGCTGGGATTGGCTCTTAATCCTGTACTTATTAGTTTTTTTGCTTTCTGACCTATGCTGTTGGATGTTCCTTCCTTGCATTTGCAGAATATAGACTTTGGGAAGAAGAGATCGAGAAGTGGCAAGGCCCCATACTCAAGGATGGCAGACTTCTAGAATGTTATAAGCTTTCTCTCGCTCCTATATAGTTATAATTGTGTTGTGCATTTCTACCTCTAAGGATCTTGTGCAGATTTGTAACTTGACTAATTATTGAAAAAATGATCGAGGTGAGAATACTGGTATGTTATTTGAACTTGTCAGTGGTGGACGAGGGGCTGATGGCTAAGGATGATCCAGAGGTTCTGAGTAATATTGCAAGAACAATAAGGTGACCAGGTCCCCAGCATGGGAATTTGGAAACGACCAATTGACCATAAATGAATTCATCCAGTATTTTCATTGTATGCATGGATTGTATGCAACATAGCCTTCCTAGTAAAAGATTTGGTGCGAAAATAGTTTGCCGATCACTACATCTGCCCTCTTTCTCATGGCACTGGCATCTATATCTTATCTTTCATCTAATTACTCACCAGCGTATAAGGACATTTCCACCTTAGTCTGTTACCATGGTTGAATGCATCTATTGCATTCTTATGTAAGCTGTCTCTTATTAGTATAGCAGGCTCCCTTGGTCTGTCTTGGTGCATGGATTGAACATAAGAATGTTGTTTGACTATAGGGTCCTTGTCGAATATCTAAATATAGAGTATGAGTACGTACCACAAATACGAAGACTATACCATATATGCTGAAGCAAGCATCTAGAAACTCCGGATGTCACGGGCTCGATTTTATGGGATAAGATATACGCAGAGGGGATATCTCCATACTAGGAAGGACTCGATCGCTTTCCCGTTACAAGGAAACTGACTCGAGTACGCCTGGTATCCAGGGAAGTATGGATATGCTGTGAAGATCACGCAACGATGGACTCCTCATCGGCTACGATCTGGTATCCCAAACCGACTACAACTCAACTTGAGGCAGGGCTACCCCGACTATATAAGGCCGGGGGTAGGTATCCTCAAGAAGAGGAGAGAGGAGAAGACTTTTAAAGAGAGCTTTTACAATACGCAGAGCAACTAAGAGCCGACGGACCACGCTTCGTCAACCCCCAGCCATAGTTTAGCCATTGCTTAGATTCAATCTTCATTGTAACTAGGACTAGACAACTCGCTCTGTACTCGATACACCAAATACATACATCATCCGCACAGGACGTAGGGTATTACTTCATCTGGGGGTCTGAACCTGTATACATCGTGTGCCGCTGTCTTCATGCTTAACTCTGATATCGAAGGTACCCGTGATCTTAAGTTTATTGTTGAAATTCTAACATTTAACAGTTCTATACTTCCATCTAGCCTGATGTATTTTGGTTTCTACATTAAAGAAATATGCTAGTGGACGAGCTTTACTTTATGGTAGCAGGGGGACTGTTTGGATAGGTATGTTGTGTCCAACTTTGTGACGATTTTATGCCTGTTCAGATGTCTAGCATAGTGCACACTGTACAATTTGGATAGCATGAAGATATTTCATCCATGATTTGTTATAAAAAAATAGTGGTTTGATTAATCAGTTAATTGTTATCCATATAGTGCATGCTATTAGATGGCAAAATAGAGCTAAAGGTGTGATGAACACCACATCACAATCGGTTCTAATGTAAGAACCGATTGTGATGTGCTCGGGATAGTCTTTTGGCGGGCTAAAGTGAAATTTGGGTGCCGAGCGGATTTCAATTTCAAAATAATTTCGCTGGGTCCAACCAGACAAGGGAAAACCAGTACACACATCCCTTATATATTTATACACCCTTGTGCTCACAACTTATCTCCTCCACTTGCTCCTCTCCTTCTCATTTCGGTTTGAGAGGAGTTGAAGAGGTTTGAATTTAGCATCTCATCTCATCTTTATGGTTTTTCCATTTCTTCTGTTGATTTTGTTTGTGTTCAAACGATTTTGTTCTAGTCTTCCTCCTTAATGACTTATCCTATTCCTCATGAACCAGCCTAAAAAGAAAGAGATTTATGAAGAAAATCAAATTCGTTATGCTTGTCATATTGTACGCTTGTTGCTTCTTTGGTTGAGAGAACTGCGACGAGATCAAATGGAGAAGGAATTAGAGGGTCAAATACGAGGTATGGTATTCCATGACACAATCTGGTAATGAAGGTTGCTTTAAATGCTGATTTGTTTTTGTTCGCAGGTGTTTTGATGAATGAAGTAAAGTTGGAACAAGCTAAGTGTGATCTAGATGAGCGTTTTAATTGGTTTTGCCTCTTCCCTTTTTACTTTGTGCCATAAATATTATGGTAGCAAGCATCTGATTAGTCTTTTTATTCTATTACTGCAGCAATAATTGTTGAACTTCTATAATTGATTTTCATAGAAGTTGCAAACGTTGTTCGTCTGACATGTGCCTTGGATGCTGCTAGGAGCTTCATAAAGGTGAGATTCCTGGAGAAGAGGTAGAGAGTATTCAGTATGAAGAAAGAGGAAAGGAGTATGTTTTTGGTAATATTCCTAAGTCAAAGGATGGAAATAAAAATGTCACTTTGAGGAGGCACATGGAGATCCCAAATGCTGAGCCTTACAATGGCATTGCTGTTGTTGAGGACCCAAATAATCCTCTGCTACTGTGGAATATATACCCTAGTGATTTGGTACGAATATATGAGTTGATATAACCTAGTGATATACCTTGTTTTCAAATGTTGTATTCAAGACTATATGTATATGTTTAGATAAAAATTTCAGCATGAATATATGTATATATGTGTGTGGCTTTGAATGTATCTTTGTTTTGATATATATTTCATCCATGATTTGTTATAAAAAATAGTGGTTGATTAATCAGTTAATTGTTATCCATATAGTGCCTGCTATTAGATGGCAAAATAGAGCTAAATGTGTGATGGAGCAGCTAGAAGCCTAGAACCGATTATGATAAGGGACACATCACAATCGGTTTTGAGAAAGAAACGGTTGTGATGTGTCCCTAATCACAATCGGTTTTTGCTCAGATTCGATTGTGATGACCATTTAACACTATCAGGCAAAAATCGACTGTGATAGCACCTCCTCATCACTATCTAATGACTTTGTATTGCCACCAAAACTGACTGTGATAACGAAAAAGAACCGATTGTGACATACATTTCTGTAGTAGTGATAGTATTGTATCTACTCATGGTACGTAGGAATCATTGATGGAAAGAAAGAAGGATGCATGACATTCCATTTAAAATCTTTCGTCATTTAAATATGACATCATAACTCCCAGTAGAAAGCCATGACATACAATTTCATTACTAGCCTCTTAAGATGGATGGCCAGGGTTTATAATTGATCTCACCTCATAAGAGATAAGTGGTGCACCTTAAAAGAGCTCATTAAACAAAGTGATTTATGACTCATCGTCTCATGATTAGCAACTATCGATCACGATCAGACACCGAAGGCAACACGGTACATGAAAATTGATGTCAAGATCGTTTTGGACAAGTACATCTTGGGTTACCTTTCTTGGGAAACCATGTGGCCCATATAGGTCCACGATGGCCCCTTAGCTAAAACCTAGGCGACTACTATATAAGGAGGAGGGGGGTCCCCCATTGTACAGACAATTCAAGCAATAAAGAATTACAGAGCTGTTCCTCCTATATTTTGTGTTCATCTTTCTCCCTCTCTGTTCTCCACTTCATATCTGTGCGGGAACCCCGGACTATTCGATAGCGAGGTTCCTTAACACGTTATCAGCACGAAGCTCTACCGGCGAACGGATTGAAAAGGTGAGGTTCGGCGATTGAATCTAATCGCTTGTTGTTTCTATGCATGCATCTAACCCACGTATCCGTACTGAGTTCGTCACGTGGCATGAAGCTATAGGCAACACGAAGCTACAGTACACGGTTACTGTTCATATTACGAAAAAAACCACCGGTCGTGCGTGCCCGAAGCACCATGCCGCCGCCTCGGCTTGCGCGCTTGAAGCCGTCGTCGCCGCCGTGCGTGCCCGAAGCCGCTCATCCCGTCATGCGCGCCCGTAGCACCATCGCCCTGATCCCCGTGCACGAACCACTCACCGGCCGCCTCACCTCGGCTTTCCCGTCGTCGTGCGCCAGCTTGCCCGAAGCGAGCTCGCCGACATAGAAGCAGCGCCGTCGCCGCATGGTTCCCGCCGTGCCCGAAGCGCCGTGCCCGAGATGGTAGCCTCGCGCCTTGAAGTCGCCGGCTCTCCCCGCCGCGCACGAAGCGCCGCACTTTAGCTCCGCCGTGCGCCGCTCTTCTCCGCCCCGCCGGCTCAAAGCCGCCGCCGCGCGCCGCTCTGCTCCGCGCCACCCGACCACACCACACGGCCCATGCGGAAGAGGAATGGCATCTAGGGGTGGGAACCCTAGCCGCCGCGCGTGTTATGGGCCGAAGGAAGAAAAAAAGGCATGGCCCAAAGGCCGCTCGGGCGGAAAAAAAGTGAAAAAGAAGAAAAAATAGCAGAAAATTTTGGAAAATTGCTAGAAAAATCCAGAAAAATTATTTGGCTCTGTTTTAATTTTCTAACATTATTCTCTGCATTTATGATTTTTAAATTCGTTGCTTTGTTTAGTATACTGGAAATGCAAGAGAAATTAATTTTTGCATTTTATGTTTTTTAGATTACACGCAATAATCTAATGACAGAATTTTGAAATCATGCAGATGTCCCGCATCGTGAACCGTGAGTTTGAAGAACTGGCCCCGCACGATCAGAACTACCTCACTTGGGCATTGGACGTGAAGATCGTACTTGGGGGCAAGAAGCTCCGTGCTGCGATCGGTCTAGGGTCCTCAAAGGACGCGCAACCTACCGCTAAGCAGAACGATCAAGCCTTGCACTTTCTCAGGCACCACCTCTCAGCCACTCTGAAGAATGAATACATGGCTGAGGAGAGTGCACTTGAGCTTTGGACTACACTTCAGAAGCGGTTCGAGAAGCTCAAGTACACCATCTTGCCCCAAGCACAACAAGATTGGGTCCGTCTGAGGTTTGCGGACTACAGAACAGTGGTCGAATACAATTCTGCCTTGCACAGAATTTGTACCAATCTCTCCCTATGTGGCAAGAAGATCACTGACGAGGAGAAGATTGAGAAGACTCTCTCCACTTTTCACCCAAATGCTATCCAAAGTGCCCGCAGCTATCGTCAGGACGCATACAAGGAGTATAGAGAACTGATTGATGTCATGCAAGTTACGGAGTCACAAGACGATGTTCTACATAAGAACTTCGTCTCACAGCCACCTGGAAGGGGCATTGGCACAGAAGTCAATGCCAATAGCTATAAGGTGAAAAGGCCCACTCATAAAAAGAAAGGCAAGTAGGGTGGAAAAGAGAAATACCAGGCTAAGGGAAAGTCCAAAGGCCCAGTGAAGAAGGATGACAAGACACACGCCAAGCCATATGGACAGCAGAACCAAACGTGCTTCAGGTGTGCTACTTGGGGACACTGGTCAAAAATATGCCGGGAATCCAAGGAAGTGATCAACGCATATCAGGCCAAGAAGAATGCAAAAGAAAACGCCCCAGCAGAGGCGCACTTCGCCAAGATTGGTGATAACGATGCCATGGATGTGGATACCCCACTTGCCTCATCCTCACAGACTAGCCTGGACATCGATGCTGCAGCCAAGCTCATGGCAAATGAAGAGAAAGCTTCTGTTGATGACATAGAAGCAGAAGTCAATGCTTATTTTACAGATTCCGTTCAATGCATGAATCGCATTATTTGTATTTTTTAGATTATGGTTGTTAGCGAATTTCTTTTGAATAATGAATTGTAAGCTCTAGAAGAGCATACTTCTCTCATGAATAAATATGCAATTTATTCTTTATTCCAGTTTTCTTTAATTTGCAAGCAATATTTGAATTATTTTGCCATTGTCTGATTGGAGTTATATTTCTTTTTTAGAAATCGTGTAGCGCCCAAATGGAGGAGATATGTATTGTTGATAGTGGCACAACAAATACCATCTTAAGAGAGTCCAAATACTTCCAATCGATCACGAAGAACGCTGGAAGGATTACAACGATCGTAGGAAGCGATTCCTATATAATAGGCTCAGGAAGAGCCACAATTATATTGTCAATGGGTACAACTTTGGTAATTGAAGAAGCCCTTTTGTACCCTGAATCAATGCGCACTCTCTTGTGCATTGTGAAGCACGCGGTATGTGGAAAAATGGTATTAGAAAAATGTTCCTTATATGAATCTGGGTTGTACTACACGAAAATATATGCATCCGAAGAGTATACTTTCTTGAAGACTGTCTTTAGAAGCTCTGAGTTATTTTCTTTATGGCATTGTAGATTAGGTTATCCTGATCTTAGAATGATGAGAAATATAGTGAACAACTCACAAGGTCATGACATTAATGTTAAGAATTTTCCGAATTATGAAGATTTTGTGTGCCCTGCATGTGCCACCGGAAAATTAATAACTAGACCCTCTGTCATGAAAGTGCAAAGTGAAATCCCTTTATTCCTAGAACGCATTCAAGGAGATATTTGCGGCCCAATTCAGCCCTTGTCAGGGCCATTTCGGTACTTCATGGTGCTCATCGATGCTTCCTCAAAATGGTCGCATGTATGCTTATTGTCAACAAGAAACCATGCTTTTGCAAAGCTGATCTCGTAGATCATAAGAATTAAAAATGCTTTCCCTGATCATCGCATGAAGTCCATTAGAATGGACAATGCTGGCGAATTTACTTCAAAGGCATTTGATGATTATTGCACTGCAACAGGGATAGCAGTTGAGCACTCCGTACCACACGTCCATACACAGAATGGACTAGCTGAAGCACTGATAAAGATGATTAAATTCATTGTCAGACCACTTTTGCAGAGTTGTAACTTGCCCAACACTTGTTGGGCACACGCAGTCCTGCACGCAGTAGCTCTTATCAATTTCAGACCTTCGGCCTACAACATCTATTCCCCTATGCAGCTAGTGCACGAGGTCATCCCGAAAATCTCCCATCTCAGAAAATTTGGTTGTATGGTATATGTTCCTATACCACCCCCACAACGGACTGCAATGGACCCTTTCTGCAAGTCTGGGATATACGTTGGTTATGAGAGTGCATCCATAATCAGGTATTTGGAACCCATGACTGGAGACTTGCATACAGCCCGATTCGCCGATTGCATATTTGATGAGGATCGTTTCCCGTCATTAGGGGGAGAAAATCAACCTTTGGATGAAAAATCCCGGAAAATCATATGGCATTCCACTGGGATCCCCGCACATGACCCCCGCACTAATGAAGCAAATCAAGAAGTCCAGAAGATAATTGATTTACAGAATTTAGCAAATGAACTGCCTGATCATTTAGCAAATCTAAAGGGCGTGGTTAAGTTGCATGTACCCGCAAGAAATGCACCAGAGATGGTGGAGATACCAAATAAAGTAGAAGGTATCCCTCATCCTGTTTAGAGGCCTCCAAGAAAAAGAACAGGAAATCTGGCTCCTCAAACCCAAAGTACCCGGAGACGTCTGGAGAAAACTGGGCAAGAGGACTTACCACAACCAATCACGAAAATGCCCCAAGGAAAGAAGGGGAGCCAGTTGAGACCTGGCACTGGAAAGAAGTCGACGGAAAAGGCAATTCCAGACTTGAATCTTCCATTGCAGGAAGTCGCCGGAAATAATGTGTGCGCACACATGGGCGATGAAAAGCTAAAGGAACTTGCCCCTGCGATGGAAAATAGTAGCAAAGAGCAAGTAGAATCAGTGCATGAAGCACCCCATGATGAAATGACCATAAACTTTGTAATAACAGAAGAATCCCTGAATAGAGTAACAGCCAATGTCGATGCATACTTTGCAAAGAAGATTGCCTTGATCATTGTCATGATCCCGAGCCTGCATCTCTCGTAGAGTACAAGAAAATGCTAGATTGGGAAGAATGGAAGAAGGCAATCACTGCGGAGTTAGTCTCTCTGAACAAGAGAGAGGTGTTTGGGTCCGTATGCCGCACACCTCCCCATATAAACCCTGTAGTTCACAAATAGGTCTTTGTTCGGAAGAGGAATGAAAACAACGAAGTTGTAAGGTACAAGGCAAGGCTTGTAGCTCAAGGTTTCACTCAACGTCCTAGGATCGATTATGAAGAAACTGATTCTCCGATCATGGGAGGAATTACCTTTAGATATTTGATCTCAATGGCAGTCAACTTGAAGTTGAAAATAAAGCTAATGGATGTTGTCACAGCATATTTGTATGGAAACTTGGATTCGGAGATATACATGAAAGTACCAGAAGGTATTCCTATCCCGAACCAAGACAGAGCAAATAGAAATCTGTACAGTGTGAAATTGGAGAAATCACTGTGTGGGCTAAAACAGTCAGGAAGAATGTGGTACAATCGCTTGAGTGATTTTCTCTGCAAGAAAGGCTATACGAACAGCGAAGATTGTCCATGCGTGTTTATACAGCGATCCCCGAATAGATTCTGTATAATCTCCGTCTATGTAGATGACTGAACATCATTGGGATAGATGAAGAAATTGAAGAAGCATGCTCATACTTGAAGTCTGAGTTTGAAATGAAGGACTTGGGTAAAACCAAGTTTTGTTTAGGCTTGCATCTTGAGCATGTCCAAGGAGGAATCTTGGTACACCAATCAACCTACACGCAGAAAGTGTTGGAAAGATTTGGTTTTGAAAAAGCACATCCTGCAAAGACTCAAATGGCCGGAAGGTCACTCTAATTAAGCAGACCTAGACCCATACAGGCCTAGAGAAGAGGGGGAGGAAGTCCTGGGAGCGGAATTCTCATATCTGAGTTGATTTGGAGCACTCATGTACCTTGCGAATAGCACCAGGCCGGACATTGCGTTCGCCGTGAATTTGCTAGCCCGGTACAATGCAGAACCCACCAAAAGGCATTGGAAAGGGATCAAGGATATCTTCCGTTACCTCCAAGGAAGCAAAGATCTCGGCTTGTTCTACAGAAGAAACAATGAACTGAATTTGGTTGGCTACGCCGATGCTGGGTACTTATCAGACCCGCATTCTGGCAAGTCCCGAACTGGGTATGTTTTCCTGTGTGGAGGAACAACAGTTTTCTGGAAGTCGTCTAAACAGACTCTTGTCTCGACATCGATAAACCACTCGGAAATCATTGCTTTATATGAAGCCTCCCGTGAATGTGCATGGCTCTGAAGAATGGTTCACCACATCCAGAAGTTATGTGGCTTGAACATTGAGCAAACTCCCACGATCATTTATGAAGATAATGCAGCTTGTGTTGCTCAAGTGCAGATGGGTTATGTGAAGAGCAATCTTACGAAGCATATCAACCCCAAGTTCTTCTATGCTCATGAATTGCATAAGATGAACGAGATCAAGATACTGTATACTAAGTCATGTGAAAATCTTGCAGACTTGTTCACAAAATCACTTCCAGCATCTACCTTTGAAAGGTGCGTTAAAGGGATTGGGATGCGTTAAAGGGATTGGGATGATGAGACTTAGAGAAGTGCAGGTTTCAGGGGGAGATATGTCACATACCCCCACAAAAACCTTGAATATGAGGTTTGAGTACCCAACATGAATCTCGAAGATTAGCAATTGAAGTTTGGGTGAATTGTACTCTTTTTCCTTAGCAAGTTTTTCATGAAGTTTTCTTACATAAGGTTTTAATGAGGTAATTCATGCGACGCAGCAAGCATATGCTATGTACTCTTTCTCCAAGTATTTTTCCTATTGGGTTTTTCTGAAGTTTTAATGAGGCATATGCATCTCGCCGCAAATGGCCCAAGGTGGAGTGTTAGGAAACCATGTGGTCCATGCAGGTCCACGATGGCCCCTTAGCCAAAACTTAGGTGATTACTATATAAGGAGGAGGGGGTCCCCCATTGTACAGACAATTCAAGCAATAAAGAATTGCAGAACCGTTCCTCCTATATTCTGTATTCATCTTTCTCCCTCTCAGTTCTCCACTTCATATCTGTTCGGAAACCCCGGACTATTCGATAGCGAGGTTCCTTAACAACCTTGACGATTCAAAGCAAGCCTAGCTATCTAGATCCTACAAGTGGCGTACACAAAACTATACTCTCTTCATTTATAAATACAAGGCTGTTTGCACCAAAATTTGGCAGATAGGGTCAAAATCAGCAGTCCAAAATCAACAAGATACGATTGGGATAACATATCAAGATATTTGGAAACGAAACAGATTGTTAAGGAAAGCACCATCCAAATAGAGGCCGATACATATTCTATTCCTAACGTGTTGTACCAGGACTCTATCGGCCAATGGGTATAAAAGAGGTCGAGAGGTGATCAGAAAAGCTGCCCAGAGCCAACCAACCAATTCGCGTCTACTTTTCCGTCGACTAGGAGTAGTTCTTGTAATTTAGTCTTTGTAATTCGATCTTGATCAATAAAGTTGCGCATCGTCGATTGTTGATCTTCTTCAAATTACGCCCCAGGTTTGATTTATTCTGATTTTGTTGCGATCGCCTTCTTCAGAATCGATTTGCCTTTATCCTCTGATTAGCCTTATCGGCTAATTAGATTTATCCGGTTACCTTGATCTTGATCGGCTTCAAGCTGATTGAGTTTAAGCTGATTGATCGTTACGATCGGCTTTGAGAGAATTTTATCCTCTGATTGGCCTTAATCGGCTAATTAGATCTATTCTGATACCTTGATCTTGATCGGCTTCAAGCTGATTGAGTTTAAGCTGATTGATCGTTACGATCGGCTTTGAGAGAATTTTATCCTCTGATTAGCCTTAATCGGCTAATTAGATCTATTCTGATACTTTGATCTTGATCGGCTTCAAGCTGATTGAGTCTAGGCCGATTGATCCCAACGATCGGCTTCGAGTGAACTTTATATTTTACCTTGTCGATTCTGAGTCAAATCGACCGCACGCCTCGAACCGGTGTTAAATGCGGTGTGCTACTATCAGAAATCCTACTTCAAGTTTTTGACGTCAACACACTCTTGGCACACCCGGTGGGACTAGATGGCAGCATCAAGGAAATCAATTCCGCCATCCGATCTCAACACGGAAGCCATATTCGTCCCAACAATGGACAATTTAACTGAAGAACAACGTCAAGAGATTGAAGCTCGGAAAACTGCGTTGGAGGAGATGATGCTAAGCTGTTATCAGAAAACTAGACGAGGCGTCACTCAAAAATCCGCCTTGCCGACGGTCAACGCCCTGGGAGATGCAGGTGTCACAAAACCGGTAAGCCGATATCTGCCTGCTCAAGCCGAATTATCGGCTATGATTAATCAGTCTGTGCACCATGCCTTGATAGCAAATAGCGTTAAATCTATAGCCCAGGAGTTAGCCTCGTCAGGAAGTCTGCTTGACCCATTACAAGCTCTGCCGAATTATCCTGTTTTTTCAGTAGCACAAAATACGTAGAGCTCAATAGCCGATCCTAAACCATCGGCTATAACCTCACCCCCTACAATGATGCCTACTCAACCTACCGTCATATTACCGCGAGACTCACGCCCTAGCGGGGTCACACATTATCAGGCATACACTGATGCCGCTAAACTGAACGTGTCGGCCATCTTGCCGCCGTCAGCCCCGTTTAATGTTTTCCCGCGATCGGTTCCATAGCCAGTTGAGGTTAACAGATATCCTCTACATCAACAGCCGATTCTGCTTCAGAATCTGGCTCCTCATAAGGTTGTCACCTACACGGAACCTTTCGTCCCATTGCCGGAGCCACCCATTAGGAGATACAATGGGTACGACCAGGCCGCACAATATCCATCGGCCAAAACAAATCGGCAGCCCGAGTTTGCGCTCGGGGGGCAGGGTGCTAATTATGATGGTAATTGGCAGAACCCAAACACTTGGTCGGCTGGTGATGTTAACTGGGCTGACCAAATTTCCGTCGTACTGCGTGATCAGTTTGGATTACAACCTAAGGGTAAAGTCATCGGCTATAGAAAGTCGTATCCGGATTATATAGATCGCATGCAATATCCACATGATTTTAAAGTTCCTGATTTTGCCAAATTTTCTGGGAATAATTCACCACGACCTTAGAGCACGCGTCGGACGCTTTATCGCTCGATGTGGCGAGGCACCAAATCCGACGGGTGAAAATTAGATTATTCCGTTGTCTTTATCGGAGCCGCTTTCACTTGGTTTACTAGTTTACCTCCAAATTCGGTTCATTTTGGAACGATTTGGAAAGCCGATTCCATGAGTATTTTTCTCGTGATTGAACTCGTGATTTGGATCTAAGTTACGCCCAATGAAGACTGGGAATCGATAAATGATTATGTTAAGAGATTCAGAGAAGTGAGAAATAGGTATTTTAGTGTTACCCTGTCTGATAATCAGTTGGCCGATTTAGCTTTCTAGGGGTTGATACCCTCATTAAGAGAAAAATTCGGCGGGCAGGAATTCACCAATTTAAGTCATCTCTTACAGTGAGTATCGGCTCAAGAAAGTCGTTTCTCCGATGATAACGGCTTCAAAGATGAATTGAAGAATAATAAAGACAAGATACAATCGGCTATAGAGGATGACCAACTAAAATTTGCAGAAGAGCCGACGATGCAGCTGGACGCTTATCCTTTTCCAATTAACATGGTTCATTGCTCTAAAAAGAAGGAAAAGCCGACACAAGATGCAGAGCCTAAGGATCAAATTCATATATCATCGGCTATAGAAATGACACGTCAAGCCGATGTACAATCAAATTCTGATGGCAATAAGACACTCATGATTACTGTTGGCTCTATACAAATAAAAGCCAACTGTGAAGGGGAAATTTTTAAAATAATCACACCAAAGGGTTATCAGGTTGAGAGAACATTGCCACTACGTAAGCCGATACAGAAGTCGAAGCCCACTTTTTCCCAACTACTAGCAAAATATGAAAGGAGGAATGAAAGGCCACGACGAAGTCCTCCACATCGGCCAGTTAATGAATATCAGTCAAGCGGCCCTGAAAGAGCTCACCGACGGTGCCCTTTTTGGCAATTTTGTTGGGAGAAGGGATTAGCTTTGCCATCACCAAACACATGTCCGATGCAGTATTACCCATGCTAAGGTGATAGGCAGCGATGGTCGGCTAAAGATAGAATTTCTAAGCCGATCATAAGTCAGAAACGAGACCAAGATGAAGGGTCTAGCACTGTGGCTGGAATAGATCTGGTAGGAAAAATATGTAATTCGATCGAACCAAAGCCGAGATGGTGCCCTCTAGGTTTAAGCCGATCACAAAGAAGAAGGCTTGAGCGGCTAAGGACCCAAGAGATGGGGGAAGCTGAACAAGAAAAACGAAGGGATAAAACTTTTAATGAGCTTCATTCGATTAAGATTGCAAGAAAAGAGTGGAGGAAGAAGAAACCGGATTCGACCGATGATTTTTGTTCGACGAAGCCGATCTAGTCTGAAAAATCATACCACCCATCAGCTCGAGAGATAACCGATTTGGTAAGGGATCAACGTGGGATTGTGTAGTGTGCATTGGTTTGTCCAAGGTACTGCTCAGATCTTGATTGGCTAAAACTCAAATACGAATATACGAGTTGGCCGATTACCGACCTGAAAGCCAAATTAACTCGATGCAGTTAAAAATTTGGCTATGATAAGAAAATTTGTTTAAGCCGATGAGGAAAATTTTTGGAAGATAACATGTTATCTCCCAAAAATGGGGGGCATATGTTTGCACCAAAATTTGACAGATAGGGTCAAAATCAGCAGTCCAAAATCAACAAGATACGATTGGGATAACATATCAAGATATTTGGAAACGAAACAGGTTGTTAAGGAAAGCACCATCCAAATAGAGACCGACACGGATTCTATTCCTAACGTGTTGTACCAGGACTCTATCGGCCAATGGGTATAAAAGAGGTCGAGAGGTGATCAGAAAAGCTGCCCAGAGCCAACCAACCAATTCGCGTCTACTTTTCCGTCGACTAGGAGTAGTTCTTGTAATTTAGTCTTTGTAATTCGATCTTGATCAATAAAGTTGCGCATCGCCGATTGTTGATCTTCTTCAAATTACGCCTGTGTTTGATTTATTACGATTTTGTTGCGATCGCCTTCTTGTAATCGACCGCTTTATCCTCTCGATTAGCCTTAATCGGCTAATTAGATTTATCCGATTACCTTGATCTTGATCGGCTTCGTCGATTGAGTTTAAGGCGATTGATCGTTACGATCGGCTTTGAGAGAATTTTATCCTCTGATTGGCCTTAATCGGCTAATTAGATCTATTCTGATACCTTGATCTTGATCGGCTTCAAGCTGATTGAGTTTAAGCTGATTGATCATTACGATCGGCTTTGAGAGAATTTTATCCTCTGATTAGCCTTAATCGGCTAATTAGATCTATTCTGATACTTTGATCTTGATCGGCTTCAAGCTGATTGAGTCTAGGCCGATTGATCGCAACGATCGGCTTCGAGTGAACTTTATATTTTACCTTGTCGGTTACAGGTCAAATCGACTGGCACGCTCTGAACCCGGTGTTCGTCTGGTGTGCTGCTGTCAGAAACCCTGCTTCAAGTTTTTGACGTCAACAAAGGCATATAGTTTAAATGATCTTGTTTAAAAATATAAGACTTGTATTTAGATTTAATGATGTTTTTTTTACTATACCTCTATTTATTCTCTTCCAACTACATGCATTTATTCATTACCACCCCACGGAAACTATTGTCTCTCATCTTCTAAGACAATTAAATATGATATCTAAGTCATTTTCACTCATACCTTTCTTAATTTTATTTTAACCTTAATTCTTATATAAAATCAAAATACATTTTATATTTCTGAACCAAATAGTGTCTACTTTTCCTCCGTGAAGGTACTCGTTGGATTCGCCAGATTAATGCATGACGGTGACGCATGCGTACCTGGAATTTCCAACTGACTGACGAGCACACGTTGCGCGATCGGACCGCCTATACGCACGGCCCTTGAGATGGAGCAGAACAGCAAGAATTCATGTAACTTACGGCTGATGAAAGCTACATGCGCATGCGCATGCAAGCAGCTAGTCGTTGTCTCATCTCCGTTTGTGCCTTGCGTTGCCTCCGCACCAGGTTCTAAAAATCGACGAAAATTGCTTGAAATTTGTGATTTTCGATCATATTGGTTTGATATTTGGAACAGATCGGTAAATCGGACCAATTGAAATTCAGATTCGAAAATATTTATGCAAAAAATTTCTAAAATTAATATTAATAGCTTTTTGACATTTGGGATGAATTTCTTTTGAAAAACCGAATTTAGGAGATATTTTTAAGCAAATCCGAATATACATAATAGAAAAAAGAGAAAAAAAAACAGAGCAAAGTAGTCAGCAATTCCTGATTTAATTGAGCTTTCAAATCGTGTTATAAATTTTTGAAACTTTTTTTGTGAGGTCCTAAGGAAATGCTAATGATTCTATAAACTATTCAAATGATGATTAGACCTATGCATTTTTGTAGAATTGTGACAGTGCTAATGTCCTTGTATATGCTCTTCTATTTTTGATCTTTTAGGGGCAATATATGTAGTCTAATATTTCTGGAAATTTTACTATATGATAATTGGAATTTTTAATGATAGAATTAAAATCTCAGAGCATGATCAATCTTATAAATTTTTAGAAAAATCTGACAGTGTCTTTATTCCTTTTCATTAATTATTGTTTTTTCCAGAAGCAATAAATGAATTAAAAAATTGTTGAATTTTCTCTGAGGTGCTTTATAGATTAATTGGTGTTTTTTTTCATATTTTATATAATTTTTAAAAATTTTCCTTTAAGTGTGCCGATTTCGATGTAAACCGGTTGAAACATCAGATAAAGCGATCAAAAATTGAAGAAAACGGATGGAAAATCGAAATAAAAAATCAGTCCTTAAGTTTGTTGATCTAGGTTAAAAATCGAACAAAATTGATTGAAAATCGGTCAAACCGATCGCTTTTCATTTTGTTTTTCACCGCTTTTTGACCATTGAATTCAAAATTTTTGATTTTGCAAATCATTCGATTTCTACCGATTTTTAATAAAAACCCGAAGCTTTCGATTCTATCAATGGCAAGGAGAGAAGAGAGCGAAATCATGCAACTGCTTTTTGGTGCTGCTAGCAGAAGAGAATTAAGTCAACATTGATGGAAGCACTTAGCGGGGCAACAAGACCCTATCTTGAATGTCTTTGACTGACAGGGCTTCAGCTCGCTCAGTGCAAATTGGGTGTCGGCTTACCTAACGATTCATTGTAGCCACAGCTTGGTTTGAAATACGTTATTAAGCTTCTGATAGCTTTAAGCCAAGCTCAAAACAAGATTTTTTTTGTTCTCTCGTGCTCTTTAGATCTTGTCTAAGTCTTATACAAAAGAGCGTAACACTCCCTCCGTCTAAGTTTATAAGACGTATTTTTTCTTAGCACATAAACTAGGAATATATTAAAAATGACTAGATTACCCTTAATTATTATCACTAGGTACTATATTCAATGCATGCGTGTAGAGAATATGATGTAAATATAGATGTTTATTAAGGTAATATAGAGAACATCACACTAATTTTGTGTCGAAATATAAAATACGCCGTATATTTATAGACAAGATCATACAAAAAATACGCATAATAAACTACTAGTAGCATTGTCGCAAAAAAGAAAGATGTTACTACTAGTATCAGGCTATCAATCTATCTATGCATATGATGCAACACCAGTGTTTAGGTGAAACATGTCTTGAGATGAATCTGGGGCAAGAACTTGGCACTCCCAGATTGACTCCCTTTGAGCGCACTCATTTCCAATCACATTCAAGCCCCACGCATCCTGCTTATTCCTGCTACATGCTACCAATCCAACAACACACAAGCTAGGGTATGGTATAGTTTGTTATAAACACACCTCCTGACATGCAGTAAGGCCAATTCAAATGCATGAGATCAATGTCATTGAATCATTTACAGGAGAGAATAATTATCTCAGATGATCAAATCAGTAGTAAAAGACATCATGTGTGGATATTATTATTGCCCGGGGCCGTACAGCCTTGGGGGTTAAAAACAAGTCTGCAGGGCACACAACAAACTTGCAGAGGGGCAGGTGAACAAATACAACAGGAAGAACAGGGAGGAGCGATAAAAAATGATGTGAAACTATGTGCTAAATTGTTTTACTGTACGTTTGAATCTGACTGAACATTGCTACAAACTACAAGTTCAAACTGAACTGATATGGAACCTTTTAAACTCTATACTTTCAGATAAAGCTCCTGCCCAGAGACCTACCACTACTTTAGAAAACACTTCTATGTTCAACTTATATAGGAAGTGCATCGATTCTCATAAACAAATAGAATCTGGACGAGTTTTATCTGCACCAACATGTAGATATCCATAAATAAATATTTGTGGAAATTTCTTTGCAGTAAAATACTTTCTTTTAGAATCGTATTTCGAAAAGATTAAAACTTAAGGCTCAATTTGTTTCAGCTTATGGATTATAGGAGAGCTGCTTCTAATTGTAGGAGAATCGGGCTGGACCGACTGCGATTTCTAGGTTCCAAACTGGACCGGCGAGAATCCGCAAGAATTATGTTTCAATCGGATTATGATTCTATGTAGAGTGCAGTTTTTGATTGTGGGAGAAACTGTCTAGAATCCTCCCTTTCGGCACTTTTTTTAAGCAAAAGCTGTGCAGAAGATGAAACGAACGGGGCTTAAGGTTGCTTGCATGCCATGCCATTTAGGTGGTTTTTCTAAATATAATCAATCGATTTTACTACCATCCAATCACAATTGCACGTCCTAGATCTCTCCCTCTCATCTCCCAGCCCTAGTCCCCGCCACTGCCACCCGGTGCCTTCCCCTGATAGCTGCCACGGCCATCGCATCACCTCTGCGGCATTGCTACCTCTAGCATCGACAACAAACACAAACCTAAATTATCCATTCAGGATGAGAGAGAGAGAGAGAGAGGAGGGACGGTCTTGATTCAAAATTGGCTTATTTTGATTTAGTATAATCTTATGTATAGTTAAGAAGCAATTTTGTATTCTAGCTAACGAGCCACGTCTGAGTATAATCGTGTTTAAAATCGTCTCATTCCAAAAAAAATTTAAAAGAGCATAATTAGAGCAATTTTGAACCCACGAGGCTACAATGAAGACATTGTTAGTGTGATTTCCTATAGTTTTCAGCCAGCTTATGTATAACAAAATCCATTAAAATCTTGTGTAAAAGAGCTCTCTTTCACACAACAACGGTTTGGAGACAGTAGCCCAAGTCAAAACCCAAGACACAGTTGGTGCATGGAGACAGTGGTGCAGACGATATAGGCGGGTACATGCAACAATGCCGTCACTGCACTGTTGCACGCACCTGCCGTTGGTCAGGGATTCCTTGTATTAAGGAACCTCGCTATCGAATAGTCCGGGGTTCCCGAACAGATCTGAATTGGAGAACAGAAAGGGAGAGAGAGACACGTGTTTAGGGAGAGCAACAGCGGAAATTCTTTATTGCTAATGATTCCTTGTACATAGGGGGGACCCCCCTCCTCCTTTTATAGCGCTCTCCTAGGATTTAGGCTTAAGGGACCAGCATGGGCCTTCAAGGGCCATTAGGGTTTCCCAACACTCCCCCTTGGGCCCTTTGCCGCGAGATGCTTATGCCTCATTAAAACTCCATAAAAACCCAGTGGGAAAAATACTTGAAGAAAGATTACATAGCATACGCTTACTATGTTGCACGAATTGTCTCGTTAAAACCTTATGCAAGAAAACTTCATGAAAAACTTGCTAAGGAAAAAGAGTACAATTCTCCCAACTTCCATTACTAATCTTCGAGATTCATGTTGGGTATTCATAATTCATCTTTGAGATTTATGTGGGAGTATGTGAAATATCTCCCCCTGAAATCTGCACTTCTCTAAGTCTCATCATCCCAATTCCTTTCACGCACCTTTCAAAGGTAGATGCTGGGAGTGATTTAGTGAACAAATCTGCAAGATTTTCACATGACTTAGTATGCAATATCTTGATCTCGTTCATCTTATGCAATTCGTGAGCATAAAAGAACTTGGGGTTGATATGCTTCGTGAGATTGCTCTTCACATAACCCATCTGTGCTTGGGCAACACAAGTGCATTATCTTCATAAATTATCGTGGGAGTTTGCTCAATGTTCAAACCACATGACTTACGGATGTGGTGAACCATTCTTCCGAGCCATGCACATTCACGAGATGCTTCATACAAAGCGATGATTTCGAGTGGTTTGTTGATGTCGAGGCAGTGCGCTTAGACGACTTCCAAGAAATTGCTGTTCCTCCACATAGAAAAACATAACCAGTTTGGGACTTGCCAGTATGCGGGTCTGATAAATACCCAGCATCTGCATAGCCAACCAAATTCAATTCATTGTTTCTTAGAAAATGCAGGCCGAGGTCTTTGCTTCCTTGGAGGTAACGGAAGATGTCCTTGACCCCTTTCCAATGCCTTTTGGTGGGTTCTGCACTGTACCGAGCTAGCAAATTCACGGCGAACGCAATGTTCGGCCTGGTGCTATTCGCAAGGTACATGAGCGCTCTAACTGCACTCAGATATGGGAATTCTGCTCCCAGGACTTCCTCCCCCTCTTCTTTAGGTCTGTATGGGTCTAGGTCTGCTTGGAGTGACCTTCCGACCATTGGAGTCTTCGCAGGATATGCTTTTTCAAATCCAAACATTTCCAACACTTTATGTGTGTAGGTTGATTGATGTACCAAGATTCCTCCTTGGACATGTTCAAGCTGCAAGCCTAAACAAAACTTGGTTTTACCCAAATCCTTCATTTCAAACTCAGACTTCAAGTATGAGCATGCCTCTTCAATTTCTTCATCCGTCCCAATAATGTTCAAGTCATCTACATAGACGGAGATTATCTGAGAATCCATTCGGGGATCATTGTATAAACACACATGGACAATCTTCATTGCTTGTGTAGCCTTTCTTGCAGAGAAAGTCACTCAAGCGATTGTACCACATTCTTCCCGATCGCTTCAAACCCATACTGTTGATTTCTCCAATTTCACATCTGTACATGTTTCTATTTGCTCCGTCTTGGTTGGGATAGGAATTCCTTAGGTACTTTCATGTATATCTCGAATCCAAGTTTCCATACAAATATCTTTGTGACAACATCCATTAGCTTCATTCTCAACTTCAAGTTGATCGCCATTGAGATCAAATATCTAAAGGTAATTCCTCCATGACCAGAGAATAGGTTTCTTCATAATCAACTCCGGGCGTTGAGTGAAACCTTGAGCTACAAGCCTTGCTTTGTACCTTACAACCGTTGTTTTCATTCCTCTTAGAACAAAACCCATTTGTGACCTACGGGGTTTATATGGGGAGGTGTGCGGCATACGGGCCCAAACACCTCTCTCTTGTTTAGAGAGACTAACTCTGCAGTGATTGCCTTTTTCCATTCTTCCCAATCTAGCCTTTTCTTGCACTCTGCGAGAGATGCAGGCTTGGGATCATGATCAATGATTGAGGCAATCTTCTTTGCAAAGTATGCATCAACGTTGGCTGTTGCTCTATTCAAGGATTCTCCTTTTATTACAAAGTTTATGGCCATTTCTTCATGGGGTGCTTCATGCACTTCTACTTGCTCTTCACTGCTTTTCCCTATCGCAGGAGCAAGTTCCTTTAGCTTTTCATCGCCTATGTGTGCGCACACATTATTTCAGTAGCTTCTGCGATGGAAGATTCAAGTGCAGAATTGCCTTTCTGTTGCCTTCTTTCCGGTGTGTCTCAACTGGCTCCCCTTCTTTCCTTGGGGCATTTTGTGATTGGTTGTGGTAAGTCCTCTGCTTGATTTTCTCGGACGTCTCCGGTACTTTGGGTTTGAGGAGCCAGATTTCCTGCTCTTTTTCTTTGAGGCCTCTGAACATGTTGAGGGATACCTTCTATTTTATTTGGTATTTCCACCCTCTCTGGTGCATTCCTTGCGGGTACATGCGACTTAACCACGCCCTTGGATCACAAAATGATCAGGCGGTTCATTTGCTAAATTTCGCAAATCAATTATCTTCGGACTTCTTGATTTGCTTCATTAGTGCGGGGGTCATGTGCGGGGATCGGTGGAATGCCATATGATTTTCCGCATTTTTCATCCAAAGGTTGATTTCTCCCTAATGATGGGAAACGATCCTCGTCAAAAATGCAATCGTGAATCGGTCAGTATGCAAGTCTCGATCATGGGTTCCAAATACGATTATGGATGCACTCTCATAACCAACGATATCCCTGACTTGCGGAGAGGGCCCATTGCGATCACGTGGGGGTGGTATCGGTACATATACCATACACCCAAATTTTCTAAGATGGGAGATCTTGGGATGATCCGTGCACAAGCCGCATAGGAGAATGGATGTTGTAGGCCGACGGTGCGAAATTGATAAGAGCTGCTGCGTGCAGATGCGTGTCCCCAACAGTGTTGGGCAAGTTACAACTCGCAAAGCGGTCCGCAATGAACTTAATCCTTTTTATTAGTGCTTCAGCTAGTCCATTCTGCGTATGGACGTGCGGTACGGAGTGCTCAATTGCTATCCCTGTTGCCGTGCAATAATCATCAAATGCCTTTGAAGTAAATTCTCCGGCATTGTCCATTCTAATGGACTTCATGCGATGATCAGGGAAAGCATTCTTAATTCTTATGATCTGCGAGATCAGCTTTGCAAAAGCATGGTTTCTTGTTGACAATAAGCATACATGCGACCATTTCGAGGAAGCATCAATGAGCACCATAAAGTATCGAAACGGCCCTGATAGGGGCTGAATCGGACCGCAAATATCCCCCTGGATGCGTTCCAGGAATGCAGGGATTTCACTTTGCACTTTTATGACAGAGGGTCTAGTTATTAATTTCCCGGTGGCACATGCGGGGCACACAAAATCGTCATGATTCGGGAAATTTTTAACATTAGTGCCATGACCTTGTGAGTTGTTCACTATATTTCTCATCATTCTAAGATCAGGATGGCCTAATCTACCATGCCATAAAGAAAATAACTCAGAGCTTCTAAAAACAGTCTTCAAGGAAGTATACACTTCGGGTGCATGAATATTCGTGTAGTACAACCCAGATTCATATGAGGGACATTTTTCTAATACCATTTTTCCACATACCGCGTGCTTCACAATGCACAAGCATTCTTTGCCATTTTCTTTATTGGTTTCTACGTGAAAACCATTGGCGCGGATGTCTTTGAAGCTTAAGAGAGTGCGCGTTGATTCAGGGTACAAAAGAGCTTCTTCAATTACCAGAGTTGTACCCATAGGCAATATAATAGTGGCTCTTCCGAGCCGATTACATATGAGTCGCTTCTCGCGATCGTAGTAATCTTTCGGCGTTCTTCGTGATCGATTGGAAATACTTAGACTCTCTTAAGATGGTATTTGTTGTGCCACTATCAACAATGCATATCTCTTCCATTTAGGCGCTACGATTTCTAGATAAAAGAAATATAATTCTAATCAGATAGAGGCAAAAACAATCCAAATATTACTTGCAAAATTGAAGAATACTGGAATAAAGAATAAATTGCGTATTTATTCATGAAAGAAGTATGCTCTTCTAGAGCTTACAATCCATTATTCAAAAAAGCTAACAACCATAATCTAAAAAAATGCATTAAACAGAATCAGTAAAATATGCATTAATTTACGCTTCTATGTCATCGTAAGTTTTCTCTTCATTTGCCATAATAATGGCTCTGACATCGATGTCCGTGCTATTCGTGAGGATGAGGCAAGTGGGGTGTCTACATCCATGACATCATCATCACCGATGTTGGCGAAGTGTGCTTGCAGGCGTTTTCTTTTGCCTTTCTCTTAGCACGATATCGTTGATCACTTCTTTGGATTCCCGACATATCTTCGACCAATGTCCCCAAGTGCCACACTTGAAGCACGTTTGGTTCTGCTGTCCATACGGCTTGGCGTGCGCCTTTTCTTTGTCATCCCTCTTCACAGGGGCTTTGGACTTTCCTTTGGCCTGGGGCCTCTCTTTTCCACCCTGCTTGCCCTTCTTTCTATGAGTGGGCTTTCTCACCTTATAGCTATTGGCATTGACTTCTGTGCCAGTGCCTCGTCCAGGTGGCTGTGAGACATAGTTCTTGTGTAGAACATCGTCTTGCGATTCCGCAACTTGCATTACATCAATCAGTTCGCTATACTCCTTGTATGCGTCCTGACGATAGCTGCGTGCACTCTGGATAGCATTTGGGTGGAAGGTAGAGAGGGTTTTCTCAATCTTCTCCTCATCAGTGATCTTCTTGCCACATAGGGAGAGATTAGTACAAATTATGTGCAAGGCAGAATTGTACTCGGCCACTGTTTTAAAGTCTGCAAATCTCAAGCGTACCCAATCTTGCTGTGCTTGGGGCAAGATGGTGTACTTGAGCTTTTCGAACCGCTTCTAAAGCGCAGTCCAAAGCTCAAGTGCACTCTCCTCAGCCATATATTCATTCTTCAGAGTGGCTGAGAGGTGGTGCCTGAGAAAATGCAGAGCTTGATCGTTCTGCTCAGCGGTAGGTTTTGCGTCCTGCGAGGACCCTAGACCGATCGCGGAGCTTCTTGCCCCAAGAACGATCTTCACGTCCGATGCCCAAGTGAGGTAGTTACGACTGCGGGGCGAGTTCTTCAAACTCACGATTCACAATGCCAGACATCTGCATGATTTCAAAATTCTGATTTAGATTACTGCGTGTAATCTGATAGAATATGGTTGCATAAAGCATAAAGGTGCAGAAAAAAAAATCATATGCATTGCATTATATAAAATAAAGCAAAGGATTCAAAATTCATAAAGAATATTCATAAGAACAGAGAAATAAAGCAAGAAAAATTAAAAATAGAGCCAAAAAAATCTTCTTGATTTTTTGGCAATTTTTCAAAATTTTCTGCATTTTTTCTTTTTCTTTCCTTTTCTTTTCTTCGTTTTCTTTTCTTTTTCTTTTCCCTTCTCCCTTTTTTTTTCTTCGGCCGATTGGCCTTTGGGCCGTCCACGCAGCCCATATAAGCGGGGCGGCTAGGGTTTCCAACCCTAGCCGCTAGACCTTCTCCACGCACGCTTGGTTCAAGGCGGTGTCGGGCGTTGCGCGGCGCGAGCTTCGTGCCGAGCAGGGGGGCGCGGCGCGCGCGCCTGCGGCCGCCGGGAGGCGGCGGCGCTGGCCGCGGGCCAGCCGGAGGCGAGGCGGCGTCGCGGCTGCCGGGCGGCATCGGCCGTGGGCGGCCGGGGCGGCGGCGGGCTCGCCGAGCGACTCGGTGCGCCGGGCACTAGCGGGGCTCGCCCGCCATGGCGTAGCGCGGTGGTAGGGCTGCGTCTCGAGCCAAGTCGGGCGGTATGTAGGTCGCCGGATGCCGTCGTGCCGTGGGCTTGGCCGAGACGCGCGACGGCGGCTGCGTGCAAAAGGCCGTCGGCGATGGCGGCTTGAGCGGGCCTTGCGCGGCGTGAGACGAAGCGGGCCGACGGGCGGCGCGGGCGGCGCGCGCGCGCGGCGAAGGCCGAGGCGCGGCGCCCGCGAAGCCGGCCGGCCGAGCACGGGACCGAGCGCGTTGAAGGAGTGCGCAGACGCGTGCGCCTCTGGCGCAATGCTTCGCGGCGTGGCGGCGGCCGAGCCAAAGGCGCCGGCGGAGCCGATGAGGCGATGGCGGGCTCGTGGTGCTGGCGCGCGGTGCGGCGGCGACCAAGTCGGGCCGAGTCGGTCGAGCTGCCGCGAGCCGAGGGTCCGGCGCGCCGCGCGGCGCAAGGCGGCCGGCGATGTCTTTGCGTCGCGCGCGAGGCCATGGCGTTGGAGGTCGCGACGGCTGCGCGACGGCTGTGCGGCGCGCGAACCGAGGAGGCGTCGGCGCTTCAGGCGCGTGATGCATTTTTTTTTCCAGATGTACAGTAAAAGTAAACAGAGAAAAAAAAAACGATCTGTACTGTAGATTCATGTCATTGTAGCTTCTTGCCACGTGACGAACAGTACCGGATGCGTAGGATAGATACGAGCATAAAAACGACAAGCGTTTAGATTCAATTGCCGATTCTCACCTTTCTCACCTTTCAATCTATTCACCGGAGAGCTTCGTGCTGATAACGTATTAAGGAACCTCGCTATCGAATAATCCGGGGTTTCCGAACAGATCTGAATTGGAGAACAGAAAGGGAGAGAGAGACACGTGTTTAGGGAGAGCAACAGCGGAAATTCTTTGTTGCTAATGATTCCTTGTACATAGGGGGGACTCCCCTCCTCCTCTTATAGCGCTTTCATAGGATTTAGACTTAAAAGGACCAGCATAGGTCTTTATAGGCCATTAGGGTTTCTCAACACCTTGGAGTGGCATTGACGCCTATATTAGCTGCCCGTATACGTCTCCAGCCCCGGTTCCTGCCCGTGCTCACTCGCCTCTGCTCAACAAGAACGCGCGGGTGCCGGACCCGGTCCCAGGAAAAGTCATCAGCGGGAGAGGAAATGACACGGCGCAGAGCCTGCGCAACGGGGGAGGTGGGCACGCAAGCAAGAAAAGCATGCAGCTAGTCGTTGTCGCCGCCGCCGCGGCGCTGTCCGGGGCAGCGCTGCTGGTCCTTGTCCTCGTGGTCTTCCTGATGTGCAGGAAGTTTCAGAGGAGGCATGGGGGAGCTGACCAGAATGGCGCCACTAACAAGGTGAGCTTCGATCCGGGCCCGGACCTGTTCTACCTGGACGCCCTCAAGCAGTACATCGAGGCCGGACACGACGATGGTAAGGCGCCGGAGATGACCAGGTTTGGGATAATTTTCTCTTTATTAATTTTCTTTCTGTTCTCTTATAAAACTCAAGACTACTTCTCAATTTATACTCAAAACTACAGCCCTATAAAACGGAATAGGATTGTACTTCCTTTTCCTAATTCAACTCCTCATCCTAAACTTTCTTAATACAAAATTTTCAAACTAAACTTTCCTATTACAAGATTACTTCTAACATTATCCCCCTAATCTTGTAATACTTTTAATCATACCGATCTTCTCTCTCATATCAAAGAACTTGTTAAGCTCGTTCCGTGTGCTCGAACTCCTTCGCGATGTCTCGCCTGAGTACATGAAACAACATCCTCCTCTCCCGAGTCGCCTACACCCGCTCCCACCTGATGCCTCTGCGTCCTCCTGACGCCTGTGCTGCGATACTGCGGAAAAGACACGACGCGAAACAAAATACGCTGAACGTTCAACTATTGTTGTTTTCAGGAGCCTTTGCTCTACTTTTTGCATCACCCTCACGAGTTGTCCTTCAGCTCGGCTGAGATGTACTTGATGCACTTCTTGACGTTGGCCTTTGCATCCACGAGTTCCTCGATGGTGTACTTCTTACGAGCCTTGTGGTTGTTGGAGATGTCTTTCTGGATCTTGCTAAGGGCGTTGGTCTAGGACTCGAGGTCCCGCTGAATCTTGCGGATGTACGAGACCCTTGCGTAGAGCTTTTCTTTTTTAGTCGCACTTCCATCGCCGCACGGTCCTCACGAAGCCCCCTGCTTCACACGTCGACTGAATGCCGTGTGTCTGCCACCTCTAAACGGCCGTCGCCTTGTCTTTGCACGCCCTTTGTGCCGATGCCACAGCCGCCCGCTAGTCACATGATGACTTGATTTTTGCTTTGTAGCTGCATGTTACTCCTTCGCCTTTTCCTTGCGCCGCGACAGGAGGAAGCAAGCCACCGTTTTCTTTTTGTTAATGTGTCTCGCGACTAGAAGTTTCCCGTGAACCAATTTGCCTGCTAGCAATTTTCTTTTCCTTGACTCCAACTTCAATACTAGTCGATCTGGTAGATGTCCATAGGCTTGACTCTTAGCCACCGGGATTTCTTCGATCGCTATTCTTGCCGAGACTACTTTGCGCTCGTTTCGGAGTCGTGTGTCTCCTAGGCACTTGCTTCTGCGAACTGCAACCGCAACACGCGTCCTTCTGCAGCACTCGTCCTTCCGTCAGGAGCTCTGCTTCAAGCTCTCCACGCTGCAGGCGCTTCTTTTCTCCGCGTCGCCGGCTTTGATCTCGCATCGCCTTTTTCTTCCCGTGCGCTTTTTTCTTCCCGCGCGCTGCGCGCCGCACAGAGACGCTTGCCGCACAACCGCGAATCGCCGAGATGGCTGCCCCCCGATCCGAAACACTGAGCCCTCCGATGCTTGCGCCGCTCACGCACGAGACCGCTCGAGATCACCCGCGCACCCACGGACACGCTCTTATTTCTTTCTTCTTTTCCTGTAGCGTCGCCGCCGTGCTTTCTTTTTCAGCGCGGTCATTCCAACCACACGTTTCCGCCCGGTTGGCCACCCCTCAGGAGTCTCTTCCTCCCGGAGAGGCAGCTTGATCAAAAATTCTAAGCTCTGATACCAATTGTTGGAACAGAACGCCAAAATATTTTGGGACAATTTTCTCTTTATTACTTCTCGCTCTATTCTCTTACAAAACTAAGTCTACCTCTCAATTTATACTCAAAACTACAGCCCTATGAAACAGAATAGGATTCTATTTCCTTATCCTAATTCAACTCCTCATCCTGAACTTTTTTAATACAAACTTTTTAAATTAAAACTTTCCTATTACATTACAAGATTACTTCTGACATACTCCCTCCGTTGATAAATATAAGGTCTATAGTTTGAATGGTTTTGTTGAAAAATATAAAGCATATATGTAGATTTAATGAGTCTTTCCACACATATCCTTATTTATTCTCTCTTAACCATATGCATTTATTAATTACCACCTACACAAAGTATTATCTCTCATCTTCCACGACAATTAAGAGGGATATGTAAGTCATTTTCTCTCATGTTTTTCTCAATTTCACCACAATCTTAATCTTTGTGTAAAGTCAAAATACACCTTATATTTATCAACGGAGGGAGTAATGATGAATCCAAGTGTGAAGAAGAAGACGGTGAAGCTTGCTCCGACAGCAACGGCGCCGAATCGGTGCATTCCTCATGCTGCTTCCACTCCTCGAACTTCACGTACTCCGAGCTCCTGGACGCGAAGGTCGGCTAGACCGAAGCGGTGTCGCCAACGCCGTCCGCCCGGTCAAGACGGCGAAGCTCTGCCCCTCCAACGCCCGCAGATAACAAGAAGGTCGCGAGTCCGAGTCCTTATTCGCCGCAATACCCGCGCACGCCGAACAATCAGGATCGGCTGTACTACACCCACTCCCCAAACTCGTCGGTGTCGGAGTCGACAACGCAGCTGCTCAAGGATCATGAGCTCTGGAGAACCGACCATCTCCTAAAGTTTGTTAGAACTAGCCCAAGGATCAAACACGAACTCGTGGACACAAGAACAAGAAATACACCAAGAACATACACACTTATATATTCTCGTACTTAGCTCACCAAGAATACAAGGAACACACCTTTAAAGACACCTACCGACTCAAGATTACAACGGACTTGAGTTAGTATCTTACTTCTTTGTTCCTAGCTACTCTCTCCACCCTGAGCCTATCTCTTGTACAAGATTATATAGACACACATATGCATGCGGCATGTTCCCTGGATGGCCGAGTCATCAGAGCGACGCATTTTCTTCGGATCCAATCGCCAGGTCGTGGCCAAGCCCGTGTCGTGCGCATGCACCCAACGACTAGATCTGCACCATGCGCCCTCACGTCGGCATCCAACTGCTCTCCTGCATGCAATGCACTGCTAACTACTATCCAATGACGCAAACTCACTCATGCAATGACTAGATAACTCCCTAGCCTGATGCACGTGCATGCTAATTACACACATAAATGTGACTTCCTAATGCATGACTCAATGGACAGTAAAAAACACACTACATGTTAACTCTAATTTATGCAGATTTATTATACAACAAGATTATGACTAACAAAGTTTCCAGAAGTACAGAGCGGCAGCGCGCCCCAGGCAAAGGAAGCAGAAGCACAAGAAGGCACCGTGCACTCGGACGCTGAAAGTGGCAATATGGTGGCGCCGCCGCCGGTAGTAAAACAACAGCATATTGTTCAAGCAAGTGCTGAGCAGGGCGTTCCGCCGCCGCCCCTGCCCCCGCCACTGTTTGTACTGAAACAACAGAATAGTAGTGGCCCGATCCTCCCGCCGCCGCCCGCGCCGCCAGGTCTGTTCAGGCAGAGCACACCGGTCGGGGAGAACGGCGCGCCGCTGCCTAAGCTGAAACCACTGCACTGGGACAAGGTGCGCGCCGCGCCCAACCGGCGGATGCTGTGGGACAGAATCCGATCGAGCTCATTCGAGTAAAACTTCACGTACCGTTTGTCATGCACTTCCCTGTGAATTTAAAGTGTAACATTTTGCAACTATTTGCTTCACAGAGTGGACGAGCAGATGATCGCTGTTCGGGTACAACTCGCGGTGCTCGGCGAAGCACGAGGAGGTCCAGAGCAGGAGCCCCTCGCTGGGCCACCACGTCCTGGACCCCAAGAGGCTGCAGAACATGACCATCCTGATGAAGGTGGTGAACACCACCGCCGAGCAAATTTACACGGATTAAAATTAATATAAGCCGTCCATTCCTTTAAATCTAATAGTTGAAATTAATTTAGGTCTAGTTATACTACCACCTGTAATATTAGTAGTAAAATTCATAGATGGGTAAAAGAGTAAAAAATTCCGTCATACTATTTGTTCTCTACGGTAAAACACGTCCTGTGATCATGATGAATTGCGAACGAATGGATAAAAAGCCTATGAAGATCACCAGGTATTCGGTGAATTCAAAACTGTGAACGAATTAGAAAAAAAATATCTAAAATACCCCTGATGAATGGATAGAAAAAGTCTAAAATACCCTTGAAGAATGGATGGTTAGATTTAATTTTTACTACCACTACTTAGTACTTACTACCTATATAATCCACTGTAAAATTTCTCTAGTAAAATGGACAGGTGATAGCCACTCACGACCGATCACTCACAACCAATTCATAACACTTTCTATCAATTTGATTACTCACGATTACTGGGCATCCGACCAATCCATGATCATGCACGACCAGATCATGAGCTCAATCAATCTTACCAGCAAATCTTTATGATCAATCTTATCGGATAGTGTTTATGACCAGTTGACCAACTTCGCATGCTATACTACTAAACCATACCATGTATGCTTCCAAATTCTTAACGAAAGTGAGACGCTAGATGGGCCAATTTCCAACACCAGCGACAGCGCGCCGCTCCCCGTTGCCCTCTACTTCTTCAGCGAGTTGACGAGCCTCACTTCCACAATGAGCTCTTCCACAACGGCTAGATCTGCCCAATGCAAACTCTGGGGAACTGGCGGTGGCGCCATCTGTGTCGTCCTCAACGACGTCGGCATCAAATCGGCGTCCTCATCCTTAAGAAGCTCCCATCGGTGGGGATTCTAAAAGGAGCTTGCGGGGACTCGTTGCGGGAGGAGGATGGTGCCGTGAGGTGATGAGGGGAGGCGATTGCGTGGGAGGAGCCGATGAGATCGCGCGGAGAAGGGGATCACATCGGAGGCGAGGAAGAAATCGCGAGAAGGGCATTACGTCGGAGTACGGCCGGGAACCCAATACAGTCGTTTTGGAGAGTAATCGGGCTTCTATTGGGCCGGGATCTAATAACATGGTATTGGATTACGAATTTTTTTTTCTTTAATTTTTTTTTATTCTTTTTTTCAGAACTATGCATCCAGATGAAAAAATTGCAGAATTGCCCTCCGGTCGCCCGTGTATGGGGCGATCGCCCCATACACGGGCGATAGCTCCCCTCCAAACGGCCGTTGGCGACCCCCTGTCGCCCGAGACAGGGGCGACAGGGGGCTATAAAGCCAGTCGCCCGGGCGAGCGGGGAAGCCAGCCGAGGCAGAAGAAAAAGAAAGAAGAAGAGGAGAAGAGGAGAAGGAAGAAGAAGAGAAAGAAGAGAATAAAAAAAGAAGAGAAGAAGAAGAAAAAAAGAAGAGAAAAAGAAGAAAAAAGGGGGAAAAGTAAATCGTCGTTTCTGCGAAGGTATTTTTACAAAAAAAATTATGATTGTTTAGTTACGTAGAAGTTAAATGTACCATTTATTATTTAAAATTTTAGGATTTTGTAGTTTTTAGAAAATTTAGGAGTGTGTTATTAGAATTTTAATGTAGCATTTAATATTTAGAAAATTTAGGATAGTGTTGTTTAGAAATTTCTCGGATAGCATTTAGAACTTTAATGTAGTATTTAGTTTTTAGAAATTTAAGGATTATATAGTATTTAGTACGTTACAAATTTATTTAGTATTAGAAATCTATTTTAGTGTTTAGAAAATTTAGGATTGTGCAGCGTTTAGAAGTTATCGCATAGTGTTGTTTAGAAATTTCTCGGATAGCGTTTAGAACTTTAATGTAGTATTTAGTTTTTAGAAATTTTAGGATTGTATAGTATTTAGTACGTTACAAATTTATTGTAGTATTAGAAATTTATTTTAGTGTTTAGAAAATTTAGGATTGTGCAAAGATTTAGAATTTCTCGCATAGTGTTGTTTAGAAATTTCTCGGATAGCGTTTAGAACTTTAATGTAGTATTTAGTTTTAGAAATTTTAGGATTGTATAGTACTCAATTATATAGAAAGTGAATATAGTGAAAATAGTAGGCAATATTTACAAATTTAATTTGGTAGGGTTAATGTAATGTGGCACAAATATAATGTTAGGCCATATGGTAGGCAAGTCAAATTACTTATTTGTAGTCAAAATCACTTATTTATAGTCGTATTTTGTAGTACGATCAATGTACGTTTTGTAGATTGTATTTTAGAGTAATATTTTTCCGTCGGACGTTGCAGCATGTCGGAGAAATTGTATTTCCAAATATTTTACGGAGATGGGGAGATAGCACAGGGGGCGGATGGGGTGGATCTATCATCATTTTCAAGAGTCGTACGGGGCATATGTGGACCGAGCGATAGGACATCTGAGGGTTTGTTGGAGTGGATGTCTCGGATGTTCGCTTTAGATGCCTGCATCATTGTTGGTTGCGGGTCGAGCGAGAGTGAGCCATGCGCAAGACCGTTTTACGGAGAATTGATTCCTATTAACTCGGCGTCAACATGGAGGAGTTATGTTGGTTTTGCTAGTAGAGCGGGGTTGGCGCTCATGTTGTTGGTGATGCTACCCGTAGCTCCTCGGTGTCGCAAGTTCGTGATGTCGGGGTGGACATTACGGGGGAGGGGACGTCAAATGTAGAAGGATGCGAAGAGGAAGGCGCCGAGGAGCCCGGAGACGAGGAGCACGAGACTGGCGGTGGCGAAGGGACCGGGGGGGCAGAGGAGACAGCGGTGGAGGCGCGAGGGGTGGCCGACGAGGGAGAGGAGGTGGAGGACATTGTTGAAGAGGAGGACCGTGCGGATGAGGAAGTCCCTGATGGTGAGCACTCTGACGAGGAGGACAATGCTCCTGAGGTGCCTATCCCTGGTGCGTGGACCAATTACAGTTTCGAAGACCTAACAATGAATGAAGAGAACATTGATGCATGGGAGTATCGTGAGAACGAGGTGACGGAGGGCCATATATAAAGACAAGGAGGTGTGATGGATGCGGTGAAGCATCTTGGACAATGTCTCTCCGGCGGCAATTCAGGGTAGTGAAGTCCAGCAAGAAGGACTACGACGTGAAGTGCGTAGTTGATTCGTGCCCATGGCGGGTGCATGCATACCAGGGGAAGTGGAAGGACTACTGGAAATGCTCCATAGTGATTGAGCATAACTACGAGCTGGAAGAAGCGGAGCAGGGACACCGCAATCTGTCATCCACTTGGGTGGCAAATGTGTTTTATGGTCAGATCGTGGACAATCCCCAACTGCAGCCTCGATCTATTATCACAAAGATGGAGGAGAGGTTTGAGACAAGATTAGCTACGCAAAGGCATGGAGAGCAAAAAGGACACGGAAATAAGGTTCGGACGTCACGAGGCTTCAGCGAGAATATTCCCACTTGCTCAGGGCAATCGCACGTAGGAACCCCGGTACATCCGTCGACCTTGCGGAGTTTCCTGCGGGTGGTGTGTGCGCTGGTAAGTGGGTATTGCAGCGTGTATTCTTCGCCCTGGGCGCATGTATAAATGCGTTCCGGCACTGTCGCCCGGTCCTTTGCATGGACAGCACATTCCTCACGGGGAAGTACAAGGGCCAGATGAGGACGTGCGATGGACGCCATACAGCGCGTACGACGTCCACGCTCGAGCACCTCACGGGGTCTCCGTGCTTTGCACGCGAGATGAGGCCTTCTGGCTCACCCGTAAGGTCCTCGTCTTTGACCTGTGTGTCGAGGAGTACTCCCCACACCGAGTGCTGCGGCAGTTCGGCCTATTCCAGTCCTTTCCCTTGCTGCCTCTCATGTTGTCGCACGTGGCGCTCATAGGTACTTACCCTAATCCTACTACTCCGCATCTTTACAAAATGAATGTGGTGTGTACTTCCTGTTCTTGCATTGCAGGATGACCCGGATGGGTGCTGCAGTAGGCACTCAGTTCGCGCACCGTATGCAGCCATGGGCGGTGCGATGGGGACGCCGACTCGGACGAGAGTCATCGAGACCGGCCGTACGACCCTGACATGTACGATGAGTACATGGAGTGGTTCGCCCCACGCACTCGCCTCAGGGTGGGGTAAACACCAGCACCGTATATCGCACGGCAGGCATCGGTGACGGACACGTACCCTTCACAGATGTCCCAGAGGGACAACTCCTCGGTAAGTGTCGCAATCGAAGCTACATGGTCACATCTTTCTCATGTAAATTACGTAATAACAATCTGACATTACATGCAGGCACATCTCGTCGGAGAGGTTGAGGCGGAGGCTATTTCCATGTTGACGCGCCTTCGGGCGGGCATACAGGTGACCACCGCCGAGGCCAAGTCAGCTTGGGATCGAGTCCTCGATAGGATGAGGCGGTTGGGTCGCTTGGCCACCTGTCGGGGCCGCGGAGACGTCGGCGGACGCAGCACACCACGTCCCCGCGGCCCAGCACCTCGCCCTACCCCGCCGGTGCCTCGTTACGCTCCCACGCAGCTGCAGTGGGGACAGTGGGCTGAGGAGGCTCCTTCCTCGTCTCGCCCTACCCCGCCGGTTCCTCGTTACGCTCCCACGCAGCAGCAGTGGGGACAGTGGGCTGCGGAGGCACCCTCGTCGTCTCGCGCCCTAGCAGGACTACAGGGTGGTTTCGACGACCCTGCGGGCGTCGAGTTCAACCTGGAGGAGTACCTTTCGATCGACTACCTCGCCCCCTCTCAGCTCTCGGGAGCGCCGCCACAGGACACGCCCTCGTCGCGCCCACGATTACTCTCGCTGCGCAGGCCGACCTAGGAGGGACGTCCGTTCGCCGTCGCCACTCACCTACTCCACGGGCCAGATCAAGAAGCGTGGCCGTGATTGACTTGTTGTACGGACGTATTTTTGTAATGCCTTTATGTTCAACAGCATATTGTATAACTGTCCGAGTTAGTAACATGATAGCCTTATCACTTTAAATTGTGCAAATCCATGTATGCATTGCTTGCCTATACCACACGACGTGACAACACACCAACGCCCTGGTGCACCTATCGCCTCTAGTCGGGGCGATCGTTCCATACCCTGGCGATATCTGCCCTTTATAACATTCGTTCTCACAAGCGGTCTCGCAAAGAATAGAAGAAGAAAGAATAGAGGAGGGAGGAAAAAAATTCAGGATCAATCGAAAATGCCGAGGCGTGCAAGTGCAAAGGGAAAGGGGAAGGCAAAGGAAGAAGCAAGTGCATGCCCGCGCAATTTAGCGTAACAAGATCTCTTCCTACCTCGTGGAGCTGTAGCACCCATGTGTATGTGCGGAGATCTTTGCAGGCTTGTCCGCTCTTAGAAAATTTCAACTTGGAAGAGGAGGTATTGGAAGTGCCGCAACTACGCCTTCGATCCGCCGGAGAAGAGCCTGAAGGATCGCCGCATGGTAACAATCGTACGGGTTACATAATATTTGTGAATAAAACTTTGCTAATTTACGTTTCATGCAGTCACCTCCGCCACTGTTTGAATTTGAGCAGTGGTTTGATACGGAGATCAACCCCGAGGACCAACGGCTTCTTGACCAAGCCAACCGGCAGGACGAGTTCACGCGGCGGCTTCAAGAACAACGCGATATCGCACGCGAGGAGGCATGTAGGAAGGAAGCGGAGGAGAAGGAGGCCGAGAAAGAGAGGAAACGAGAGAGGGCGCGGCGTGCCAGAGAAGCCCCGCAGGAGGCATGGGCGAATGGGAAGTGGCCTCGAAGCACTCAGTAGACGTCTGGTGTTAACTTTGGTTTTCCTTGTTTGTGGTACTCCTTTCAGTTTTAAGTCGTAATAAAGAGTGCGGCCTACCCTTCAAGTGTATGCTCACTGTCCGGAGGGCTCGTATATGTCCTACTGCTCCAGTTGTCCCAAATGATGTTACTTTTGTCCATCAAGATAGGTTATAGCATTTTAAGTTCATCAGATTTGATTTCATCGAGTTTGACCCTCGTTTGCGAAAGATACGGCCATTTTGATGTTTTACCGATTGAACGTTCGGAAAACAATAAAATAGTGCAGCCTAAAGTGACATCTAAATATTTTTACATAATTGTAACCTATGCAAGCCCAAGAATGCAACAAAACTAGTTCTGTCAAGTTTTGAGGTCCTTTAGACATTATTCTAACTACTTGAACAATGAATGCTATAAAGGGTTTAAACTAGCCATCTTTGATTTAAAATTATTTTTCTGCAAACAACACATAGATTTTTATTTTACAATCTAATTCCTCATTCCAAAATTTAAATTTAGAAACAAGTTTCATTTCATTTGGACACTCCTAGCAAAAGTTATGGGGTTCATATGAAAAAGTGATATAGTAATTACAAAAATACTAAAAAAAAAATCCGGCTGCAACCCCCTGTCATCCCTACCTCGGGCGATCGCCCCGTTAATATTTGTCACCAACGGCCATTTGGAGGGGAGCTATCGCCCGTGTATGGGGCGATCGCCCCCATACACGGGCGACCGGAGGGCAAATCTGCAATTTTTTCATCCGGATGCATAGTTCTGAAAAAAAGAATAAAAATAAATATTAAAGAAAAAAAATTCATTGGATTACACACCACCCGAACCAAACACAGAACAGTGTGTTTCATTTACACTGTAACTAGTAGGTGGCCCGCGTATTTGCGCGGCTAGATTTTTTTTAAAATTTATAATATAAAATAATATAACTTATATGCTTGAGAATATATTAATGTATTTTATAGGTTATTTAGATTTTTAAGACATCATAAACGTTAGAAATGTCAATAGAAGCTCGAAGAAAATTCAACTTAAGTAATGTAATTAAAGTATAAGTTTTGATAGAAGAAAATCATTGAGAATAATAAGTTGGTGGGATTTTTAGAAATGTAGCAACTCTTCATCTTGCACATATCATATATCTATATACCCCTGTTCTTTCTCCATCAGTAACTCTTTTTTAAAAATATATACAGCAATGTACCTTTATTTAATCTCAAATAATACGCTGATTATTTTACATAGTATTAGAGCACGTTGCTCACATATACACCGATGTATTATGGGCGACTTACTTTGAACTTATCTTCCTCACACGTTGGCTACCTCACCAAATCGTGTGACTTTTATCTCTTATTGATCGCCCCAAAACTTTTCTGCTTCAACTTTCAATAGTAAGCCCAATTCTTGATAGATCCCTCTCGGCCACTACCATTTTTAATGCAATACTCTATCGTATAGCCATCTTTTATTTCCCTCCAATTATTACTTAATGCTGAACGTTGCGGCATCAACATGCATAGATGTACAATTGTCACTTATCCCTACGAGGGACACCCGTCACGCTTTTACCAATTGCCCCAAGCCTATTCTATACAGTAGCGAGATCTTTATTCTGGGGTTTTTGCTCCTTGTTTTGATTCATACGAATTCACGCATGTATATACAAATGCAAGATGTTATACATGCTCGTTTCTTTTAGTTGATGTTGGCCAACTCAACGATGTTGTTTCTTCACTAACTGTGGCGACTTCCCATCTTATCTAATGTTAGCATGCTTGCTTTAGTCATTGTATAACTATATGGAGAATCTTCCCGCCATCGCGTGTGACGTCGTGTCCCTTAGTAGCGACGGCACGTTCTTAGCTACCCAATGGATATATATCCTCTGTAGCTCGTCTTCCATGTAAATGTTCATCTCCTCTTTGCATGGCCCACATCATCACTAAGCTTCTTGTGTCATCGACTTCTGCAACAATAAAGACGCCACTACTCGTCGTCGTGACTTTCGGCTCCTTTGGCTTTGGCCTTTCTCTTCAATGACTCCAGTGAGCATCGCGACGTTGTTCTCATCTCTAATGTAACGCCTTCACCTATTGCTTCCCAGTGAGGCAATATCTTCTTGCATGACAGATTGACGCCATTGCACTCATGTGTAGTCCCACCGACAACACTTGTGATATCCATGTTATAACTTTCAATTGTATTCAAAACTTTAGTTATTTTTATAGAGTTCATATATAAATTAAATTACTAATTTATTTAATTTATTCTGTATTTTAGTTATTTACGGATTTTACTTTGGAATTCGTATAGAAATCAAATTGCAAACTTTCACTAATTTTTATTCCTAATTTTTAATTATTTTTTAGAATTTTTATACAGATCGAGCTAATGATTTTATTTTGAATTAGTTATTTAGGGATTTTACTTTAGAACTCATATAGAAGTCCAATTTCTAGTTTTATTTCTTGTTAATATGAATTTCTTTTATTTTTTGTTGGAATTCATATAGAAGTCAAATTTTTATTTAATTTTTATGATGGATTATATATATTTATGGATTTTACTCAGAATTTGTTAGGAAATTATATTGTCGATTATTATTTTACTTACTATCCTAAATTTACCAATCTTTGTTTAGAATTCTCATAGAAATGAAATCGACAGTTTTTTGTTAATTTGTATTACAAATTATATTTCTTTAGGAATTTCACTTAGTAATTCACATGAAAAAATGCTAATTTAATTTTTATTACAAATTTTAGTTATTTTTTTTGGGAATGCATATAGAAATTTAATTGCTATATTTTGTTTAATTTCTATTCTGAAGTAAATTTATTTATGGAGTTTACATAAAGATTCATATAGGAATCAATTTTTTATTTTTATTTAGAATTTTAGTTATTTCTGTATTGTACATGACATGGAGTCGTTTTCTTTTAATATATACTTTTATAATTGGGACCCACCATGGTTAATAGTATAGATCTTTTTTCTCCGATTATTGCGAAAAATTCTAGCCTTGAGAGCAAATGTGGTGGCTTCTTTTGCCCCAGCCTTTTCATTCATATATAAATCAAGATGTTAATTTCATTAATTTATTCTAATTTTTTTTATTTAGGGATTTTACTTTGGAATTCGTATGAAAATCACATTGCAAATTTTCTTTCATTTTTATTCCTAATTATCAATTATTTTTTAAAATTTTTATATAGATCCAATTTATGTTTTCTATTTATTTTTTACTCTAAATTGGTTATTTATGGATTTTACTTTACAAATCATATCAATATCAAATTCACAATTTTATTCTATTTTTATTTCAAATCTTAGTTATTTTTTATTGAAATCGTATAGAAATCCAATGGATAATTTTTCTTTATTTTTTATGAAAATTTATATTTATTTAGAGATTTTATTTACAAATTCATATGGAAAATAAATTGGTGATTTCATTATATATTCTATTATGGATTTAGTTATCTTCCATTGGAATTCTTATCTAAAACAAATTGGCAATTTATTTATTTATTTTCCAAATTATATTTACATGTTGTTGGATTATAGATGACATAGAGTTTTTTATATAGTTTTAGGTTGGAATCTTAAACAAATCCAATTTGTATTTTTTATTTCATTTTTGTTCCAAATTTATGCAATTTATAGATTTTATGTTGGAGTTCATGTGAAATCAAATAGCTAATTTTATTTGTTTTTTATTCCAAATTTCATTTTTAGATTTGTATTAGTATACAAATATAATTACTAATTTTTAATTAATTTTTGTTTCAAATTTCATTTTTATTTTGATGTTCGTATGGAAATTAAATTGTTAATTTTATTTTTGTTTTGATGTGAATTATAGTTTTTTTATTTTACTTGACCTAGACTCTTTCTTTTAATCCTATGGAAATCAAATTCCTATTTTTTATTTTTTATTCTGAATTTCATTTTTGTATGCTGGAATTCGTATAAAAATCCAACTACTAATTTTTATTTAAATTTTATTCTGAATTTCAGTTTTATTTTGATGTTCTCATGGAAATCATAGTACTAATTATGTTTCATTTTTTATTATGAATTTTAGTTTTATTTTGATATTTGTGTGGATATCGATTACTAGTTATCTTTTTTTTCTAATTTTTTATTGTACTTTAATGGACTCTTTTTTTAATCGTATGTAAATCAAATTTCTATTTCTATTTTATTTTTATTCTGAATTTCAATTATTTTTGTGTTGTACATGACACAAACTCTATATTTTAATCTAGACCGTTATAATTTGGACCCATCATGATTAGTGGTGTCGATCTTTTTTATTTACTCCGATTAATGTGGGAATTTCTTGCCTTGAGAGCGAATTTTATTTTGAATTTTAGTTTTATTTTGATATTTGTATGAAAATCGATTACTAATTATCTTTTGTTTTTTTTCTGAATTTTTATTTTTTATTGTACTTTAATGGACTCTTTTTTTAATTGTATGAAAATAAAATTTCTATTTCTATTTTATTTTTGTTCCAAATTTCAATTATTTTTGTGTTGTACATGACACAAACTCTTTCTTTTGATCTAGACCGTTATAATCTGGATCTTCCATGATTAGCGGGGTAGATCTTTTTTATTTTCCTCCAATTAATATGGGAATTTCGTGCCTCGAGAGCGAACGTGGTGACTTCTTTTGCCTCTACTTTAATATTATAATAAATGGGATTACACCGTAAATCCACCGAACCAAACACCTAGTTAGTTAAATCACAGGGCACGTGCGTTTCTGATACTGCAAACTAAATGGAGTGTCTGATACTGAAATTAACTTTTGATTCGGGAGTCTAGATTCTTTAACGTTTAGGCATACATGTAGCCGGAGGAGGTCAAAACTAGCACAAAACAACCGCGACATGATGCGCGAACTAGTGGTGCTACTTGAAACAAAAACAAGTTGGGGTTTGTTCGCGAAAGCAACACTATTTTAGCCTTATAACATTTTTTTTAAATGTCCCCTTTCGAACGTAATTGAAAAAATAGCCCTATACTCGACCGCGAGATGGCTGGCAGACGATACATGTCACTTACCATGTTTCTGCACCGCAGAAGGTAGCCGGAGCCATGGGAACAGCAGTCACGTCCCGTGCTCCTCGACCGCGACAGCGCCTACTACAACTCTCACCGTCTGCTCCCATACTTGCTTGCCCTGCCGGCTAGGTTCCATGCTCCCCAGGCGCGGCAGAGGAAAAATATCGCCTACCGTGCCTTCTGTGGTAGGAGAGGGGGCCAAATTTGCAATTGCATGTGTGAGAGACTAGATTTGCAAAACGCGAGGTAAAGAAGGCTAGATATATGGTGAATTCTTTGTTTGTTTCCTCGTTTCTTCCCCTTTTGTAGGGGTAAAAACGGGTTGGATACGGGCGAATATTGCTCTTCCCGTATCCTAATCCATATTTTTTCCCGGATTCGGAACCAGATACGGGCTAGCCAGATCCGGATACGAATACGGATAATTCGGGATACAGATACGGGTCGGATATGTGACGGATTTGGATCGGGAACAGATAATTCAGGAACGGATAATGCACGCATACATAAAGTAATATATGTTGAATCAAACCACATGAATACATGACAATAATAGTAAGATATATATCAAACAAAGCATCTCCTAGCCTCCAGCAGTTTCATGGGTTTGCAACCTTGAATCCAATCCTAAGTAATCGGCAATAACAGGTGGCAGAACACAATGTGCATCTAGGGATCACATTCACATATCCATAACCATGTAACCAACCTTAACAATATGAGACCTGGCTACAGGCAATCAAAAACAAATCTAACATTGCCAGAGCCTAGAGCAAATCTAGTCCTTTAAGCCAGAAAGAGCTCCCAGGAGGCCAGGATCTTGCAAGACAACATGAAACACAATGTAGAATAACTGCTTCCTTGACACCATATCTACACTTGTTTAGTTGTTTTCCTAAGTCACTAGGTAGAATTACTATATTAGTAAGGTTCATTACATTTTAGCTTTCTAACAATGAGTGTACTCAACTTGTTTGATGAATTGCTATATCAACCATAGTTTTGTGCCCCGTAAGGTATCATGACATGTGCAATCTCTCTTTATGCATAATGGAAGTCTCTTAATGACAAATCATTTTTCCTTTGTTATTTTTAATGATTTCAGTGGCTTCATTAGTTTCCATTTTGGGCCAGGTTGGAGAACTACAACACGCCTGCTGATTTTGCAGGTCCATGTCCTTCCAATTTGTTCATGTACTCTTAAATATCAGACTACATGAAGGTAATATATATGAAACTGAAAAGCAGACTTCAAACTATTTATTTTCTTTTCACAATAGAATTTTGATTTTTCTTAACATTTTAGTGTCTCATCGTGGTGAGGAAGGAAGGTCAGATATATCCTGCTTCATATGGTTAATTCTTCATCAATTGACTACTAAGCAAAACCAATCAGCTGAGGGACTATCTAGAAGCCCACAAGTTGGAAAATTTTAATCCCTATAGCATTCTTTAGGAATTTCTATTCTGTTTCAAGTATTGGCAAGATATCATAAATAGATCCAGAGATTTTGTGAATTTTGCAGCAACTCCCAGTTCATGTTGACCTTGAGGCATAGAAGATTGAACCATATATAATGGGAGACATTGTATCAATGTCTGTTTCGTAGGCAGAATTTCATCGTCTATGGCAAACGAAAGGAAGGCTCAAAGAAGAATCAGAAAGATGATTGTCAAAAGCTCTAAACCTTAGTACATTTAAATAGAACTGTATAGGTTCTGTATACTCTTGTATACTTAGAGCATTTTGCAAACATGATGTATACAAAAAGCTAGTATAACAGTTTCTATAATTTAGTTACCTTGTTTTGTCCACATATTATGAGGTGTCTTCGAGTATTGCTGATAGAAAATTTTGTTGCTAACAAATGTCATTGGGTTATAAACATGTGTTGCTACTATTAGAAAAGGTGTTGCTACTGACAAAAAGCGTGCACAAGAAATGTTGGCAACCAGTAAAAAGATGTGTTGGTGCCCATATAAAAATGTGTTGCTAGCTTGTAAAACTTTTCATTCCATATAACAGCACTTGTTTTGTGTTGCAATAGAGAACTCTGCAGCAACACGATAAATAACATCATTTATCAATTGTGTTGTTATATGTCCTTGCAACACTTATTTTGAGTTCTAGCAACACATGCTCATGTTGCTATAGGTCAGTCCAATTGTAGTGTAACTTCCTCACGACATAAAATCCAACAAATTTAAGCTCAAGACACAAAAAAAGCAGACAGTGAACATGGAACAGGCTAACTTGTTATTTTCCATAGGAAGTGTTTCTTTTCAGCAACACAAGATAGTAAAACACTAAGATTTGCACGCTACGCCTACATCAGAATTCAGACATCCATCACAGGAACATATGAACAGCTCTAACTCCTAAACTCGCAAGCCAGTGTGTAGCGCGAAGAAACTCTGATAAATACAAGAAACTAATACATGCTGAATTTAATTCCACGACCATATGAATAAAAATGGAAGTGCAGCAGTCTAGGTAGATTCATAGATTACATTAAGCATTCACAAATCACAGGTTAGGCTGAGGTCTTCTACACAAAAGAGATGAAAAGAGGAGGACAAGGGGGCTCACAGGTTAGGCCAGGGGAGATGCCGCCGGGGGGAGACGCGGCCGAGGAGAGCGCTGGCCGGGGAGAGCGTGGCCGCCGGTGCCAAAGGACGGGAGCAAAATTTCAGATCTGGCTTGGAGCAATAGGGCGGCTGCTGACTGCTTGGGGAATGGCTGGCCGAATGGGAACGGGACTCTTTACTGCGAGACGCCGAGAGTTCAAGAGGCCCGAGACGAGAGTTTGCCTGTTTTCCAAATTCGGATATCCGGATGATGCAAATATCCGATATCCAGTTTCAGACCTATATTTTTCGGATAGTGTAGGCTCCGAATCCGATCCGATATCCATTTTCAACTATCTGAATCCGGATCCGAATCCGACCCGAAATCCGATTTTCTTCCCGGATCCGGCTCCGGATCGGGTTAAAACCAGATCCGGCTTCGGATCGGGCGGGAACTATCCGTCCCGTTTTCACCCCTACCCTTTTATCTCCTTGCCTTTTTTTCTTTTCCTGTAGAATTTGAATTTGTTTGCATCACCTGCAGAGTTTCAGAGCCCCACATTCAGAATCACTGTTTATTTTCTCCACTACTATGTGTGACTCGTGCTCTTTCTGTCATTTACCCCTAGCTAGGAGTAATCTGCTAGTATCCGCATCCTAAACAATGACGCTGTGTACTTTTTGAAGAAAATGGTGTTGTGGTAATATCAGCATAAACAGCATACTGGTCTTTTCTTTCATTCAGAGTACTTTTCCCTTTTGGCATCTTCGAGATCGAGGTTTATATGAAGTAGTAGTATGAGTTTCTTAAGGCACATCACTTACCCTCAAAAGGTAATAGTTAGGGTAAATTCTAGCCTTTGAGTAGAATATTGTCTGAGTGTATTTTAGAAAAAGAATTGATAATCCGTTATAGCAGGTTAGCGGGTTAGAGCTAAAAATAGCAACACCATAAATGATATTCCACAAATGCCGCTTGTGGACTGATGCCATGCATGCTAACATAAACACACTATAGTATCCAAGATTAAATATTTGAATCAGAAATTGAAGTTTAAAATTTAATAAGAATGCATTAATATATTAAATGTAGAAACTAGCCATGCTTGCTTTTGAGTAGAATATTTTAGCTTATTTTCGTATGCAGAATTTTGTTTGTAGGATTTGAGTTTTAATTTATTATGAATTTAATTGCATAGTGACCACGTAGAAAAGGCATGTTAGTACATTACCAAAACATTATTTAATTTTTTCTCTAGTTTCGAATTTAAGTTTATTGGTATTTATTTTTTGAATGTTTTTAAATTATTTGGAGATTTTTGAACTTCCAAACTAGTGTTCTTGTACTTTTAGTTTTCTAATATTTTGTTCGATTCTTTATATTTTTAATTTAAAACTTTGATAAATTTATGCTTACTTTTTTTATCATCATTTGATGTTTGTATTTGATATGACAATATTAGTAAACGGTCCTATTTTTTTAAAAAAGTATGTGGTTTGACACACTTATTTCTTTCCTTGATGAGGGCAATGTTAAATAGTAATGCCAAATTAACATTTGTTTCCTTACATAATATGTAGTCAAAAGTCTTTATTACCCTTGAATGGTAAGTGGTGATTTATTATCACTTACATGGTAATGAAAATATCAACCATTGGATCTTCCAAAATAGATGGCCTAAAATAAATTGGGAGTGTCTTAAAAAATTCAGTAGTAGTATACCTCCATAATCACCTCAGAAAACAAGAACAAGAAAAAAAAATGGAGCAGAATTTCTACCTTAGCCAAACTAATCAGCTAGGCCTAAGGTAGGACATGGTGACGGGGATGGGCTACGCCTACTCCTACTGCTATTGCTCCAGGAGGCAGATGCAGTATGGGCTCAAGGAGAAGCCCATGCAGCGACTTCTGTTCACTGGTGTTGTGGGGTTGGCACCCTCCCCCAGGAGTACCATGAGCTCAAGCGTCGCAGCTTCGACATGACCATCAGTTCATAAGTACATTTACAAATATGTGCACTACATCTTCTCTAGGGGCCATCCGGGCGGTGTGTGTTGCTGGTAGTTGGTTAGTGAGATCATTGTCAGCAACTGCATGAAAACCTTGGTTATGTCGATGTCAACGTAGCCATGCTAGGTGTAGATTTTGCGAAAAATTGCGTGTATCCTGTATGACATCACTCCCTTTATTTATATAGTTATAAAAGTGCGATTAGGCTTACACTAACAATCCCTCTTAAGATAGACCAAAAATATCAATCATGTCCACCTTGTTACATATTGTGCACCTTCGTTAGGACCTAACCCTTTAGTGAAACAGTCATCGAACTGTTTACCAGACTTCATACTCCAACTTTAGCATACCACCACCCAGCTTCTCCTTAATGAAGAATCTATCAATTTTAACATGCTTGGTACGGTCATGTTGTACTGGATTATTCGCAATATTGAGTGCAGATCTATTGTAATGATACAGTACTAAGGGACCAATCCTTAACACCTGAAGCTTACATAATAGACCCTTCATTCAGATCATCTCACTCAAGTTCAATGACATTACTCTATACTCTACCTCTACAGTAGATCGAGCCACAACCTCCTACTTTTTACTCTTCCATGACACAAGGTTACATCCCATAAAAATGCAAATATCTAGAGGTAAACCTCCTATCATGCACACTCTTTGCCCAATTAGCATCACAATATCCCTTCATATTTAAATGTTGATTTTTTTTCTAAACCAAAGCCTTTTCCCGGGCTACTCTTCCAATACTGCATAATCCAATAGACTACTTCCATGTGTCCCATTCTGGGATCATGCATATATTGACTTACCACACTCACGGCATATGAAATATCAGGTCGTGTGTGACAAGTAGATTAGATGCTCGACATGCCTTTGATAGTTTTGTTGTCATCTGGATCACCTGACTTGGCACAAATTTTGTGATTCCTATCAATTGGTGAAGCAATAGGACGACACCAAAGCATACCTGCTTTCGCCAACAGATTAAGGACATACTTCGTATCGGAGAGAACTATACCCTTCGAAGAACAGGTAATCTCAATCCCAAGAAAGTATTGAAGATTTATGAGATCTTTAACCTCAAACACCTTTCCTAGTCTTTCTTTCAAGCACTTGATTTCCTCAATATCATCAATATAATTTGCCAATATAGTGATATGTGACCCTCTATGCCTGTAAAACATAGTATAATCTCCATTGTACTAAGAATATCCCATACTATAGATTGCACACTTGAATCTATAAACCACACACGTGGAGACTGCTTCAAACTATACAAAGATTTTTTGAGTTTACACACCTTCTCGACGGTCTGCATTTTCTCAAAGCCTGAGGGAACCTCCGTATATACCTCATCTTTGTAAATCACCATGAAGAAAGACATTCTTTGCATTCAACTGATGTAGAGACCATCCAAAAGTAAATGCATAGGAAATCAATGTCCTCATCGTACTTATCTTCGCTACCAGTGCAAATGTCTCATCATAGTCTATCCCATATATTTGACTGTAACCTTTTAGAACCAACCATTCCTTGTATCTTTCTATCTTTCCTTCAGGAGTTTGCTTCACTCTAAACACCTATTTTCATCCCACTGCACTCTTTGCTGAAAGAGGAACAAGATCCCATGTCTTGTTCTTTTCAAGTGCGTTGATCTTCTCTTTCATGGCGTCCTTCCACTTAGGATATTGCTTAACAAATCGTCAATCCTTTGGAACAGGTATTGTCTGAAGAGATGTAATGAATACTATGTATGTAGGTGAGATATATGAATATGAGAAGAAATTTGCAATGTCATGCTAAAAGCCATAGTGGGCTGGAGGCTTTTCGGTATTAGCTCTACTTTCTCTAAGTTATGCAAGTGGCAACTACAGTGGGAGTGGTTAGAGGGAACATTACCACTTGCCCCAGGGGGAGGCAAGGAGCTTGATGAAGAGAGACCCGAGGAGGGATTTGGGACTGGATCAACTGGAAAGGCTGGCTGTTCATGCTGTGGCTATTCCGGTTCCTCATATTCAGGGTCATAGATTCATTGGTTCATATGTCGACTGCTTCTCCCCTATCTCCCAAAGCGCCTTTGCTAGTAAACCCTCAATTCTTTTGGGGTTGTTACATCTCTCACACATTCGTTAGGCTCGAACATGGAATTGTTCCCACAACGACTTCTTCTCTTTGACTATCACTCTTCTTATTCTCTCCATTTCGACTATCACCCTCAGCGATAGGAGAGAACTCCAAAAACCGACCAATTCTTTCTCCACTTGTGTAGTACGGCTCAAACTCTCGGAATGTCACATCCATATTCACGAACAACCTTCTCTCAACTAGGTTTCAGAATTTATAGCCCTTCTGATTTGATAAATAGCCTACATAGATACAGTTCATTGCCTAAGGATCTAGCTTACCAACCATTGGAAGGATCCTTGAACTCCAGTTGACAATTATAAGTTCGGCTGGGGACTTCAACCTAAGTATTCGAGACAACATGTGTTTTATGAGATACACTGCATCATCAATGTCTTGCTCCACGATCCCTTAGTACATTTATTTGAAACATGAGTGACCGTGCCACCTCCAATAAATGTCAATTCTTTCTTTCAATTACTCCATTCTAAGGTAGGGTTCCTAGACAACTAGTTTAATGAAGTATCCCCTCCTCCGAGAGATACGCTGAAACTCTTTGTTAACATACTCAGTTCTATTATCTATTTGAAGAATTCAAACCTTTGCATTAAACTGAGTAGTAGCCAGCCTATGGAGGTCCTAAAAACAATTAATAAATATGATAAACCACTTAAAACCATTCATAGAGAAAAACATAACATAGACCCAAACAACAGAATGTATTAATATGAAAGGTTTATAACTTCAAAGACCAATACTACTATATGTAGATCGTGTACACTTTTTGAACTCGCAAACATCACTTTCAAGTTTACTCCTGTCTACTTTATTGAATAACTCAGGATACATCTGACTTAAATTCTCAAATGATGGATGTCCTAAACGATGACAACGCAACAAGACCTCTCCTTTGACTCCTCCTATAGCCACAACCAATGTCGCATCGACCTTATCAATGTACCACAACCCATGACATCTTATTACAGTCCAAATCCTCTTCCCGATTCTCTTATGCTAGATCAAATAAGACAGTGCATAGCAATGATAGAACTAACATAAAGAAGATTGACTAGAAAGGAGGGAACATACAAAATGGATTATAAAGCAATGGATGGTGTGCACTCTACAGATCCTAAGCCATGAATAAGCTGGGAGGTCCCATCAAGTATTTGGACATTTTTAGAACAAGTGTATGGAGTGTAAGGTGCAAATGCACTAAGGGAATCCATGACGTGTTTAGATGCCTCAAAATTTATAATCCAATGAACATGAGAGTGCTTATATATGGATGCAAATGCTTGCATGAGTAACCTTGCCCACATGGGCGTAGTTGGCAAAGTTACCAAAAGAGGTGGTAGCTGGTATTGTGGAATCATGAGAAGTCTCCAATGTCGTGGGTCACCACCGTAGTCACATCATGCTGTCCACCGCCACACTGCCACATGGGGAGTAGCCTCCGATCTAGATCTGGCCGAAGCAAGAAAGGAAATCACCATCGTCGTGTGGTAGGTGAGAGAGAAGAAAGGATGTGAGAGAAGGAGGGATTTGAAACATCCCAATTTTTGGCTTTTATTAATTTAATATCATTATTTGTTCATTTTATGAATTTTTTGAAATTTATTTAATATTTTTAAATTAGGTTTAATACGAATTTTATTTAAATATTTGGGAAGTTTAAATAGACTTTTGTAAAAAAATATTTTATTTGAGCTCAAAATGTTTCAAAATATTTTTCAGATTTTTTTGCTATTTTATTTGAATTGTTTTATTTTTCTAGAATTATTTTAAATGGAAAAACTTAAAAAATTGTTTGAATAGTATCGGGCCGAGACCTTAATGGGCCCATTCCAAGTTCCCCGCGCTAGGCCATGTACAATCCACTGAAGCCCATTTAGCGATTCCCTTGATCCATGGCCGTTAGATCTTGATCGAATGCTTGTCGTTAGATCAGAAATCCTAACTGTTGTGGCCGTCGGATCGCGATCGTGTGGCTGGGATTGGTCAGGGCTAGTAGAAACCCTAGTGAGTTGCGGCCGTTAGATCTCGTGTGCGGCTTGGATTGATTTGCGTCTGCGTGTATCGTGGCTGTTGATCGCGACATGTGTGCGGCTATCAATCGTCGTCTTTGGCTTGGACTCCCGGTCAAGCTCCGAGGCCATGGTGGACTCGGTATCTGTGTCGGCTACACTAGGGAGTCTCGGTGCTTTATAAGGTGCGGCATCTCCATCTACTAAAAGTAGGGGTGGTTGCCATAGATAGATTGGGTCATTCGTAACCTGAGCAATAACAAAAATAACTGATGCTATAGCAGAAACTATAGCTATATGTGGCGACCCCACACGCAACTTTGTTTAACAAGCATCACCCTTTCTTTCTTTTCAAACGCTTCCTCAGTCAATCAACAATTTATTCATCGCTAAGGCTCCATTCAAAGAAAAAAGAATGGAATAGGACGAGTGGGCTTTTGGCAGATCATCTAGAATCTAGTCAGACTAATGTGCACCAGCAATCACCTATCCTTCTTGGCAAAGCAATGGAACTAATGGCTGGCCTAGCTGGCACTTTCTTTATGCTAATCAAACTAGAAGTGAAAGTCAAGTTCTTTGAGCATTCGGTGCAGTAGGATCTCATCTACCAAAGCCCTAAGTTGATTGCTTGTACTACTAGCTCGTTGTTTCACTGCAATTTCAAGTTTCGTTTGTGTGCCATCGAGAGGAGATTTCCATCGATTTGCCGCTAATGGTGGTCATTCCAGGTCATCAACCTTACCATCGAGTTCGCCGCACTAAGGAGAATCCCGTGCACACGCTATTGTGGCTGGAGCACCGTCGAAGCATCACTGCACTAAGGAGCATCTCGTGCGCGTGCTATTGTGGCTGTAGCACCGCCGAATCATCACTGCACTAAGGAGCCATTGTCGTCGGAGAAAAGGAGCTCACTGTCGTTGTTCCAGTGCACCAAAGAGGAAGGTAAGCTGAGCATCAGAACCACAATAATGAGACTACCCGTAGGTGCCCTTCTCCGCCGCCGCAGATGACCATAGGGTTTTGTGCCGCCATTGCTAGCGTTTGATGATTCGGTGTTCGACTCGTGGCTATCACGTTGCCTGGTCAGCAATGGTGCGTGCGTGTTGCTTGCGTGGCGTTTGTATGTCGCTAGTGTCGATAGCTTAGTTAGCAAGCCGCATCAGCAGATCGGGTCCACCCGTCAGTTAAGCATCACCATCAGCCCGGTCCACCATGGTCTTGATCTGTGTCGCGGACTCGGTCCATAGACCGTGGGTCCCACATGTCAGCGCGAGATTTTTTTTTGAATTAATTTATTTCCTTGCTGACATCAGCATGACATCACAAATTGATTTTTTAGTATAAAAATAATTTGGAGAAAATGTTTATTTTCTAGTTCTTTATTTTTGAATATTTTGAGAGCCTGTTCTTCTTCATACGAGCTCTGATTGAGGCGATTCAAGTTTCTAAAAATTTATAAAATTGAGATATATTTAATGATTAATTTTATTTGATTTTTAGATTTTTTTGATCTTTATTTTGGTATTTATTTACTATTTTATCTCGATTCACGTAGACGTCGAAGTGCCCGGAGTGTTCGAGAGTGAAGAGTTGATTCAAGAGCAAGGTCCAGAGTAGGAATAAGAGCTTTTCTAAGGTAAGTTATGCTTGATCATGTTGAGCCCAGTTTTACAAATGCTACGTTGATTTAAATTATTACATGATATTTTATGCTTAGAACTATTTTCAATTAGTTTGGGATCTTGTTATTCAACCCAATTGGATTATGCCTACCTTGTCATTTGTATGCCATGATTATTTGTCACGCTAGGATGGTTTCATTATTAGTTTGTTGCTAATAGATATTAACGTGGGTTGGTTAGAACATGTGTAGATGCTTAGCCATGCCACGTGTAATTTATGTCTTTTGAAAGTTCAAATCAATCATGATGTTTATGAAAGGGTGTGTCATGTGTTGTTACACAATGATGTTGAGTTGTTGATAGCATGTGTTGCACGATAATCAACTGGGTGGTAAAATAATTTAGATTTGGCAAGGGCTGTGAGCCATGGTGGGCCTATGTGGCACTGGGTTGATATGTTGACATGTTGTTTTAAGAATGAATGTGAGGTGGTTTCTATGAGTAATTTGTTGGAAGTCTTGCCTCAATCAATTAAGGACTTACCCTTGCAAGCCTTTGAACTAGGCCAGACATGCAGTCACATGTCTTAAATGGGACGGACCTAACTAAGTAAGCTACTGAGTCTTGATATGTGATGCCTAAGGCACTATAGGCAAACTATGTGTGCGGTTAAGGGGAAGTGTGTCGCTATGGCTACACATCTGTCCAACGATAAGGCCTGATCCTATTATTCTGCTCTGTGTGAGGGGAGGAATAGTGAGTCCGGCATATTGGGATGGTCAACGTTCGGACGAAGTTTTCGAAAGGTTTTGTTATAATCTTCTAGCCACACGTCGATGGGTACGTGAAAATGCATGGCAGTATAGTTTGATCATACCATGTAGGGAAGTGTGTAACCTCTGCAGAGTGTAAATCTATTCGGATAGCCGTGTCCGCGGTATTGGACAAAGCTTAGGAATTACAGTCAAGGGTTAGATTTTATAAATAAAACTTAGGGAGGGAGGCTTTATGCCATTGAAAAGTTTGAAAATTGTTTAGGATTGTGTGCCAAGTTTATTCTTGAGAAATATCTAGAACTTACTTATCATTGTTATTTGTTTTACTGTCATTTAAATCTATTTATTGTATTTATTTGTAAATGCTACTTTACTGCCAAATAACCATGAAAGCCATCCATTGGAATAAGCCTTGCATATAGTTATATTAGACTTGCATTTTGTGCACAACTATTTGAGTGATTTATGTACTCACCCTTGCCACAACAAAGTCATCAGTTAAGGAGGAGTCTACACCAGCATTGGAGGAGAAGTACCAGGAGGAGGCGAACGTCTAGGGCGTGACTCTTGTCAGTTGCCTATGGTATACCGAGGGCTGGTGTAGGGCCATCTGAGTTGAAGTTAGAGCTAATGCCAAATGATGTAAAGTTAGAAGGAAGCTAAGAATTACTTGAGCTGGTCTAGAAGAGCTCAACTCATTTTGAGGATAGAAGGGGTGGAGTGCTATCTGCACGAGACTTGTGTTGAGGCTGTAGACAAGGTGAGCATGGATTGGAGGGTATTGAATACTACCACGTCTATGGTGGTTGCTGACTTCATTTTCTCCATCCATCGCTCGGATGGTCGAGGCGATGCAGGGAGCACAGAAATATGAAAGACATTGAGCAATATATACTCTAGGGTGGGCAATATGATGATGGTAGAGCTTTAGGGCAAGGCAGATGCTCTAAAATAGGATGAGAAGACCATTTGGGAGTATACTATCGAGTTTCAACAGCTACGGACAGACTTAGACCACTATGATCCGCTATAGTTGATATGTGATTATGATGTTGAGGTTGGCAAGGTGTGGACGCAATGCAGCCTAGTCAAAAACTTTCGAAAGGGTTTGAACCCAAAGTTTGAGAGTAGGAGGGCTGCCATGTTTCACTTGACTAACTTGCCTCTTATAGAGGAGGCTATTTCAGCTATGGTGCAGAAGGAGATTCAGATACGAGTGATGGGGGCTGTGACCTAGTCAAGTTTGCATACGTTATACCTGATGATAGGGAGTACTATAACCATGGAGTAAAAGGACATCTGAGTCATGCTTGTCATTTCCCATGTTTTGGAAGAGGTAGAGGTGGAGAACATGGAGATTGAGGTAGGGGTGGCCCTAGGTCCAATGTAGCCGTGGCAGAGGAGAGCACACTGTTGCAATGGGAAAAGTGGCAACAGGGCAAAGCGTTTGAGACTCCTCATGATTCCATGACAACAACTACCACCTCCTTTGGTAACTTTGCCAACTACACCCATGTGGACGAAGGTACTCAGGCACGACACCATAGAACGATGGCTTGTGTGCGTCCACAAGACGACAGTGGTGGCGTCGTATTGCAGAAGTGATGGTGGGTGGTGATGGCCACAACAGTGATGGAATCGAGGGCGATGAGAGCAGATGAGTTTAGGGTTTGGGTAAGGGATGATTGTGGATTAGTTCTGATACCATGTTGGTTTTGGGAAAAAATGTGTGTATCCCATAAGAGCTATTTATATGGAAACAAAAGTGCAATTAGGCTCTTACACGGTTATTTCTAATACACCAACACTAGGTGATCACCAACTCCATAATTATCGGCTTGTCCTTTTGGAGTTTAATGTGATTGCTTTTGGAGTAGTGGTTAGCAGGTAGTAGCTTGTAGCAGTTTATGAGGATGACGACGTGACATTAGTGTTTTGATCAGCTTTCTTGTTAGTTCTTGCAGGATGGCACGCAAACGTGAGAGGATGGGGAAGGGCGCCACAACTGTTGTGCCCCAAATACATCCGGAGATGACTCATTAGTGTATTCATTTGTGCTGAATGCATGCGCGCGAGCATCAACCATGATCAGTGTCAACTCCCAACTTCTACTTAGGCCTTTATCACATGTTGTTTCAAGCTATTTGGTGTTATGCTTTCAATTGTAATATGTAGTCATTCTCTAGCCCCCACCATGTCTGATGTTTATATGGACTTTTCAATAAGATTATTAAACTTTGTGTTTAAAAACAGACATTGTTTGCCTTTCTTACTCATCAGTAATCACATAGTACCTTGTTGCTCAAGCCTTCTACTACCTATAGATCGAGCATGTGAAATGTGAATATATCTGCAATTCTGCATGAACTCGAGTAGGCTAAAGCACCATCGGTAGCTAGTAACATATTATAATCAATTATCAGTAGAGTGATGCAAACTTGAAGTTTGTAAGGTCAAATATGCTACTACACATGTCAAATCTCATAAATTTTTTTAAAGTATTGGGGTTTTGTGCAAGTGTTGAAGGGATACACGGCACCACTTTGGAGCCAATTAGATGACCCTGTGGGCTCGAACATTCTTGTTGGAAGAATATCATATGCCGTTGTAGTTATAACAACATCGATCATTGTGCCTTTTACTTCCATACTCATGTTGTTCTAAAGGTCCACAAAATCGATGAAGTCAATTGGTTCAAAGGGTCGAAATTATAGACCAACCTCCACTTATCTCAATTGTACCCTAAGTAGGAAGTTGTAGAAAGGATGATTCATGCAAAACCCTACCCGCTGCGTCTAAAGACCTCAACTTTTGAGCATGATTTACATAAGCCAAGTCTAAATTGGCTCAACATGGAGATCTAGTTAGTGGACATGAGCCTCTTTCTCCTCTCCCCCACTTGATGACCCATCTCCCCTATGGCTTTCATATCCTTTATCGACGCTTTTTGTCACTTGCCGTGCTTTCACTATCACCATCAACGATTGATGAAACTTTCTCCACCTTACCACTCCCCTCCTTCCCATATTCGCCTCATCCCAAACCTAACTCACTAATAAGTATCTTTAGTGAGCGGTGAGCCATAGACCATTCTCCACTTTTGCCCATAATATATTGATAGATCTATGGCTGATGCATCTCGCACTTGATGCCCCACCACCTATCGTCAGGATGGCGACAACCCAGATTGAAGGTCTGGGAAGCTCGGTGATCACTGTTAGGAAGGGGACATTAAAGATTGTAATTGTCACCAACACACCCTTCATTTTTGCTATTCACATGTGGAGATAACTAGCGAATACCTTAGGAAATGATGAATTTGATCCTATAGACGAGATCACATGCTTACAAGATGGATCTAAGTTGGCGGGCATCCAGGAGATAAGTTTCCTGCAAACACTCACTAAATAGTGTTTTCATAATTAAATTAACATTTTAGCATAAATAATATAATTGTTTTCAATATGTACAATCCAAACTTATAAGATCATGTATGGGCTTGTAAGGCGATTGTTTGCTTACCAGTTCTCCTGAGTTGTAAAATTTTGCGTCGATTTATTGAATTGGTGGAATAGAGCGGTTGTCAAATAACTTCCAAACTATATGGTGTGACACCTTAGTTTTCTGATTCATGCCTAAAATTTAATTTACACCACCTATATGTTTGATGTATATTTCTGTGTTTTTTCTGACATGCTTTTCAAATTTTGATTACGTAACTTTTTTTTTGAGATAAAAGACAACAAAACTAATCAACCATCCCCGACTAAAAAAATGAGAATACCCTGACCACATTGCTCCTTGCCCATCCGGCCGGACCAATGACACGTGTCGCCCGTGAGGAAGATCGCGGACCTCCGCCTCCCCCATCGGACGGTCCCAATTCCAGCACGAGCTGCTTCAGGAACCGCGGACAGGGCCGGACAGGCAAACACGACGTGCAGGCCGCCCGCATGCCCCACTTGCCCGGTTCGGTTCCGGCGACACCCCGCAAAAGGCAGCCGTGTTGCCTCGCCTCGCTCGCTCGCGCGCGCTTCCCCCCGATCGGAGGTACGCACCTGTCGGGGTACGCGCAGCAGCGCCCCTTTGTAAATGGCGCCGGGGCGACGTGGCCGAACGCCGCACCGCTCCTCCGCCCCGTATTTTACTCCCCCCAAACCCCCCACTTGTTTCCTCTCCCCACTCGTCTCCACGCTCCACCCCTCTATACAAGAGCACCGGCGCTCCGTCGCTTGCTCTCGCATCGATCCGGCCAAATCCAGCTCAAATCTCTCGCCTCGCCGTGCGCCGGTTAGTGCTTCCTATCCGCGCCCGCTCGGCTCGCCTCGTTCCTCAGTTGGATCGGGCCCATCTATCCCCAACCCATGCCTCTTGGTGCCCTCCTGTCCAGTTGCTTGCTGCCGCTAGCTTGTTAGCTGCATCTATGCTGCTCCTGCGTGATGTTTGTTCTCAAAATCGTAGCTCCCAATTTCCATGGCCTCCCAATTTGCTCTTTCCAGTGTCGCTCCCACTTTTCTACGCCGTTCCCTCCATCTAGGGTTTCAAGCTCAAGCTCGGCGTCGGCGTCTCAGGTGAAACCTAACCACTATTCCGAATTTTTCTTTCTTCTTGTACTATTTTTACGCTCTTTTTTTTCTCTAGCTAAGTAAGTGATTGTTACTACGGAGCTAATTGTCTACGTGTGCAATTGTGCCTAGTATAGTTGTGGCTCGTGCTGAAAGTTCTGTTAGGTCCCGTCGTAGCATAAAATTACGAGCGCCTTGCTTGATCTGGACAGGTACTAATGATGCTAGGATTTTTTTTTTGAGACGCGAAATGCTACTGGAATCAGCGTTGCTGATTTGTTCTTTAGTGAGGATTTTACTGCTTCCAGCGGTACTTGGGAGACTCCTGTTAGTTTATTTGCGTAATTGTTTAAATTCTGTGTTGCAGCATGGGGGATCTCGTTGTAGTCTCTCATGACTCTGCCTTTCAAGCTTGTACCCACGGATTCACTAAATTTTAGTGTCTACATGTTCTTCACGTAGCCATGTGGTTTTACCGAGGATATTAATGTTAAGGAGCTTAAATAAGAAGTTTTGTGGTTTGATTCCTTAGTTCTATGGCCGATTGTGGATATCTCAAATTTTGGTGATTAGGCATGAGGATTAGAATTTCTATCAACTCTGGGTAGACGCAGTGGTTTTTAGAGCGTGTTTTTCTTCTGCAAGCGGTGGATTAAGAAGTGTGGCACATTTGTTTTTAGTTGCGAGGGTTTTGGTATTTGCTTTGGGTTGTATTTGGTCCATGTGCTCGACTGCTCGCCATGCGTAGTAGATCTGCGAGTATGCCATGGTGTCGCTTGTGTATGCCACTAAAATTTAACACTCCTGACTCGTCTCTCTGTGGTGAATGTATGATTCATTCAAGAGCAAGTGCAGTTGGACCTCTCCTAATTATATTTCTTTGGATGACACTCAGTATTAATGAGAATGTTAAAACGTCTTTTTGGCTGTTATGTTGCAATCAAGGCTACGTAATGTCTTAAGATATACATTTTTTTGCTTGTTTGATTAATAGGCTTGCAATATTTTCATGCAGGCGCATGCGTAAGCATGGCAGTTAAACGCAAAATAGGCTGTCAGTCTGCCAATGCTGGAGGTCATGCATATAATATGGGCATAGCATAATTGGTCAATTAATTTACTAAAATATTATGCATGCGGCCATATGTTAAGATATGTTACATGTCATTGCCAAAATGTTGGAATGACACTGTTTCCTTATGATGAAGCATAACACATCATCAATTAGCATTAACTTTTGAGATGTAAAGAGTGAAATCAGGTAGATTGGGATTTCTATATCTTGCTATACTTATTCAAATATGGTGTTTCAAATTGTCTGTGTTCAGTACCTCATAATGGTACAAATCCACTTGGAGTGGCTATGTGTCATCCATCCAAATTTACTCTGCATATCAGAACCAATCTACCAGGTTGTCTTAAAAAAACAACAGAAAAAAGGCCTTATTTTGGGAGCAAGTTAATATGAAATGTTTTTCTTGTTTGTAGAAGACTTAAGTATATATTGCCATAGTACTTACGAAGCGAGTATTGCCTGCACATAAAAGAAAGGAGAGCTGAGCATATGCTTGACTTTCTAGTCTCTGAGCATATGTTACTAACATAGCTTGCAGGGTAGTTTCCCAAAAACATCACCAAAACTTTAGTGTTAATCTCAAATTTGAATTGCACATCTCTTTTACCTAAAACTTCCAGATAAATCAGGCATGTTTGATGCTTACACCTTCAGTTCGGTTTTCCCCTAAACTGTTAATAACCATTAGCTCTTAATTGAATCTGTTTAGCTTCATGGAGGAGATAAATTTGATCATGACATAATCTCTGTGCATGATGCAAGGATAAACATCATGCTCCAGGGCACGTGCTCTTTTGGGGGGCAATTCCTTATTTACCATCGAAAGTTTGCATCATCCCTTATATGCCACTCACTGTATCACCTACATGTGGGCCCAACCCCACATTTCAGTGACACAATCAGGGAGTTTGAAAATTTCCAGTGGTATATAAGGAATTAACCCTTTTTTTTACTCTATTGCTGCTCACTCAAATGCTGGGATTACCTTAATTTGCTAGACCTTCTTATTCGATGTGCTCTCTTTTGAGGATTACATATGGGTTGACTAAGCTTGCACAGTGTGATGTATGGCTGTAAGGTTCTTGAGGACTTGATGCAACGACTTTTAATGGTGATCAGGCTTCCAAAGTGAACACTGAACGTAGTTAGATACTGTATTCCTGTCCTAGCACTTGTCAAATGGACTACGAAAATATATTGCCTGTAGTACTAATCTACCGAGATTCTGAACTGAGAGCAGTTGTTGATTCTTCCCACTATCTCTTCTTGTTGGTTAGGGGTTTTGGGTATAGCTTCATAGCGATGAATTTATGAATGCTGTGGTGAAATTGTATGCTCTTTGCTGTTTTAGAATTTGATAACTTGGTTTGCTTGTCTAAATAGCTGTTAATCCAAAGCAGAAATACTGGTGATGTGTATAGATTTGCTAGACCATAGTCCCCCTCTGTTGTTATGCAAAGCTTTTGCCAGTTTCACTATATTTTCCCGACTATTTTCTGTTTCTTATTCAGAATAATTTGTGGTAGTGTTGCAACATTTTAAAAGGTGTTTAGTATGAAGAAATAATTTATATTATGAATGTGGTTTTCCACATATACATGCAGGTACATTTATTATCACCACTGTCAAATGTACCTTGAGATTGATGCAAAATTGCAACCTTTCAAAATTCAAACCACCATCCCATCTCCTAATAATTTAATACCTCTTGCATGAATCTTGAGTTGTTTTTGAGGGTTAAGATAGTGTATGTACCTGCATGTACACATGTGGTTTTGCATTTTTGTTTATATTACATTACAATGGGTAAAATACAATGGATAAATTTTTAAGATGTTCTACTTTTCCTATGCCAGCTTGGCGTTGGGAATAATGATTCTCATTACAAAAGAACTCTTGAGTCAGCTTTTTCCTTCAAACAGCAACTAGTTTGGAACACAATATCTGTCAGTTTATAGAAAAGGAAAGAACTAGTTTGGAATATTTAGGTGTGCTAAGCGAAAAATTTGTGTCTGGTACTTCAGTGAAACTTGCGTGACGCCAATAGCAGTTTTTCAGTTCAAATATCAAGCTTTTGACCTAAATATTTTCTTTTCTTAATAGTTGCTGCAAGTGGAGGCGGCAAGCTGGAGGCAGCAACTGCATACCTTGCAAGAAAATCGTAAGTTACTTAGTTGTTTATTCCTATTATATATTAATGAGAAAATAGCGTCCGTGCACGTATATATATGGAGCTGCTTTTCAAATTCATCTTAGAGTTTAAGTAGATAATATCAACTCAAATTCAAGGCATCATATTTTTATCAAAGACCTGAATGTTTTTGCTGTTTTCTGATATTCACATGAGTTGTGGAAATATTTGTTTTCAATTATTGAGATTCATAAAAAATAATATGGATTCAGTGTACGACAATGACAAATTTGCTGAAGACCTGAGCATCTTTGCAGTTTGCATAAATTCACTTGGTTTAGAGCTGCTTTGGCTGCACCGATCGAGGATGGTGTTTATGTACCTTGTGGATTAAGTAGACACCCAATTACTTGTGCAGTTTGAAGTGCAGGGACCCAAGGTCTTTGGGGTCCAGTATGAAAGAGCAATTTTCTGCTGTAGACCTTTAGCCATTGAGAGTCAAACTGTAAATAGCGTTAACTGATAATCTTAGTTTACAACTTTACTGTGATTTAGGAAGTTAGGAACAACCAATTATTTCCATGTATTAGCTTATGCTAGTGTAACTGTCTTCTCATAGTACCTTTATTTACTTCCGAAGAAATGGCTTCCCTTGGAACACCACAATGGTGGGCTGGGAATGCCAGACTTATCAATTTGTCCGGTAAACTACTTGGAGCTTAAGTAGCCCATGCTGGATTAATCGTATTCTGGGCCGGAGCAATGAACCTATTTGAAGTGGCCTATTTCGTACCAGAAAAGCCCATGTATGAACGGATAAACCATAATGACATTTCCGCTCTTCTGCCATGCATACAACCTTTGAAGACTGAAAGAAACAATACCCAAATCTTGCACAATCTACAGTTTACACCCTGTTACTTTTTGTCAATAAGTTTGCATATGGATAACACAGACTTCAAATAGGTTTAAGAAAACCATTTACTGCCTTTTCAGCCAAATACATTTTATTTGGAATAGATTTACACTACCATTTATTAATCGCCCATGGTATGCAAACTGCTTCCGTCTTGCTATGGGTTTAAGCCTTTTACAACCAATAATATTTCTGGCTGCTCTGAATTGTAGCCCTTGAGAACGATGATAACTTGAGTAATTCTTCATGGATGTAATTGTAAACGATGATAACTTGAGTAATTCTTCATGGATGTAATTGTAATCTGCAAGTGTTCAATAAGTCATAATTGATGGTTTCACTGAAGAACTGAACAGAATCAATAGATCCTGTGCAGAAAAGCAAGGTTACCCTAGTTTAGGAGGTGCAGTTTGCTCAACATCATTTTGTTGCTGTGGGGTATTGAGTTCAAGATGAACATGAATGTTGGCATCCTCCAGAACTGCAAAGTTGTATGTAGTTGTTGAATCTCGGTTGACTTCACCTGCTGTTTCTGTCTCGTAGTGCTGAGCAGAAAAAACAAGTCACTCACGTGCTGAAGCATAAATCCTGTGAAATCATCTGTCATAATTTATCAAATACCTTGTATAGTTCAACATTTTCTTGACGAATCAGGTTGACCTTTTTGTATAGTTCCGTGTTTTCATGGTGGATGAGATTTCCCTGCAAATAAGCCAGCAAGAGTCAGCTTTCTGAAATCCACTCATATACTTCAGTACTTCACACTACTAACAATAAGTTGTAGAACCTTTCTATTCAGTTCATGGATTTCATCAATCAAGACTTGGTCCTGAAAGCAATAATAATGAACCTCGATTAGTTTATTTTGGAGACAATCAGGTCCAGGAAAAAAAATATGGTCAGCAGGTTGACCTTTTTTGTTCGGATGCACCGTAGACTCATTTCTAGCTGATTCTCTAGTGTCTGAAGTTCCTTGACACCCAATCCAGAAAGATCTTGTCCCATCAACTGCCTGCAATCAATCAATCAATCAATTAGCGTTACTTTGTGTGCTGATTGATAATCTGATACTCCCTCCCGTCACAAATAGTTGTCGTTTTGGACAGCGACATGGTCTCCAAAACACATATTTGATCACTAATTTCTATTATAATATATTTATAAAACCCAATAAAATTATAATATTATGAAAGTACTTTTCGAGACAAATATAAACATATGATTTTCATGTATCCAATTTAAATATTTAAAAAGATATTGATAGTCAAAGTTTTAAAAGTTTGTACCAACATCCAAAACAACAATTATTTGTGACCAGAGGAAGTATATATGTAGCGAACATTTCCACATCCTCCAGGATGTTTGATCAATTGTCAATAAGTGAAGGGTATAATAGTTTATTAGATACTTATAATTGTGCCTTGTTAGGTTAATTGTTGTAGATTAGTCCTTCATAGGTATTCAAGTATTAATGGTGTATGGGTTGTGACTTGTGAGTTCTGATTGAAGCAAGCACAAACCAGAGTGCCCAAAAAATAAATTACCAGGCAAAAGAACAATTGATAATATCATAGCCATTCTCTTTTTGTATGTTTTCTGCTTCTTTAGAATCAGAATTGCATAAAAACTAAATGGCTTGGCGTACAAATTTCACCAACCTTTTACATTTCTTTCTTTTGTGAAAACTGATGTCTGTATAAACAAAGTATTGTATTCTTATGCATGCTGAATACCAAATTGACCAATTTCTTCTCATGTTATTATTTTTACTAATTTATATACCATATACAAATTAGCTGTGTTGGTACTCTTGGTACCTCAGGGTACTTAAATTTCATCACCAAGAGTTATGAATGATCGTTGACATGGTGCATTATGTTCATAATTATCTCATCCAACCCGAGTTTTACCTTTATAAGAAATACTATGGGATTGCAATTGCTACATTCAGCCACCAATTGGATATTTCTGCATGCTGAATATCATTACTGTTTGTTGACTTTATTCTGTTGTGCTTTTTGAACTTCTGTATGTTTTTGCAAATTTAACACTATGAACTATGAAGGTTTTCCATCCTTAGTTAGCCAACCTGGAAGTTATGCACTTGTGTTTGTGCTGACAATTTCTGATGTTTGGTCCTTTTTTACATTTGACAAGATTTCTGATCATACATCTGGTAAACATAACTTGCAGGTTTTCTGGTCATACCGGTGATTTTCTTCCAAGTTGTGCAGTTGTTGTCTCAAGCTTGCTGCCTCCCGTTGCCAGAACTATTGAATATAAAAGGACAGTTAAGTAATGCCGCATCCAGGTTTGCCAAAAGCATTGAAATAAACATGTTGCACAGAAGAATAGTTGGGCTATTAGCGAGATAACAAAATTAGAACTTGCTTACATGAGGTTACCACATTTCAATTGAGAAATTTATACAGTAAAAGTAACAAGAGATAGAGAAAGAGATTATATGAGAAATAAAATAAAGCAGGTACAAAACCTTTCTCAGTTCGAAGGTTGAGATCTTGTTTCCTTGAGATAATTCAATTAAGGAGTTTTTGTGAAGATGGTGGACTATCAAACAAAATGTAGTATGTATATTTCCACACTCCACTCGAAGTGTTGCTTCCCATGTCACCACACTTCTCATAGAAGTGCTCCTATCTCCAAACTGAGCTAAAAAGACTTAAAACATCTGAAATCCTAATGAAGTACTAGGGGCAGGACAGGTCAGGAAACCGGTGATGATCTTGCTGTTGCAAACTTTTGCATCACAGTAGAAAATTGCAGTTTGACTCAATTTTATCCAGATTTGCAAAGGTTTGCATTTCAAAAGGCTCAATATAAACTGAAAAGGATTAATGTGTTCTTGATCTTTTTGGTAGCTTACAACGCAGGTACATGTTCTCTTTGCTCCAGTGTTCCTTATGATTCTTTACAGTTGTATCTTTTGATGGTCTGTTCTTAAACTTTGTATTCTGAGGTTTAAGGAAGGAAAGGTTGGGAATCAAATAAGAGCGCTCTGCACACGAGCTGCTGTGGAATAAATTCCCTCAGAAGCATTTCCACTATCCCGATTAACAATTTTTATCAACCGTACATTTGTATTCGTTTATGCAACTCAGGAATTGAACTATAATCAGGTGCCAAGTATCTGCAATTTGTGCCATGTCTGTTTTGAGTTGGCTTCAGCAATTTGTGCCATGTCTGTTTTGAGTTGGCTTTAGCAATTTGTGCCTTTGCTCGGTGTTGGTGGTTTTAAAATTGTTTAGGAGCTGGCCTTCGTTTTGGTCAGGTATATCTGCTTGGTGCGAGATAATCTGTTAGCTCATGAAACTCTGTTCTGAATCCCTGTCCTGAATCTCCCTGTAACTGTGGTTCTGTTCCGTTTAGTGAAATGGAATAGGGAGTTCACCCGTTTCTAAAAAATCGTCTCTGAAGTGGTTGGTTGGTAGTTGAAAGGGCTTTTACAGTCTTCAGTTGTATGGAGAGTAACTCAAAAGACATCATAGATGTGGCTGTTCTGTAACTGGAGATATTTTATAAAGCATTTTAAGCTGACGATTATCTTAGTGGAAGACTGGAAGTGCACGGCCTTAATAGATGATGCAATCCGGGCTTTGCCTGATATTTTGCTTATCTAGCGAACTTTTGTTGGGTCATTTTGATTGCAGAGCATGATGCTGCAGACAGCACCATCTTAGAGCGACTTCAGATAAGCTTCGACTCAAAAATAAAAAATAAGCTTGGGGACAGGTTGAAGAAGCTTAAGCTCAGCCTGACACCTACTAATTAGTTTCATCTGGAGAGCCAAACGAGGTGCAGTCTGTCACACCCCGTTTGGATGCCAGAATTGGGCATGGATTTTTTTTTTAATATAGCGTGTTTGGATGCATCATAGAATTGTAATTGGAATCTTAACCAAATTCCAATTGATGCATAACTAAAAGCGGGGTCTTCCAAATCAGAGCCAGCATCCTCTGAATCGCACAGAAGCGTTGGCAACTAGTCTCGAGCACATTACTCCTCACTTCCCCCTCGCCTGAGTCTTCCCCCTCTCTTGCGAGATTCCGGCGGTCTGGCCACCACTCTGGTGTGCCTCTAGCGGATCCACCCCCCAACGTCCACCTTCACCAGTGGTGCCGTTTCTTCTGTAGATACGCTCACCGCTGCTACCGACTTCTCCTCCCCCGGCAACCGCTTCCTCCTACTCGGCCGGCAGTGGTCCCTGGCATTTCAGCTAATGGCATCGTCTCGTGTGGGGGTGCGGGGGCCTTGACCGCCCTCGTTGAGCTCCCAAGGATCTTCGTTGTCGTCGCCGCTACTTGCTGCCCACAGCTGTCTGTGGCCGACTGCTTCCTCCATCTTCGATTTAGGTAGTAGGAGCTTGCTCCAGATTTAGGGTTGCTCCCACAGATCACTACCGTATACGTCGGCGAGCTCCTATGGATAGATGGACTTCCATTGACACCACCGAGCCCTCACAGTGAATACTTTATATATATATATATATTATAATTACCTAGGGCACCATGATCTAAAAAATATATTTTCTGTATGTATTTTCATGTGAAATCTTTTGAAATTTTTAGGATGCTAAGTTTAACCAGTTTACTAACTAGTTCAAACTGCAATTCAAACTAGAGTCTCTCTTTTTAATGATAGTTTGATTGTAGGTATGTGCTGATTTATATATAAATCAGCAAAGTATGTGATCCAAACTCGTTCAAAATCTTTGAATTCGAGTATATTTTTTCAAAGGTATGCGTTTCATTTGAATTGTTATAGATGGGTATATACCCTAAAATTGAAATTTTTAAAAAATATACTTGAATATAGCTTGAATTCGCGCATTTCAAATCATGATGCCCCATTTCGGATTATAATTACCTAGGACATATATATCCAGAGTGAATACTTGACTAAGTATGCTAATGACAAAACCAAAGCCATTTTACAGTCAAACATGATTTTGGAATTGACCTGTGATTCGATTTCCATTCAAAATTTTCTTTGCCAACCAACCAAAATCTTTTGAATTATAGCATAATTTTAATTCTACTTGAAATTGAATTGGGAGTCCATTTTGACGAGCCCAATTCAACCAGAGATCCAAACAGACCCTGGGTGTTATTGGCCAAATAGGTTAACTTTCGAAATTCAACTCACAACTTGACAAATAAACCATAATTACGTGATTAGGTCAACACGAGGAGTGGACACAACTATCGATGTCGATTAGCACGACTGATTTATGAATCGAAGCCTTGTCTACATTGTCAGCAGTTGATTACGACCAATCCGAAAAAATATTATGATCAATGGTTTTCTTGTTCTTTTATCGAATATGGCCAAAATGACCAAGTCTATGCCTAGTTTGAGGATAATCTCAAACTAAAAAATTTAAGAACAACCTTATAGGATAATCTTAGACGATTGATTTAACGGTAAATGAATTCCTATACTTTAAAAAAATTTAATCAAAAAATTTCAAATCAGAAAAATTTTAAAATAGAAAGTTCCAACTCGAAATATTTTAAATTGCAAAATTTAACATTAGAAAGTTTCAACTCGTAAAGTTTCAACTCAAAAAATTTTAAATAAAAAATTCTCAAATTAGAAAGTTTCAACTTGAAATGTTTTAAATCAAAAAAGAAAGTTTCAACTCGAAAAGTTTTATCTCAAAATTTTCAAATAAAAAAGTTTTATCTCAGAAAACTTTCAATTAAAAACTTTTGGTTCGAAAAGTTTCGATTTGAAATCCAACTCAAAAAAATTTAAATTGAAAAATTTCAAATCGGAAAGTTTCAAATAATTTTTTTTAAAATTAGAAAGTTTTAACTAGGAAATTTCAACTAAAAAAATCATATCGAAAAATTCTCAACTCCGAAAACTTTCAACTGAAAAACTTTTGGTTCGAAAAAATTCTATTAAACAAACTTTTGGTTCGAAAAGTTTCGATTAAAAGACTTTTGAAAGTGGTTAAAAAATACTTGTTTTCAAAACTTGGTGGAAAATTTGAAGTACAAAAACTATTTTGAGTTTGAGTGATAAGGAATGGAGGAGGAAAGGGGATGAAATAGGTGTTGTGACTTGTCACAAGGATAGAGATTTGAGGGGAGAACGAAAGTAGGGAAAGGAATAAGATGCTGCTACTTATCGCAAAAGTGGTGCTTCGAGGGGAAGGAAAGTGAGAGAAAGAATGAACTTATTTGTCATAAGGAGAAAGCATCCCTTGAATTAGTAATTCCCTTTAGCGAAAGTTTATTTTTTTGGATGACCAAACTTTGCCACGTTTCTCCTTGCAGTAGTTTTCTTTCATTAAATGGACAAACTTTATTTTTATTGGGAGGATGGAGCTGCCCAAAGGTCCAGTTGGACGGAGTACACTTGGGCTCTTATAAGATATAACCGTTTCTAAGTCATACATGGGTAGACTAGAATTTTTTTCACTTGGGCCAATCTGGGCGGCTGTAGCCTGTAATTAAGATCAGGTGGCGGTTGCTTATCCCCTAAAAAAGGGTAACACACTACATAACAACTTAACTGCAATGTGCCCATCTCTCTCTCTAAAAAAAAGCTAGATCCCCGAAGTTACCTTTTATGGTGATTGATTGCCTGGATGATCCCGTTCCATACATTCTTGACAGCATTAATTCATTTTAGACAAATCATAAAGTCTATAATACACAAATCATAAAGACACTAAATCTAAGTTACTCCCTCTATCCCGTAGTATAAGTTCAAAGTCTATAATACACAAATCATAAAGACACTAAATCTAAGAAAAAATTAATATTATTGGATCATATTTCGCTCTTTTAAATAACACATTATAACTACTCATCCACTTTTAAGTATTAAAGGAGATAGTATACGGTGAAAATATTGCAATAACTACATATATGATCTCCACAATAAATTTATATTATGAGAGAAAACTTCCTAATAATTAGGACTAATATTGTGGGACGGAGGGAGCAGTTGCTAAGTCTTATGCATGCGTTGGACAGGCTCTAGGATTCATATATAAAGGCAGTTACAGGACTAGAGGACCGGCAGAGGTTTACTTAGATTTTTCAACATGGATTAAGATGGGTTAAGCACTATTAAGACAAATGGAGTTATTAAGGTGTAATAAAATATATTACTCCTAGTCACATATAGTTGTCGTTTCGAACATAGTTGTAGTCAAACTTTGACTGTTAATATCTTTTTAAATATTTAAATTAGATACATGAAAATCATATATGTAGATTTGTCTTGAAAAATACTTTCATGACATTATGATTTTATTGGGTATTATAAATATATTATGATAGAAGTGATCAAAGTTATATTTTAGATACCGTATCAATGTCCAAAACGATAACTATTTATGACCGGTAGTACTCGTCTTCCTCACCTAAACACAATTCGCACTTTCATAACTTATTTAGTCAAATCCCATCCATCTCATTGCACCCTATATGGCCTCTAGTAGTCCACCAAATTAACAACTCCCGTTGAGTCGGTACGAGCCAATGTGATATTCTGTGTAAATATACGTTTCGAAAAAAAAACATATAGTGTAAATCCATGTAGTGGTGAGACACGCATGCCTCTACTCACTTTTGCGCCTACCACTACTACAGAAAGACATATATAAGACGTCTCATCACAGACGGTTTTCGAAAATTATCTGTATTAAATCTAATCACCGACGGTTTTACACCACGACCGTCAGAAACTACATGATATGCTAAGAACTCTATGTAATAATCCAATATCACAGACGATTCTAACTAAGAACTGTCTTTGTGATATTGGTTTATTACAGACGGTTCTTTAATAGAACCGAATGTGATAACACTCCCTTAGTATGAGCAGTGCTTCAATGCTTTTCTTCCCAATACATGTTGCACAAATCTTGAAGCAAGCGAAGGGGTAAGTAATCACCATCTACCATTCATTCATACTTTAATATTTGTGCAACTGTCAAAAGAAAAAGGATGCAAGCACCTCTCCCTTAGTATATATAACGTTCTAGGTTTTGTGCTCGCCGCACTTAGCCAAACGAAATTGAAAACTGTTCGCCTCCTTCCTCGTCCGTTCGGTCGCACCCCTCGGCGTCCTCCCTTGCGGCAACCTCCCAGTCGGCGTCCTCGCCCTCAGCATCCTCCCCCGCGGCGGCCTCCCCGTCGGCGACCTCGCCCTTAGCATCCTCCCCTGCGGCGGCCTCCCTGTCGGCGACCTCGCCCTCGGCATCCTCCCCGTGGCGGCCTCGTAGATAGAACCGTCTCTGATGTTAGTTTATACTGACGGTTTGGAAACCGTTTGTGATGTGCCTTTCTTATAACTGACACTGGTTTACAGACGGTTAACAAAACCGTCAGTGATTTCTGTAGTAGTGTACTTAGAGAGGGCTTTGCTTTTGTAACAATTGTAATGTTGTCACGATCGAGGTCATGTAGGGAGGGCTACTAATTGTAATGTTGTCATGAGATCTGTTCGAATGCTAGTTTCACCTAAGTAGTTACATGGTTGGATTGCTTTGGATGTAGTAGTGTTGGTTGGTCCTAATTAAGAGAGATATGATGCACTAGACTCACTTGTCCTTACCTAGCTATGTGGGAGCAAACCATATTGCGCTATTGGGTTAGGGTATCATGATGACTCTTATCAGCGTTATAAATTGTTGATGACTACTTGTTGATTCTTTGGATAAGTAATACAGGCCCATATAAGCAGCCAACATTTTGTATCTGATCAAATGCCTCTGCCATAAGAAATATGGCCATAAGAGGATGAAATAAGATGTTTACATGCAATAATGGTGGGAAAGTGGCTAGAATGGAAAATGACTTGATATAACTAGGGCTAGAAATCCATAACTCATGTTAGGCATATGCTTGAAGTGACCTATTTTCAAATAATGTCATGTATATATCGTTTTTTGGGTGCTAACCATTTCTTTGCCTCTGCACTTTGGATTTTGAGCCTTGTCTTGCTATAATATATGCTATGTATACATGAGATTGAGTTGGGAGCAACTTGCGGTACGTTAGCTCTCAATGCATATATATGTCCCTAACTAATACCATTTTGCGTAGTTTAGTATGTAGTGTTGGCTACAACCTTATTTCAACAGCTAACGTATAATAAAACTTACTAATTCAAAACATTTGTACATGACTTGCTAACCCATGTTTTTAGTAGCCTTTGAGTATTAGTTTCATAATTTGCATGCAGGGTTCGATACAAACCCCATTTAATTCCATAGGAAACAATTCAACTCCTATAGGAATATGGTAAAATTCTCGCATTCTAAACAGATATATAGTTAGTTGGTACATATGGAATCTCCGTAACAGAAAGACGAATACATAAACTCTCCTCCATGTATTTTAACTAAAAAGCATTTGGACTAAACACAGGGATGAATGAGGCCATAACACCAAAAAAAGGGCAAAAGGAAACAACTATAACTCTAATATCCTTGGTATAAATGTTTTGGAAACAATAGAGATGATGGAGAGGAATGGAAACATAGTGAAGGCAAAACGATGAATATTTCCATGAGTTTGTATATTTGCAACAATGTTTTTTGTAGAACGTCTTTGCAACAATACTGGAAAGTTAATTATGAATCTTATAGTTTGAAATGGAGGGAATTTGTTGTTCCACAAGATGAGACCATAAGTGATCAGATATCGGCAATGTCCTGTCCTTTATTCGAACTATATGTAGCATATATGTGATTCTGAATATAATTACCTAAATATATAATTAATTTGAACCCTGAAGTAGATCTAGGCCTTATCCTGTAAGTAGACTCCACACAACTTCACATTCAAATAGCACAGATTATTTGAAAAAAGAGATAATATATGCAAAGTAGTGAACAATGAGGACATCAAATCGTTGCCGGCCCAGATGCATGGATGTTGCAGAGGAACGTCCTTTCAATTTAATTTAATAATTTGATTCAGAATTCAGATCTGAACTAGTATTAGCACAGACTTGTTCATTCGTGTAGTATAAACCAGTTTTTATGACTACAAAGGATTGTTTACCTAGCTTTCTGTATCTTATCTAACTTGTTCCTACATTTTTTTTGGAAATAATAAGTTTTACTTTGTGATTGACCCCACGATGGTTTTTCATAGAGATATAGGCTTAGCAAAAACTCTAATAAAATATAATAAGCAGAAGAAACTGGAAATTGCAAGCAATATATCCATCTAAACCAACAGAAATATATGACGTCAGTTAAGGCATACCTTAAGCTCCGAGTTGGGATTTGCAACAAGCTGCTGCTGCTGCTCCTTCGCTCGGCCATATCGGTCTAGCACTGACTTCATGCTGTACATACAAAACGAAGAGAAGACTAACCAGGTCAGATTCGTGAGCAATCCGACAGAACTACATGCTTTCCGTCTATATAAGCAAGTACTAACCATATATGGCAAGTGATATATCTTATTTGAAGTGAGCATGGAAATCGCACGTATGATTCACACTCAATTAATACCAGGAAACCCTAGATCTATATTTCTTCATTCCAGTGCAAAGCTAACCTTCAGCCGAAAAACTGCAAGATGAAATAATAAACACAAAGGGGGAATAGGGAGAAGGTAAAAAACAACAAAGCAAAGATTAACGACTAATTGAACTGATGCTAAAAGGTAAAAGAAATTGTCAGTAGTGGTTGAAGTAGAAAAAATTATATAGAGGCGTATACTTTATACGTATAATTCTATAGTCTTATATAATAATTCTATAATATCGTAAATCCAACGTATATTTTGAAATTTGCTAAAACAGGATACAAATAGTCTTAAAAACTTTAAACCATCAAAATCGAAACCAATTCAATAAATAAATTTAATTTATTAAATTGATGATTTTAAAAAGCTTTTTTTTTTCAATTTTTTAGCGTGCCGGCACCCCGTATATCCGCCCCTGCTTGTCAGATGTACACACTTAAGGCCGCTGTATTCAGACTTACTTGGCAAGGGACTGTACTCGGTGCAAAGATGCACAAATAAAATTTTCAACAAGATTTTTCGAAAAAAAACGAATGAAACTTCCAAAGGAAAAGGCACACGCACCAGAAGCTAATCAAATAAAAGAGGCATGGAGTTGAAGACGAAATAACTGATCGATTAATCGGAAAAAAAGAACAAGAAAGGAAGCTGAAGCGATGGAATCCATATGACCTGGTGCTGGCGTACTCATAGAGGCGGCTGGTGCTGGAGAAGATAACGAGCCCGACCTCGGCGTCGCAGAGGATGGCCAGCTCCTTGGCCTTCTTGAAGATCCCGCTCCGCCGCTTCGAGAACGTCACCTGCCGGCTCGTCGAGTTGTCGATCCGCCGGATCACTATCTTGCCTCGCCCCATCTGCAACCTTCGGCCGCTCTTCCAGGTTCACACACGCATATGCAACCGGGTACGGATAGCTAGTAAGGGAGGCGATAGAGATAGAACTTGGGATCTAGCTAGCAGGAGCTCTGGAAGGAGAAAGCTCCCAGGTTTCCCAGGTAGGCGAATTATTGGAGGTGAGTGTGAGGAAGAGGAAGGGAGAGAGAGACTGGAGTTTATGTTGCTGGTGGCTTTGCAAGTTGTCTTTCCTTTAGTTGCTTACTTCCTTTATTTAGCAAGAAAATGGAGTGGGAAAGATATCTTCGGATGGGTTATTTTAATGCAAATGTTAAATAAATGATGATAATGAGGGGTCAGGAACCTTCTGGAAAGGATGCCTGAAATTGGTTCCACGCATGAAAAGTAATGTGTGTTCGACTGTGGATCAGTGGATGCCTAGGTTGTGCTTGTATGACTTCTTAATCTGTAGCACACATTAATTATTCAGTCTCTTTACTTTATCTCTTCCTTTTTACTATGTGAATTCCATAAATAATAAGATAATATATAATTCCTTACGGCTAATTAATTTTATCTAACCTTAATTACTTTGTCAAATTGCATATTGTTTGAACATTACCTTATGTATATATACGAAAACCACCTGGATGCCTGGTTATTATTCTTTATAGGTGTCACAGAGTTGTAAATATTACTCTCTCTCTGTTTCTTTCGATAAGACGTAATTTTGGTCACGCACAGACAGAGAAAGTGGTAAAATCAAGAAATAGCAGAAGGAAATGACCGTGTTGGCTTTAGTGTTAATGCTTGGGAATAAGATAGAGAATAGTACTCATAAATATCAAAGAGAGAGGGAAGATAAATGAGGGCAAAAGAGAGAAAAATTCGTTAAATTCACATGCAGAGACTACAATTTGAAAACAATATATGAAAAAACATGTCTTATATAAAACGGAGAAGTGTGTATATGTATATGTAGGCGATATATCCAGTGCAAACCCCTATTATCGTGTAAACTCCGTGAAGCCTACGTGTAGAAGTTTTGAAAAATTCTCAAAAAATTACCATATGTAGGGGAGGTGAACTTCTACAATCGTGCAAAATTTGAAGACCAAACTCAATCGCATTTGAAAGATACGAAGAAGACAAACAGCAAAATAAATAGTGCCAAACAGTAAAAATCACTATTCATGCTGAATTTGTCTTTTTCATATCTTTCAAATGCAATTGAGTTTAGTCTTCAAATTTTGCACGATTGTAGAAGCTCACCTCCCCTACATATGGTAATTTTTTGAGAATTTTTCACAACTTCTACACGTGGGTTTCATGGAGTTTGCACTGTAAGGGGGTTTGCACCGGATATGTCGCCGTATATGTATGTATGTATGTATGTATGTATGTATGTATGTATGTATGTATGTATGTATGTATGTATGTATGTATGTATGTATGTATGTATGTATGTATGTATGTATGTATGTATGTATGTATGTATGTATGTATGTATGTATGTATGTATGTATGTATGTATGTATGTATGTATGTATATGTATATGTATATGCGTATATGCATATATGTGTGTATGTGCATGTGTATGTGTATGTGTATGTGTATGTGTATGTGTATGTGTATGTGTATGTGTATGTGTATGTGTATGTGTATGTATGTAGTATAATTAACTAGGGCACCATGATCTAAAAAGGATATTTTTTCTATGTATTTTCATGTGATTTTTTTTGAAATTTTTAGGATGATGAGTTTAACCAGTTTACTAACTAGTTCAAACAAATTTAAACTGAAATTCAAACTAGAGTTTCCCTTAATGATAGTTTGGTTGACATATATATATATATAGGAAAATGATTATATACTCCTGGGTGTACGTACTCCCACCTCTAGTATACCGTTTAAATGATGTTGTTATACCTCTGTATCCTTTTGAGTATACTCTAATACTGATTATAAGATACTCCAAAGTGAGTTCCATAAAAAATTTCATTAAAGTTCACAATTTATATCATAATTTGTTTATATATTCGTTTTACATATGGAAAAGGTATGTAGCAAAAAAATAAAGTACTCTGATGAAATTTTTCCAACCATGTCGCATTGGAGTATGTTAGAATTATTATTGAAGTATACCAAAAGTGATAAATGTGTATAAAGTGTTCATTTAAATGGTATATTAGAAGTGGGAGTATGTACTCTGAGAATACTGGAAAACTTCATATATATATATATATATATATATATATATATATATATATATATATATATATATATATATATATATATATATATATATATATATATATATATATATATATATATATATATGTGTGTGTATGTATGTATGTTTTTTTTATTTTTTGTCTGGCATGGTCAGCGTTACATTGTTAATACTAGTGTTATCTTGAGGTGTGTTTACCTATTACTTATACAATACGAGACGCACTCGAGTGTTATTATTGCCGTTCGCCGTATGCATTCTTGACGCGTGGAGCGTGTGTTCTCACGGATCTGATTATTACCTTGGCCGGTTGGTCCGCTGATATGTTATTGGTTATCTACGCTAGATTGGTCATTGGTGGTTTCATGTAAATGATTCAAACAACCAGGTGAAGGTGATGAACTGATGATCATATGTCTCTCATACGTAATTAATCACGTATAAATTAATGATCAAATATTGGTAACATAAGAGAATTATTTTACATAAGGATATCATTAATCATATGGTGCTACTCAGATTTAGTGCAGAAATGCCACTTGTATGTAGTCTAGTATCGTTGCTACTTGCTAGTCCCATTCTTTTGAACATGCTATGGGGTGATGCCCAGCAATCTACATGTCACCACATGTCAGTGGTTGCCTTTTTTTCCATTTTTAAGGATATTTTAAAGTTTACAGTGTAGTTTTAGACTTGTCTAAGTTCATATATGTTGCATATCTAAATTTAGCGTAGTTTTAGAGTTTTCTAAGTTCATATATATATATATATATATAATTACTTGGGACACTATGAAGCCTAGGCTCCATGATACAAAATGGGTATATTCTCCTATGTATTGTACGTTTAATTTTTTTAAATTTTTAGGATGTATAGTTTAACTAGTTTACTAACTAGTTCAAACAAGTTTAAACTGAAATTTAAACTAGAGTTTCCTTTTTTGATGATAGTTTGTTTGTAGGTATGTGCTGATTATATATATAAATCAAACAAAGCATGCAATCTAAATTCGTTTAAAATCTTTGAATTGAGTATATTTTTCAAAGGTATGTGTTTCATTTGAATTGTTATAGATAGGTATATACCCTAAAACTAAATTTTTGAAAAATATACCCAAATTTGACTTGAATCACAAGCATTTGAAATCATGGAGCCTAGGCTCCATGGTGCCCTATTTCAATATATATATATATATATATATATATATATATATATATATATATATATATATATATATATATATATATATATATATATATATGTTGCATATCTAACCTTAGAACTGGAAATCTTTAGTGAGGTCATACATCTCTATCTCCCCATCTTGATGATTGATTAGTGAGGTGGTCACGTATATACCTCGGCATCTCGCCCCAAGCTAGCACAGTAATAATCAATATACTTGGTCCGTTTCATTATATTTATCTATAGTCTCGAAAGTATCTCTTTCTATATATTTATCAATTGAGGGAATCGAGAGTGTAGTTATTTTTTCTCTCTACCTCTACTTAAATGGTTTGAGAAAAATAAATAATTATGGTATGTGATTTAATAGAAGTATATATATGATCATTTCTTATTAAGCATATTCTAGATTTAATGCTTAGTCTATGCGTACGATGGACCACGGACAAATATAACTAAAGGAGAGAGTACGCGGCAGCCTAAGCTAAACAATTGTAGCTAGTACGTTGTAAAATTGAGACGTACCTACATCTCGTAAAAATTGTCGCGCTAATCACATGGGACCTAATATAATGCGATTGTCGTACTAATCACATGGGAACCTACCCAACATATATAATTCCCATGCGCATCAGCCAATGACAGCTGGCTCTTACTTCTGTGGTTAATTGCTTCAAAGTCCGCTGAATAAGAAAGCTAACCTTGTTCTTAGTTTATTCTAAATCGAGCAAAACGACACAGTGACCATCTACTGCACTGGCCATCCCGTTCAGAGCCGTAAGCTAGCTAACTAGCTGGCTAATTAAGCTGCCTCAGGTGAGTATGATTGATTGTGAATAGTAGTGAAAACCATATTAATTAAATTGGATAATATATGTACGGAGAAGTACTGATAGATCTACGGAGTGCACGTCTTTCTGAATAGGGAAAGATGGTAGGATGGCATAAATCATTAACTAGAGGATTACTTGTATACATCAACTTGATGACTTTCGAATTCTTACCAGCTACATACTCCTAATAAATGTGGTTCTAAAATCCATGGGAAAGATTGCTTGTCAAAGATTACGCTACACAACACTTATAAGTTTACATGAAGTAGCTTCCAAAGGTGTCATTGCAATTTTTCACACTGTTTTTCCAAAATTCCGTTATGTAGGTTCTGCTAATTAGCCAAAGCTAAGTAGGTTCAGTACTAGTTGCTTTATGTAGGTTCTGCTAATTAGCCAAAGGTAAGTGGGTTCAGTACTATTTGATCGCCTCATTTAGCTTCGCGGCCGATCGGCCATGAACACCCCACACGAGCTCAATGGCGGCTGCTCATGAGCCTAGCCCTAGATTCAGCATCACTTTCCCCAGTCCCTCGAGCCACGACCTGCCGGCGTCGGCCTTGCCCTTGCCGCCGGCGAGGTAGCGCCGCCTCTGCCCTGCTCTGAGAGGCTAACCTGCAGGCCAGCTTTGCCTGTCTCTAGCGCAAACACAAAATCCTGGGAGAATCCAAGAAACACATAGAAAGCGTATTTTTTATTTTTCCAAGGAATTTCTAAGACCTAGAGTATTTAAACTTTAATATCTTTCGCATTTTAAGTCTGAATTTAATGAAATAAATTTATAAATTCATTTTAAATAATGAAGATTCATAATATGTAAAAATATTTAATTTTCAAACTCAGTTCGAATTATTTAAATTTAAATTTAAAACAAACCCTAGTATGGACACTATTTGAAAACTATAAACCATAGCTCCTAAAACAATAAAAAAAAATTTAGCATATTCCTGAAACCATAAATAACTAATTTATAGAAAATATTTAAATTTTAATTTATTTTGCATTGAAATCATAAATAGATTAGTTCCAATGCCTTTAAGATTTAAATAATTTAACCAGTACAATAAAATTTAAAATAAAGTAAAACCAATTCCTAAACCCTATTAGGACCATGATATCCTTTTTTGTGCAAAAATATTCCATACTTAGTTAAGTATAAATCAAGTTTATAAATAACTTTGTTTTCTATAACATAAGAAAATAATATGAGCAAAATGTCACAAATAAAAGATAATACATGTAGGACCTGTTTTAAAACATCCTATAGGTACAGATCCTCTAATCCTATAAAAATATTTAATGTTTGACTTAGTTTAAACCAAGTTCCTAATTAGCTACACCTTCTATGTACAAAAAGTTAAAACATGAATAATTGTTACAAATGGACGTTAATACACGCAAAACCAGTTTCAAGACACTTACGATGTTAAGACCTTCTAATTCTACAACAATGGTTGCATTTATATGTAAGTTGCATTCGCAAACCTAAAAAGAAATCTAACATCTTATAACATATACTTTAAAAATACATAAGATTAGGAAATGGATACAACATCACAAATAAGCATTAATAGCAATAGGACCAGCTTAAAAATGCTCCCTAAGGCAAAGACCATCCTATTCTGTGGGAATAATTCTATTTAAACATGTTTTGCATCTGAATCCTATTAAAAAACTAACCATTAGTAATATAAGCCATAAAAACTATAGCACAAACAAATAAACTCAAATAATAAAGAAATCAATATTTAAAATGTTTGTATCACCAGAACTTTCTATTTTATTTTATTTTATTTTTGAATTTGGTATTATTTGACTTATTTTTGCCTCTTATTGTTATTGCTTTATATTGATAACACGTAGATACCGGTGTATCCGAAAGTACAACTATCGACCTCGACCCCGAGTCGACTCCCGAATCAACAAAAGCATTGAAAGAACCCCCTTTGATCATATTGATCCCAGTGTTTTAATTTTATTTTGTTTTGTCAAATCTATTTATGCATGTGCGTATTTTCAGTAAATTTGCTATATTGTGGTACTGGTAGATATACATGTTATCTCATGGAACTTTCTTAATAAATATTGACATGTGAACCTTGATAACCCCAGAATATGGTTAGACAATACATAATTTTGGCCTGGGTATATGCGATTACATACTAATCATGCCTGGGGGTGATGCAAGCGGTGGTACCCCTAGGATTTCTTTCTCTATTGCATTCAAGATTCTAATGTGCCGATCCGAGATGACACAAACATCCCGGTCCAGACCTACGACCTCAATCCTCACAAGATGCATGAAATACTCCCAATTAGAGTTGGTCTCACGCTCCACAATTACAAAAGCTAAGGCAATGTGCCAGTCCTCCGCATCAACCCCAATGGCAAGCAAAATGGTGCTCTTATACGTGCTAGTTATGAAGGTGCCATCCACACAAAGAACCGGTCTACAATGACGAAACGCCTGAACACAAGGCCCAAATATACAAAATGCATGGCCAAATACCCCTCTCGGCATGCCTCCCATGATCTCAACCCTCGTCTCATGGGGATCTATGTTGTACACCATTATTGGTTTGGTGGACTTTATGACATGCATCAATGTTGGCATGCGAGTGTATGACTCGACGCAATCACCATACAAACATGTTCAAGGCGGCTTAATTAGCCCTTCCATACTTAAAACGATACCCAAAAATCTCAAATATAAACTCCATGAGAGCTAGAGGTGAAATCTCAAATATACCTGAAAATCTCAAATGGTCGGTTGCTGCTTCACAGCTTTGCACAGACGGTTCGCAATGAAGTTCGATGTGAGCTGTCAATGCTTTCCGGACAGTTGTGCTTCGCCACATGTGTGTGGTTCAACCACACCTATCACCTTCCATTGATCACAACTTGTTCTTCAGGCATAGACCTTCCACGAGCAATTCCTATGCTTGTATCTCACTGTATACCGCTTCCGCAAGCTTGAGTCCACCACACGATAGGGCCCACTTCTACACAAAAGGAAATCATATACGGTTAAAAATAGACAAGATAGATGGTTAAAAATAGTTAACACAGATGATTTTGGAACCATCTACGCAAAAATAGTTAGTGATGTTCAATGGTAATCACAAACAGTTTATGAATCGTCTATGATAGTTACACATCGTGGACGGTTATCTACAAAAACCGTCTGTGTTAGTTACACATCATGGACGGTTAGTACATAAGAAACCATATGTGATAATGATAAATAATAGACAATTCGTAGTTACAAACCGTCTGTGATATACATTTTTTAATACTTAATTTCAGTTTTATGGCTAGCCTCAGAAAGCATGCTAAACATACCCTCTATATAGATATAGAACACACATTGAAACAAATATAAGATACACATTCCCCAGTTAAGATAAATACATATAACATACATTCAAACAGATATAAGACACATACACAATTCACAATTGAGATATATACACGTAACACACATTCAAATAGAATAAATGACTTAAAATCCACAATCTAGATACATTTACACGTACTTCACACAATTCACAGTTGAATGATACACACAATCCATTATACAACTTACGAACTGTAAGAGGCACTGAACTCGCCCCTAACTTGAATTACATCAGCCAGGAAGAAGGTGGCGAGCTGTACTTGAACCTTCACAAGATCCTCAAGGAGAAAAGAAGTAGAGAATTTTTCTACTTGGTCAATACTAGATGCATGCAAGATGCTTGGGCCACCAGATTACTCCTAGTCCTTGGTCTCACAACCACCAAATTTCTACTATTAGTATTGTACTCCTATATATCTTCACTCTTAACTGAAGTAATGAAGTTCTAGGTTGATCTCATTACCTGAGAGATGGTGGAGGAGGGCGATGGTGCAGTGCAAAGAAGACGAGGACGACGATGGTGCGGTGTCGAGGGTGACGGAGCCATGCGGAGAGGACAGGGACGGTGATGAGGGCAATGGTGCCGAGAGGAAACCCTAGATTTGGATGGAGAGACGCTGAGTATGAGTAGGGGTGAAAACGGAACGGAAATTTTCCGTCCGTTCCGGACGAAAATGGAAGCTCTTTTTCGGAAACGAAAATGGTAAATATCGGTACGGAAATGGAAACGGAATTTTTTTTCCGAAAACGGAAACGGAAACAGGAGAGTTAGATCCGACGGAAACGGAAACGGTTCGGAAATTCCGTATACCGAGAATCGAATTTCCGAACCAGCCATTGATGGCGGTAGCCACGAGGCAAGAACCCTAGCCTCCTTCAATCCTCGCGCCCGCCCCCAAGACTCGGTAGCGCCGCCGCCCCATCCTCCTCGCACGCGCCCCCCTCACCGACCGGCGACCACACGCCTCATCTGCGCCCCCCCCCCGCCCACCGACCGCCGTGAAGCCGGCCGGCCCACCCCCCGCCCCGGCCGGCCGCAAAGCCCATCGTCGCCCCACCTTGTCGCCTCGCCCCCCCACCGACCGGACCACCGACGCGCCCCCGTGCCGCCTCGCCCCATCCATCGCGCCCTCGCCCCTTGTCCGCCTCCACCTTGATCCACAGCGCCGCCGCGCCCCTCGTCCGCGCGTCGCCCCCCGCGCGCCTCCACGCCGCCGCTGAAGGTACTTGCGCCTCTTCTCTTCCACAGTAGGGGTAGTGGGCGAGGGTGCGCCGGCGATGACCTCCGAATAGCTGCGATTTTGAGATGAATTTTGATCGGTTTGATGCGGAAAAGTTTGTCACGAGAAAGGAACTTGGGAGTCTGGGTTACGAGTGGTGATTGATGCCCTTATTATGTAGTTACGTGCTATCGGACATGCAAGAACAAGCAAAACATACTTAGAATTCGGAGAAACTTCTCAAGTTTTGGTTTAGTCTTTCACTCGTAAGTCGAACTAGAGAGGTTGTTCATGAAAGGATAACCATGTATTGATTGCAAAATTCTTAGGCTGAATTAGGCGGGAAGAATCAAGAGGAAAAACTAAAAATTCTGCGTTGTCGGTGTCATCGTGTATCTCGGTGGTGAAATGACACTTCTTGATTTACATCTATTTTGGCTCCACTACTTTGTCTCTCTTGCTAAATTTCGCATGTATGGCTTCATTTGCATGCAGATGTTTTGCGGCAGATGCAATCATTCATTTGGTTTACCTATATTGATATGCCAGGACCTTTGATTTTGCCTCGATAAAATTGTCAATCAGTAATGTAAGCTGTCTTTGGTGATCCTAACAATCATTGACACTCACAGTCACCTTTATATTCAACTAACAGATAAGATTTATTAACTATCTTTTATCCAGGTTGTTATGTTGACACCCCAAATGTATTGGTTAATTTATGGTATAGACTTTCTAAATGCCTCTTGAGAGGTTCTCTTTTAAAAAATACTATATTAGTGTTCTACTCAAAGTAGAGATGGAAATGTAACAGGATGATATCACTCTCATTAATTCAATAAAGAATTTCAGACTATCTGCATTGAAATATGATGTATTGAAATGTTCTCTTTAATGAAATTCATAGCTTAAAATCTTTATCCATTACTTTAGAAGATCTATGTATAGATATATGTTATTTGCTGACATGTGTATTAAATTATCTGTGTACTTCTTGCTAATGTCCTTGTAGGATCTAATATCTATCTGAATCTATATATATCTTAGGTGCTATAAAGCATGAGTATGCATATAGTTTTGCGTGTATCTGCTCCATATTCAACCAATTTCTACCCCAGTTCAAAGTAATGAAATGCAACTTGTACTTGATTTTATCAGATGGAAAGATTTTAGCAACAGCAGCTGGCCAGTTGAGGACCTTTAATGCTTCTGACAACAAGAAGATTCAAAAATTCTCTTTCTGGTGCATTGCATATTATGTAATATTCCAAGCTTTTTTGTAATCCATTTGTCTATAACAGATAGCCATGGACAATGTTGCAAGTAGGAGCAGCAGTGCAAGTGCAAGCGCGACATCCCCTGCTTTGGCTCAGTCATTCTCTTCTTTGGAGCCCCTAGTGCTACTCCAACTCCAAATATTGTTGCAGCTGCTACTCCAACTCCAAGTGTGGATTTGACCGATGAAACTGAGGGTAAGCCACCACCTGAAAAGAAAGCTAAGAAAGCCACCTCTGATGTTTGGATGCACTTCACCAAGTATGAGGTTAATGCAAAAGATGAAAAAGGCAACAATGTTGTACAGCTATGGGCTAGGTGCAATAAGACTGGATGTTGTTACAAAGGTCGATGCGAGAGCAAGAGAGGAACATCGGGTTTCAAAGTCACTTGAAACACAAGCATTTTATCTTGGTGGCAAACAAACAATCAATCAAGAAGAGTGAGGCGACGAATCCATTGCATCTATTGAGACTTATAGTTATGATGAGGCTGTCAGTTTGAAAAAAATTTATCTCGCAATTATCATGCATGAATATCCCTTTAATATTGTTGAGCATGAGTACTTTGTGGACTTTATGAAGAGTTTGCGTCCTTCTTTTCCAATTAAAAGCCGTATTACTGTGAGATAAGATATATTGAATATGTTTGTGGAGGAAAAGAAAAAAACTGTATGAGTACTTTAAAACAATTGAATACCGCTTTAGTGCAACTATGGATATGTGGACATCTAATTAAAACAAAGGCTACATGTGCATCACAGTACATTGGATAGATGACAGTTGGTGCATGCAAAAAAGGATTATCAAGTTCATGCATGTAGAAGGGCATCATTCGGGAAAAAATTTGTGCTTATCGTTTTATGATAGTGTAGTAGATTGGAATCTTGATAGGAGATTGCTTGCACTTACTTTGGACAATGCTTCAGCAAATGATAAATGTGTTCAGGGGATAGTGAGCAAACTCAATAAGATATCTCCATTAATCTGTGATGGCATCTTTTTCCATGTGAGATGTTTGAATCATATTTTGAACCTCGTTGCCCAAGATGGTTTAAAGACAATTGCACCACCATTGCAAATATTAGAAATCTGATGCAATTGTGAAGAGTTCTCCACTGCAATATGAAGAGTTTAAGAAGTGTGCTTCAGAGTGTTACTTGGATGTGACCAAGGGTCTCTCATTGGATGTTCCTACAAGGTGGAACTCTACATATCTTATGTTGAAGAGTGCAATTTACTATAAAGTTGCTTTTGGTAGGCTCTTTCTTCGGAATTCAAGCAAATATAAGCAATGTGCTCCAACTTCCAATAATTGGGCTATGGCAACATCGATATCTGCATGCTTGAAGCTATTTTATGATGCTACTTAGTTATTCTCTGGCACTAAATATCCAACTACAAATCTATTTTTCAGAAAGTTTTGTCAAATTAAGATTGCAATTACAGAATGGTGAGACAACTCTGACCCAGTAATTAAAGCTATGGCACATTCCATGAAAATTAAATATGACAAGTATTGGGAAAAATCCAACATGGCACTTGCTGTAGCATGCTTCTTTGATCCTAGATACAAGAGAAATGTGATAGAATATTATGCACCGAAGATTTACCCCATTACTTCTATGCAAGAAATTGATAAGTTTACTAAAGTTGTTTCGAGTTGTTCCAAGCTTATGTATCCGCTTGAAGAAGACATTATCTAAGCGCTACAAATGTGCACCAAGTGGATTCTCAACTTGATAGTGTTGATGTGGATGATGAGCTTGATATGTTCTTGCATAGCATTAGTGAAACAGATCATGTTAGCAAAAATGAGTTGGAAGTGTACTTGGAGCAACCTTTAGCATCTATAAAAGACAAGCATTTTGATATCTTGTCATGGTGGAAGGTCAAGCAAGTTGAGCTCCCTATTCTCTCCCAGCTTGCTCGTGATGTGTTATCTATTCAAGTATCAACGGTTGCTTCGGAGTCGGCATTCAGTGCTGGTGGACGGGTTGTTGACCCATTTCGCAGCCGTCTAGATCCTGAGATTGTGCAAGCTTTAATTTGTATTAAAGATTGGACCGCAGCATCAAAAGGTAACTTTTTAGTTTGTTTCAATAGTTTGTTCATAATGTGAAAATATTTAAGTCTAATCAGTTTGTACTAATCATTTAGGTGGTACTATTGCATCTATCATGACTGAGTTGGATGTGGATAGCCTTGAGCGACATTTTGCAAGCTCGATAGCAACGGTTTGTCTTTTTTTATCTAACTTACGAACCATATTGTGCAAATCAAGTAAAATTCAGCTTAATGTGCTTCTATTTGGCATTACTATTGTTCCGTGCTTGTCTTTGTAGTTGGAGGAGCAAGATGATGTCGATGGTACTGATATGGAGGAGAATATGATGGATTAATACAGGGGACAGATAGCTTGAGAAAAAACTAAGTTTTAACGATTTGAAACTATATGTGTTTGCTATTATGGTATGATGTGAAACTACATGTGTTTGCTATTATGTTATGATGTGGAACTACATGTGTTTGCTATTATGTTATGATGTGGAACTACGTGACTTTGCTATTATGTTATGATGTGAAACTATCTATATTTGCTATTATACTATGATGTGTTGGCTGATTTTGAGGTAAACAATGTTTACATGTCCTTGTTCATACCATGCTCAATGAGTCCATGTTGGCTAATGTTATTAAGATGTTCTATGTAACTACAATACCATTCAAAGTTGGTATGTTTGAAACTTTGGATAGATCATGTACTATATTCTTGTGAAATTTTCCGTTTCTGTTTTCGTATCCGTTCCGTTCCGTTTCCGTTTCCGTCACTATCTGTTTCCGTATCCGTTTCCGGGGTTTCCGATTTCGTTTCCGTTATCGGTAAAAAATATGGAAATGGAAACGAACAGCTATTTACCGACAGTTTCCGTACCGTATTCATCCCTAAGTATGAGTATCTAAATCGACTAGGTGAGAAGTTAAATAGACATAGTCGTCTGCTCGTCATTACAGATGGTTAGAATAAGTCAACCACTTGTGATATTTTATCATTATAGATGTTTACGATAAAGAAATCGTCTGTGATAGTGAATATCACATATGGTTTATTTAGGTAATAATTGTCTATGATATGCAACTTTTTTTACATAATTTTTTAAATTTTACGGCTAGTCTCAGGGATTATGCTAGCCATGCCCTCTATACAGATATAACACAATACAACAATATTTCATAGTTGAAAAAAACATGGACAACAACATAATATAGTTAACAACAGATAATTAACAAAATATATGTGAATTAACAAGAGAAATTTTACAAAACGCATGTGAAAATTAACAATTGCACTGAGTCAACAACAGAGTACAATACATTTCATAGTTTACAAAATTACTCACACACCACGCCTCCTCTTTCGAAACATAGCAATATATGGTTGTGGCTTAATGGCATAAGAGAGTATAGGGTCTTTGGACTATTCAAAAGAAAGCATTTAATGGACATGTTTGAACGTCACATATCCACAGCAAACCTCTCATGACAACCATCCAGATCCTTCACAAGAGATGAATCTGGCAAGGAGAGGAAGTTCTGGCCATCATAATGGACAAAGAGGTTGAATGGGCCTTTATGGTTCTTCACAAGCATAACACGAGAGGCCAAGAACACCCTATCAAAGTCCCTAACATCCATAGTCAGTAAAAGTATATTACGCACATGACCATACTGTATATCCAGTATTTTGGCAGCGCAACTCGACATCGTAACTAGAAATTCCTTGGATGACGATCTTACCATATGCTAAATATATTTCAAACATAGTCGATGAGAACACTCCAACATAGATTATTAAAAAAAAGTCATAATCTAGTCATTACACATAATTGAACCTATTACATAGATTATTAAGAAGTCATAAAAGAAAGTCATTTTCGGTTACAAAATACTACTAGAATATGATAACCTAGTTACAACAAAATAAAAATAAGAGAGTTTAGAATGTGTATAGATATTATGACCAAATGTATATGGATCTTGTGACCAAATAAGCAAAGCTTTCACTAAGATATATTAGGTGCAAAAGAAGTACGAATCCCATCATTACACAAAGGACGAGGCATATCAATAGATCAAAAAAACTATGAATGATAAAATATAAAGCGAAGAAGAGGAGTGAACAAACCAGAGCAACAAGGTGATCAACGAGGAAACAATGAAGAAGCTTGAGAAGAAGATGAAGCAGATTGTGGATGCAATTTCAAAATGGCAGTGGATCTATGCGCCGTTTGAGAAGAAGATGAAGAGACAACATGGAGAGGAAGAGTATATAAAGTTATCGCAGCGACCGACGCGATTCCCAATTTACAAATGTTCAAGTTATTACAAGCGGTTTCAACATAAAACAGTCTATGATAAGAAGATGAAGAGGTAATTGGGAGAGAAAGATCATATTAAGTTCTCGCAGCGACTAGTGTGATTCCCAATTTGTAACTATTTAAGTTATTACAACCAGTTTCAACATAAAACCTCCTGTGATAAGTTTACTTGCACAGACAGTTTGTTTTCACAAATGTCTGTGGTATATCACAGATGACTACTTTGAAAGAAACTATCTGTGGTAAGTTGTCACATCACATGCTTTGGAGAATCCGCGGTTATTACAGACGGTTGCTAAAAACTAATTGTCTGTGATATTTTCAACATAATTTTTCCTAGGTCTTTGTAGATGAATTTTCACATAAACATTAAAATCGTCAGAGATGAGGCATCAGAAATGACCCTTTATGTGGTGCTAGACCAAGTACTCTTTCAGTCATAGCTTCATGGACAACATGTTCAGAAAGAAGATGCCCTCTTGGATATGACCCGTGGAGGCGTGAGGGGGCCGCTCGACATTCGCACCGTCGTCAAGTACAGCCCCACCGGCTAGACTCAGATCCCTAAATTCTGAGATTCAAGGATCACACCCAATCACCTTCCAAAACACATTGGCATTCTCCCCTGTGAACACCGCCTCTAGACAGTCCTCGTCTAAGTCGGATGCGTACCACTCCTAATATGGCTCGTCACCAACGGACTTCCCACCAAAGAACCGAGCATACAACCCATTGAAGGCTCATGCCCCAACAAAATAATACATTAGTGGGGGTGCCACTGGCTCAAGACTCCCATGTGCTAATGGCTCTAGTGAGTTGTCACGCACATCATCTGCATATGAAAGGTTGTCACCATCATCATGCACAACCTCTAGTGAAAGATACCCTACCTTTGTGTCGTCCTCATCACTTTTATGAAAAATGATCGACTCAACTGATTAGTTGATCGATTAATCGGTGACAGTGACTAAACCATCACGAATAGTTTAATCAAAGTGCAATTAATGCATTCAATCGATTAATTGATCGTATAATCCGATTAATCGGTTGTTTTCTGATTAATCATCCATTTTTCCCATTTAATAACAAAATTAGCTTATTTTTATTCATTAATTACAATAAATTAGTTTATAATAATGTCATATTGTTCATAGTATGTACCTTTTGGATGAAGTATAAACAATAAAATGTAAACATGTTTTGTAGGGCGATAATTGACAATAACTTTGGGTAACTAAAATATGTCTAATTAATTCTAAATGTAAATAAATATGTTAATACGAACGCACAATTGTCCGTTAAATTCTAATTAATCGGTTGTATTGCGATTAATCGCTTAGCGGTACCATGTCCATCCGTCAAGCTCATACCGTTTTTCACAACACTGGTCCTCATCACCTTGAGGAGGTTGTTTTAGATAGATAATGACCTCACGTGGCTCACATTCCACAACTTTCACCATCACCACATCGAGTGACGCGAACAAGGGTTGCACGGCGTACACCAGCATGCCCAAAGCCAAGCCCACAAACTCTACGGTATTGTCATTATACATCACCGTGCCACCATGATGTACATGCACAACTCTATACATTTAAATGACCACAAGCAACATCCAAAAATAAAAGAAATGTCAATCCTTTGCTAACACAATAACAAAAAATCTAAATTAACCCACATGTACTGATTAATTTGTAAACAATCGATCAATGTTCATACAATTTAACATTTGCTACCATATGGACCGATCCATTCAATAACAAAAACAAACATCACAAATAAAGACTATATCATCATCACCACATCCTACAACGGTTTCCCATCCAAATCGACTTCAACATAACTAACGAACCTTGCTAGCCTATGCACACATACATAAAAATCATAACCTATATCACCACAAATTAGATCAAGTTCATACAATTCGGACTAAACTATGACGATTTCTCTCGGTTCGCCCATGTGCGTTCCATGCAAACCAACCAATAATATACAACAAATAAACAAAATGTAGGTAACAATCGAACTATCAAACATTGTTACCACAATACCAAATTCAAACCAAAATCAAGTTTTCATGCACTCCAAATCCCGTTTTTGGAGGTCACCTCCAAAATAGGGTTCCTCAAAATTTGACCAAATCAAGCTAATCTAATTGGTAAAATCATGGGGAACGAGGGGAAGTGCCTTTTCTTATGTTTTCCATGTGAAATCCCACGCAAAAAGTAAGGGATTTGAGTGAATTTAGATAAGGTGGAGGGAGGGAGTGTGGGCGCCTCTTGGGCTTGCCTTGGGCCCTGGCGCCGCTGAGACTACGAATGGGAATGGTCTAATCGTAGCCTCAATCTGCGTTATAATAAATCAGACCTCTACGCCAACAACAATGGCGCCGAAATAGAGTAGCTCCGCACCATCCACTCTGGCAGGTCATAGTTGTACCTCTTCGCTGGATCCACATCCACTCCAAAAATCTCGGGAACGAAGGGAGCAAAAAAAATGCCTAACTACGAATTCAGCATCTCCACGCCAAGAATTCTAGCGAGGATCAACAACGTATTACCTTCTGCATTGCCATCGAAGACGATTTCACAGGCTATGATCATTGACCCGAGCTATTTGTCTTATACGTTATTTGTGCTGGCGCGAATAGAATGGACCATTATTGGAGCTAATACTTTTGAAAATAGAATAAAAAAGCCAAAAAGGAAAAAGAAAACCAAAGTAATGCTGCTCCTACGTACACAGCACTGATACCATGGATTGACCCAGGACAAAAAGTCAGTCGTAGGAGAAGCAGTAGGTCCGTCTTTTGGAGGATTTTTTTTCGAGTTTTAGCAAGCCAGGAAGCTCCAGGCACGTACGTGTCAATGCTCTAGCATGACACATGAGAGATGCACGTGAGCGCGTGATGCGCGTCACCTGAGCGACCTGCGCGCGCGAGCTAATAGGTGTTTTGGCACCTCTTGTTTGGAGCTTGTCGATCCATCTCGAGCTTCGGTGTAGCGCGAAGTCTGGATCGTCGATCTATATAACTAGCCAGCTTGTCGCGTGAAATTTCATCGCGCGATGCTGCGTTGCGCGAAATTTGATCTGATGAACATTTTTGAAAAAGATTTGCGTAATTTCGATTTTCTGTTTTTTTTTAAAAAAAATAGGCTATTAGGAACCGTCAACGAACCTGTGAAATTTTTTTTTAGAGAAAACCGCGGAGGGACCTAAACATAATTTCAATTTTTTTTGCGTAATTTTTTTTTAAAAAAAAATGGGTCGGTAGGACCCATTGACGAATCTGTGGACTGCTATAAATTGTCGGCGAATTTGCGGGTTCTTTTAAGAGAAAACCGCAGAGGGACCTAAACGTATTTTCGTTTTTCTTCGGGTCCAATATACTAAAAACCGATTTCTTGAAACCCAAACGTAATTTTATTTTTTTTCGGATCCATTCTGCTAAAAACCGTTGGGAGGACCTGAATGTAAACCGCGGAGGGACCTAAACGTAATTTCGGTTTTTTCAAATCCTTTCTGTTAAAAACCAATCAGAGAATCTAAACGTGATTTTGAATTTTTCGAAAGATCTTCTTGCGAAGAAGATGATGTGGTATAGCTGGGAGGACGTCAATCCCTCTCACTATAATATAAGGTATACATTATACATGTGAGAACACTTGCACAGTATAGTTGGCTAGTTGCTAGGTATAGCTAAGCTGCTAGACGAATTTAATGGTTGTTGCTTACATGAAAATCGTATACGGAACTGAGACTTCTTAAGTGAACCATAAGCATCTGTGAGTATTCTTGATGAGTTAAAATTGTACGGCAGACACTACCTAGTTATGTGTAAACGAAAAGCGTCAAGCCATCAAAATGGTCAGAACCGACCAAATCCACTCATAGTATCGCATTGAATTTGAGCATTGTAGAAAGGATCACCATAGTATAACATTGCGTACAAAGTAAGCATCAACCAAATGCATGGCCATTTTGACGTGTCTAGATAAGTTTTAGGGTCTTTTTGATTTTACTGTGATTTAGATTTTAGCCTCAAAAGTTGAATAAAAAACAAACAATTTGATTCTAGAAATCGATTCTTATAATCTGGTACACCCATATACACTAGAATCTACAATCCACTTTATATGTGTTTCTGCATGATGAACTCTTTGAGGTAGAGGTTGAAGTTGTTGATCATCTTCCTTCTCATCCATATCTATGGGTTGAATTTGACTTTGCGTTGCGGAAGTAGATGGTCCAACTTGAGTGGATGAAGGTTGATCTTCTTTATTCTCCTTTGACTTGATATCTCCAAGCGTCATGTTCTTCATTGCTTATCTCAATCCTTCATCACCTACATCATCCAAATTATCTTGCTCTTCTTGAGAGCCGTTAGTCTCATCAAACTCAATATCACATGTCTCTTCAACAAAATCTTTGGTATGGTTGAAGACACGATAAGCTTTACTATATGAAGAATAAAAGCAAGACACCAACATCACAACAACTTAGAAATTTTGAGAGCCGAACACCCTTTTTCAAATATAACATTTGCAACCAAAAACGCGAAAATAAGAAATATTCGGTCTTCTTCCGATGAGAACCTCATAGGAAGTCTTTTTCAACAGACGATGCAAATAAAGCCTATTTGTAGCATGGCAAGCGGTATTTATGGCTTCCGCCCAAAAGCTATCGGGAGTACCATATTCATCAAGCATAGTTCTTGCAATTTCAATTAATGTTCGATTTTTCCGTTCTACAACTCCATTTTGCTTCGGAGTGTAGGTGGCAGAAAGCTCGTGCTTTATTCCAAGTTCATCACAATAATCTTCGATTCTTGTGTTCTTAAACTCGGAACCATTATCACTACGAATTTTCTTTATTTTGAAATCAAATTCATTTTGAGCCCTTTTTGCAAAGCTTTTGAAAATACCGGAGGCTTCGTATTTGTCATCTAAGAAAAATACCCAATTATATCTCGAATAATCATTTACAATGACTAAACAATAAGAATTGCCCCCAATGCTCTTATAGGTTGTTGAGCCAAACAAATCTATATGTAAGAGCTCTAATGATTTAGAAGTGGATATGATACTCTTTGAAGGATGAGAACTAGCCACTTGCTTACCGACTTGATAAGCACTGCAAAGTTTATTTTTCTTAAACTTCACATCTACAGCAAGAATCAAGGTTTTTCTCAAATTTGTTTGGGTCCTTGGAGGTTAGTAATCAAGGATTTGGACACCCAAATGACATTCTTTCTACGGCCTGGTATAGGAGCCCACAAACTTAGCAATAATCTTACCATTACTATTTTTCTTAAGCACATAGCAAGAATCATAAATGTTATTTTTAGGAGCTTTACCTAATAGACAATCACTTGCTATATGCACTATATATATATCATGACATTTATAACAAAGCTTCCCATTTGACTTAACAAAATGAGAAGCTTTGTTACTTAATTTCTTACTCTTCTTGGGCACAAACCCAAGGCCTTCTTTGTTGTAAGAGCATCGTTGGTTGTTCAAGATTTTATCAAGGGTCTCCTTACACTTGAAACACCGATCCAATCTCTTACTTAGCTTGTTCACTTGCTCCTTAAGCTCATTATTCTCAACAATTAAATTTTCATGAATAGAAATAGAGCTAGAGCATGATCTCAAAGGCATAACAAATAAATCATCACAAGAAGTAGATATGCTAGTTTTTTATGTACAATAAGAATAAATTTCTAGACTAGGCATATCATCAATAATATTGCAATTTATGCCAACATCAATTTGAGGATTTGACTGTTCCTTGACAAGGAGTGTCTCATGAGCCTCCTTTAGCTCCTCATAAGAATCTTTGAATGAAAAATATTCTTTTCTCAAAACCTTATGTTTAGACTTCTCTTTGCCAAGGTACTCATTCAAGTCCTCAAGTATGTCCATTAACTCAACATATGTAGGTTCGTCATCGTCATTAGATTTTACCTTATGCTCTCCTTTTGTCATGAGACAAAAAGGAGTGACGAAGGGTGAAGAAGCCTTTTTGGTTGCAACTCCGGCGAGACCCTTCTTATTTGAAGGTGTGTCATCTTCGAAGGAGTCGAAATATGAATAATCTTCTTTGGAATCCCACTCTCCAATGTGGGCCTCACCTTTGCCGTCCTTGTGAAGCTTCTGAAAAGCTTCTTCGTCCCTTAGAAAACCTTCTCTTCTTGGACGACTTGTTCTTGTCATCCATCTTCTTTGGACAATGAGAAGCAATGTGCCCCTTCTCATCACACTTATAGCACCGAATATTTGCATATCGGTTGATCCTAGAGTGTTGTCCCTTCTTGAATTTATGAGGGGCACTTGAGTTTGAGCGTCTCTTCATAAATCTCCTCATTCTTCTTACGAGGAGTGCCATCTCATCCTCGATGTCATCTTCTTTGGAGTCCTCAAGCGAATTATCACTTGACTCCACTTTTGCCTTGAAGGTGATGTTCTTCTTCTTCAAAGAGCTTTACTCCAAAAGCTCTTCCTTTTCCTTCTTTTAAAACTTATTCGTGATGAGGTTTCCAAGAATTCCGGTGGGCATCATCCTTGGCAACTCCGGTGAGTTGAGAAACAACGTCACCAAAGCCTCGTACTTGTCCGAAAGTGCCCTAAGCATCTTACGAACAATATTCAAATCGATTAGCGACGCCCCAAGGCCCTTGAACTCATTTACTATGTTATTGAGCCGTGAGTACATCTGATTGATGTTCTCATAGGGTAATAAAACTCTCATATTTTATCTGAAGCATATGTAATTTAGCTTCTTTGACCGAGGATGTCCCCTCATAGATTTTCGATAGGGCTGTCCAAATCTCATGAGCGGTTTCAAGGTTGCTGGCTTAATTGAACTCATCTGTGTTCAAAGCGCCAAAAAGAGCATTCATTGCTTGAGCATTGAGATGAGAATTTCGCTCTTTTTGATCAACCGTGAGTGTAGGTTTAATCCGGTAACGAAACCCTCATCTACAATCCTCCATATGCTCGGACGGATAGCCTTAAGATAAACGGTCATGCTTATTTTTCAATACGCATAATTTATACCATCAAAAAATGGTGCTTTACCTATGGACACCACATCGCTAGCCATCCTTATTCTCTAGGCGGTAAAGCCCCAAAAGAGAGTCCAAGCTCTGATACCACTTGTAGGATCAAGGATAACCGACTAGAGGGGGTGAATAGGAGGTTTCTAAAATTTTCAGCTCTAATTGTAATAAATAAAATTACTAAGCAAGAATAGCAATTTTGGACAATTAAACCTAAATTCTCTAGGGTTTACTAAGTGCTCCAACAATCTAAGTATAAGCCAGATATAATTCTAAGCACAAGAACAATACACTTAAATTGTTAGAAATGTAAATTGTGCACAAAAATAGAAAATTCAAACCACAAGAGAATGACACACAAGAAGAATTTATCCCGTGATCTCGGTGACTGCCGATCTTCCCTAATTCATGTTGAGATGACTTGAATAGCTTCAAGCCGGCTCCAATCACTTGAGACTTCCTCGATCACTTGGTAGTTCTTCCCCACTCCGGGTAGGCGAACTCCAGCCTTCACAAACTTGCTGGGGCTTCTCACAATCTCCGTTGAGAAGCTTACCATGCATAAACACCTCAAGGCTATCTAGGAGGCGAAAACCTCCAAGTGTAACAAGTCTTGACGCTTGCTTGAGGTCGAATCAAGTGTCTAAAGGCTCTACACTAAATGCAATACTTGAATTGCTTGAGATCGAATCAAGTGTCTAAAGGCCCTATGGTCGGTATGACCGCTCCTCAGTAGCCAACGATAGCTACAGTGCATTAAATGCACTGTCAGTGACTGTTGGTCACTGTAGCCAGTATGATCGGACGAGCTCCGGTCATACCGGGCTTCAAATTTGCCCGTTCGGCCAAAATACCTCTTCTCTGGAAAAAAACAAGCCAAAGTGTACCCGATCATACTGTTAGCCAGTATGACCAGAGGGGGTCCGATCATACCGGCCCACCTCAGTGCAATGACCACCCCTTCTGGAAAAATCAAGCCAGGGTGACTCTGGTCATATCGTCGACCGGTATGACCGGAGGGGGTCCGATCATACCGGCCTGTGAGACCCCGTTTTTGCAAACAGGAACCTCCATGTGATTACTGTACTAGTCCCATGATCAGTGGCTAGCACTCACATGTTTACAACATTCATATCACATCCACAAGATAAATACCTGACAGGCACATATTACAAGCAGTAATAATTATACAGGGATAAATTTTACAACAACGGAAAAATAGAGGAATTAAAAACTCCAAAAGCCACGTGGTTTGCCCGCTAACCTCGTGCAACCGACTTGGCAAACCTAGGGAAACTCATCGTCAAAAGTTCCGCACCTGCGTGAAAGTAAAAGTCGTCGGGGCGCTTGCGAGCCGTCCTCCGAGACAATAGATGCAAGATTGAGTACTTTGGTACTCAGCAAGACTTATAGTGTTTGGCAGATGCATTTAAGTAATTATGCAGGCTAATCAAGGCAGGTTAATGGTTATTTTGCAGTTGCATAAACATTTTAAGAATATAATATAATGAATTGAAAACACCGCGTTTTCAATTGAGCATTTGAAATATAAAGTGATAAGCAAATATCCAAGTCCTTCAACCCAGTCTACCCGACTGCTTAGATCCCCGGAGTCTGTCCTTTGACCCAAAAAGCTATGTGCAAAAATGGTTTCCTTTTCAAATCCAGTTTTTCCAGAAAAGTACCAAAACATTCTAACATTGGAATGACTTCACCAAGCGTCCATAACCGTGGACACGGCTAATCGATTAGATTTACACTCTGCAGAGGTGTACAACTTTACCCACAAGGAATGATCAACCTCTTTTGCCAGGCCAACTTACACACTTCCTTTGGCGTGTCGGCAAGGAGATCATCTGAGCCGTTACATTATTTAGATGTGGCTTTGAACCAGCCCGGACGCTTGACCTCGCCATGAAAATAGAAACACTCACCCAAGACGTGGATCCTTTCACTTTACACCCAACACCACGTTTCTGTTCACGGCCAGGCGTACACCGTTGCATTGGTATGTAGAAACCCCTACAGACAAACCGAAACGGGATGCCTGTGCAGTACTCCCGCCTTCCTTAGATGCAAAGCCACATCTAAACAACTTAATAGGCTAAGACTGTCCCATACCAGCCCTCGTGGTTGTACGAAATTCTTGGATCTATAGCGTCCCATCGCTCGGTCCTTAATCCGACACGGGCGATACTCCACCCTAACTACGTGCAAATCCCTCTGCACCTCCGGCTACTGCCAATAATCGCCCGCATCAAAACCATAGTTTTATTTTGGGTTTTTAACCAAAGTACCAGCAACATTTCCCAAATGAGGATCATATATTTGTTGAAAAGATTGAAAGTACGATCTACAGCTTTGAGCAGATGTTCTATACCAGCGGTTATACCCAAAATGACATTAAGCATGTCTAGTTTTCCAACTAAGGCTTACAAGGTTCACATGTTCATACAGATTGAGGCAAACCATAATTTACAGGACTAACTCTGTTTCTAACCCAAATTAGCATTTTTAGGAGAACTATCCGGATGCACTGTATATAAGCAAAAGCAACATAGTGTAGGTAAATTATTAGGCTCGACATGTTCAAGGAGGTGCTTGCCTTGCAACTCGCTGTCTAGCTCTGGATCTGGATCGGCGATGACGTCGTCTTCCTCTTCGAGGACGTCGGACTCTACACGACGATCAAGCGGAAGAATAGTAAATATCCAAATTCGTAAAAGGGCTAAAAGAAGATGACGATAAGTCAAATAAAGAAAAGCGCAGAAAACAGGTTATCCTTTTGAGGATTAAAAATATGATTTTTAAGATTTCACGAAGTAATTAATTGTACATCCGAACGTTAATACTTTTGTGAAATGATCAACATGGTTTCTTTTACGATTAATTGCTTGGGATTTACGAATTCAAGAGGCTAAAATTGTGAATTCTAGTATTTATGACTTCGAATTATAGATGCTAAAATTATTTGAATTAAAAGAATTAGACACTAATTAAGGGTTACGCTAAACACTTAACCCTAAGTGATTTGCATAGGAAAGGTTTTAAATAATTTATAACTGGTAGCTAGCTAATTAGATTTATTCTTGATTTTTGAGAAGGTTCTGGTGATACAAATTTATTAACTACGAATTCTTTATCAAGCTAAGTTGTTAGGTTGTTTATGGCTTGAATCAAATAAACTAGATTTTAGCTATTTAACCTACAAAGCACATATATATACATATATATGCGTGAGTGCATTTGGCACAATAATGATTACATGTTTTAGAGTTAATTCAACCCAAAATTCCTACTTAATCAAACTTAACTATGCTACTGCCATCCCGCTATTTATAATTAAACTTTTGTTCCTTTTATATTTCTTTTAATCTTAGTATACATATTTGAATTGCTAGTGTATTGGAAACAAAGCCTAAATAAAAAGTAATTCATATAAGCATGAAAATTAAATATCCTTATATATCTGGGTTCCTGGTAATATAAGGATTCCAGAAAAATTAGTTTCATAAATTTCCAAATTTATTTACAAAAATTTCGTATAGAGCATATCTCTTGCCTTTTAATTCAAATTTGAATTTCAAGACTTCCTAGAGATGGTCTTCAAAATATTTTTGCATATCCTGAATCTACGGAATTTTTCATGTATTAAGAAATTGGTTTCACTATTTTTGGCCAGATGATTCAAAAGTTATGCACATTTGAAGTGGTTCGGTTTTTCGAAATTAAATCGAAATTCAAAATACGCTTTCAGCTTGGAAAGCGGCTTTTGGATTTGGCGCTACGCGTTTTGAATTTGGCCCGTGCAGATCGACAAGTCGGCCCGCTGCCAATGACCATCGCTGGCGCGATCTGCGGTGGACGACACCCGTGGCCATAAGTCGGTGACCGCACGACGGCAAGACGCCACAAACACGGTCCGACGACGGATGGGCCCCTTCGTCGGCGACTAACCGGCTCAAGTGATCGCACCACTAACTACTCGGACCCACCGCCAATGACCAAACAGGCCTTTTGGTCTAAGGCTCGCCGCCGCGAACTAACTCCGTGGCGGAATGGGCAAAGACTATGAGCATCGTGCGCAAAGGCGCATCTAGTGGTGGTGCCCATTCGGTACGGAGGTGGCGTGGGATGGGTCTCCAGTGTGGGGTGCGGCGGCGCTAATGGCCGAGCAAGCAACGGCGCCGCCGCCACCTTTCCACCGGGCAAAAGTTCCTAGAGTATCAGTGCAACCTAAGGTTTCTATTTCACCGCTAGAGTGACCGAGAGTCGCCAAGATGGTCAGCCCACCGTTGTTTACCGAAAGGAAGAAGAACGACGGAGGAGATGAACTGCAGGCGAGAAGAAGTGAAAGTAAAGATTGATCAGCAAGCTATGAGGTGCAGCGAAGCTTAAGAACTGAAAAACCCGAAAGATTGTTGCCGATTTGGCTCACTTCACCGTTTTCCCCTTTTCTCAGGTGTTCGGCGAGAATGGCGAAAAGATGGGCGATTGCTCGGGTGCTCAGCTCAGAGAATGAGTGAAGAAATAGGAGCCTCAGTGCGACGCCCACACGGTATTTATAGCCTAGAAAAGCAGTGGCTCCAGTGTTTGAATCGGAGAGGAGGCAAGTGACTGCGCGGTTCGACCGCTCGGCGAGGTGGCGCGAGATTTTTCCGGCGCGAGACAGCAGAGCATGGGCGAGGTGTGGCGTGGGCAGGCTGAGGACGAGCCGAGGTGACTCGCGGGCGTGGGCTCGGCGGGTTTCGCGCTGAGACACGGAGGGAAGCCGGCGAAGTCTCGCGAGGCATCGGGCTCTCCTCGGGCGAGAGGGGAAAAGGGGCGAGGGCAGTGGAGAGGGAGCTGACAGGTGGGTCCGGTCCCACCGGGCAGCGAGAGGAAAACGTCCACGCTGCTTGCCAGCTCACCAAGTCACTGCTGTGCCCGGGCCCGCGTGTCAGCGAGTGGAGATGAGCTACGGGATAACTCTGGCCGGGACAGCTCCCATGTGGGCATTAAAACCACCATCAAATCACTTTGAAAATTTCTCAAACTTTTTGACTGGGTTTATCTGGTAGTACTCGGCGTCCAGTTAAATTTTCAGAGTAAAATACATTATGGTTATTTTATAAGAATTCTGACACTGTGGACTGGTACAGAAATTGTATTTCGGTATTCTATTTATTTGAAGGTGTAAAAGTTATTAATTATTTTCCAAACTTTGTATGGAGGATCCTTTTGTCATATGTATGCATCCATAAAAATTTCAAGTCAAGAACTCAGGTGAATATTTTATAAAAATTCTGACATGAGGATTTTCTTGTTTTAATAGTCTCTGTTTTTGAATTTTTAGGAGGCTTTACCGACATGATAAATTGCTGAAATTTTTATCAGATGTAACTACTTCCCTAAGGGTTCTTTGGTAATTTTTGGGGCTTCTTATCAATTTCGATTATTTTTAATTAATTCAAACTTTACTGTTTTTAGTCAAAAGAAAGAATTAAGATATTTATTTTTGCTCCAAATCAGCACTAAAGATTTTTAATAAGTATTTTTACTGGTTTACCAGATTGGTCATGGTCAAATGGTAGTTTTTCTTATTTTTACTTTTACCTTCTCACCATTTTCCATTTAGTAATTCTATTTGTTGGACTTTTCATACTAAACACAAATCCAAGAAAATCCAATAAAGCCAATAACATCAAGAAAATTCAGAAATAAATATATTTGAATCCAAAATATTCATTTCCATTTTATTATATACTGTTCTTCATTTTCGGGCTGTTACACGGCCCCTCTGCTGCCAAATTACTTCTTTGTAATAGTTTGTTTTATCTTAAATGAAAAGTAATGCAAATGTCCAAGTGCACATGTATTGAGCCTCTAATATTTTTCGACATCGAACAAGTGACTAAGACCCCTCTTAATAGTATGGCGCCTATTCTAGCAATCCGATCTTTTTCTCCAAAGTTCGAGATCAGTAAAAGTTATGTAAAGGTCCTTAAATTTTATACCTTAGCCATCTTGTCTCGATGCGTTGATCTTCCATTTTGTCATTTTCATGCTTCCACGATCGCAGAATCTTGGACCAACCTATTCTCAATATACTCAAATGAAAATATTAGTTCTTTAATCATAATTGTCATTAATTACCAAAACCAAGTCGAATTAGGGGCCTAGATGCTTTCAGACATACATTTATTCTTTCTACTTCCATTCCCAAGGGACAAAGAACCTTCTTGGCTTTGTAGGTGGTTGTCGGCAACTCATTTCCCTCTAGAAATATATCCGCTAATAGACCTAACAGCGTCGTGAAACTCTTGTCGGACCAACCGTTTGTTGCCTTCAATTTCAGTAGTTCAAGCACAGACGACAACCTTGCGTATTTGGACTTGCAGCCTCGGAAATAAGGTTTCTCTGAGTCGCTCATCAAGCCCTGGAATTTTTCATATTCTCGCTCATCACGGTTCCCTTCTGCATCACGCTGCATCTATTCCAGATTGTTATCGTGAAACCTATCCTCATCAAAGGCACAATCAATATCACCCAACGTATCGTTGACTTCGTCAATGATGTTAATACTACTTGCTTCCTGTATAATCTGCTCTTCACTATGACTGGTCCAACATGTATACCCCTTTTGAAACCATTTAGAATCAAGTAAGCTTCGATATGCGCTGAGTTTCGAAACATCCTCAGATTCTCGCAGTCAATGCATGGACAAAATAGAAATTGCACCGCCTTGTTAAACATATCTTCCTATGCAGCTCTTCTAAAATCAGAGACACCATTAATGTACTCGGCACTCGCACGGTTCTCTGTGTACATCCAGCTTCGATCTATCTACACTACGTACATAACAATAAGCATTAAATAGTGAATTAAGTACACTAGGAGTGCACATGCACACATTCTTAAATTAGAGCAAAAATTAACTAGCTAAAACCTTACCCTATATCATAAACCATACTAGATCTAAAGAACAAATAGATCTATAATCTATATATAAGCTACATTTAAACTTATCAACCTAGCTTCTTAGATCACAAAGAATAAATGGATATATATGTAAGCTACATTTAAACTTAGTATCTTCAATTCTCTCTTTACTTAGTTAGCTAAATCTTGAGTATAATGCAATTAGAACCAATTACAACTTTAGATCACAAAGAACAAATGGATCTACACTAAGCAAGATCTAAACCATCTTCATTTCCCTCTTTACCAAGCTAGATCTATAGTCACACTTTCAAATCCACGGTATCCTTTCACCAGATCGCCTCTCAATCACAACCACCTCAAAAATAGCTCGAAAAACCCTAAAAACACTAGGTAGGTCAAGTCGCTCTGTACTTATTTCCAGAAAAATCTCATCACGCACGATTTTAGCCAAAAACCATCAGTGATGACTATGTTCACATCACTAACCGTTTTTGGCTAAAACCGTCAGTGATGTGAATCTCATTACTGACAATTTTTTTCAAAAAAAGCGTTAGTGATGTGAATCTCATCACTGACAATTTTTTTCAAAAAACCGTTAATAATGTCAATGGTAGTCATCACTGACGGTTTTTGAAAAAAAACGTCTATGATGATCAACAATCATAAACAATTTTTGAAAACTATCAGTGATGAGGTGTCTAATATAATTTTTTTTTGTAATAGAGCAAGTAATTACCCACCAAATACCATCCCACAATCTAGATCAACTTCTCTATAGCCACAATCTAGAATCAGCTTTTGGAGAATCTACAGTAAAAACAAACAAACCCTTAGAATAGCTAGACCAATCAAGTGCATCTAATTAATAGACTCAATATGGGGTCCACCGTACTAAAACCCGATAATGCTTGTTGTCTTAGGTACCACTAGAAACTTATACGCGGCGTGCCACGCCGTGCGCGTCGCTCTCCACGCGAGCAAATCGAGAAAACGCGCGATCGATGCTCCACACACGAGTAAATCGAGAAAACGCGTGAAAATGACCTAAAAAGGATTTTGTGTTTCCGCAAAAGGGTTTGTACGTAATTCTAGAAAAACGCAACAAGGACCTAAATGCAATGTATATTTTTTCAAAAAAAAAAGGGACTTGAACGTTTTTTTCTCGAAAAGGACCTAATCGTAATTCCATTTTTTGGTAAAAGGACCCGAGCGCAAGCCTTAAAAATGCATAAAGGACTTAGACGTAATATATATTCTTTTTTTCGGAAAAAGGGTCTAACCGTATTTTTTTCGAAAAAAGAACCTATATGTAAAAAAAATCGAAAAAGCACTTGGATGTAATTTTTTTCGACCGGCCCGAGCCGACTCTCCAACGGCTCAAATCAAGGAGGAGGCAGGAATCACTAGTTATTTTTATTTATATAGATTATACAGATATTTTATAACGCGATTTGCAACAAACGTCGTACAAACTTGTACCAACGATTGTCTTAAGACTAATAAGCCAGTATTTTTGCCTGTCGTCGAGGAATTACAGGCCAGCAATGGCTGAAAAGCTATGCTTTATACACCGCAGAGGATCACCAGTAGCTTCGGCCAACTGCTCTTGAACTGTGGCAGCCTGGCAGGCAGTTGTAGGCTTGTAGCTCGAAATCGACGAAGGCCGGCGAAGCGATGCTTGCGCCATGGGAATGGCTGGGGCCTGGGGCTGGGGGCATGTCATGTACTCATCACTCATGTGACGGCCATACTGCCACACAGTACTTGCACGTTGCTACGTAGCAAACGAGCGATGCAGCCTTCCCAATGTGGCAAGCAGCAGCAGCAGCACAGCCTGATCATCCAAGTACGATTTGGCTTTTTCGGGAGCCGTTAACTTTTGGTCAAGCTAAAGTCTCGTGGATTCCGCGTATCAACCATCGTGGGTACTCGGCCTGGCTTTTTTTTTTTCTATTGAGGTACGGTGACACATTTCGGTCTAAAATTTAGTAAGATACTGTAGCATAGATCGTACCGAGTTTAAGAATCAGATACAATGCGCGGTACGCCCGACACGACACTATAACACAGATCGTACCGGACCGATGACCCAGGACATAAGGAAGAAGCCCAGCATGAAGGTCACCGCCCGCAGAGCATAAGTGTTATGGACACACTCAGCAGTATGAACGTCATCCCTACTGCTGACACCTGAGAGAGACAGGCAAGAGGGGAGAGAGAGCTGCTCTCAATTTCTCTCAGCTCTCTCTCTCATCCATCTCTCTCAATCTTTCCCACTCTCGCCCGTCTCTCTCAATCTCTCGTCCGTCTCTCTCAATCTCTCTCGTCTGTCTCCCTCACTCTCTTTCACGCCTATTGCCCCATCCCTCGTCCGTGCTCAGGACATCCCCTCGCTCTGTGTAACTGTTCGAGAATAAATAAATTTTAGTTCTTTTTTCTCATAATATTTGTGTCCACTGCCTCAACTGCATACACCTCCGGCTGTTTTCCTCTCGTCACAATAGTGCAAATGGACTAGATCTGGACCGGCACGGCACGAAGCGCAAATAAACCGTGTTTGGACTCGTCGAAGTTGAACCGGACCGGCACGGCACGACACGATGGGCCGTCGCGATCTAACACAGTTTAAGCAAGAAACACAATAAACCCGTGCTAGATCGGACTCGCACGGCATGACCCACCTCTAATCGTCTACATGCCACAGGATAAAAGCAAGATCTTGTCCAGCAAAAGTAACCTTCGGTTGGTTCAAAGAACGACAATGAGTATCGTTTGTTTTCCTACGTTAGGATTCCATCTTTTTAGGTCCTGATGTTGAAGAGAATGAAGTTACACTACTACCGAATCAGTCATCTTTGTTATTATATTACTATCGGTTCATCAAAAACCGGCAGTAATAATATTATCACTGCCGGTTCGGATGGAAAACCGGCAGTAACAGTTTTTTCTGATAAATCGACAGTGATAAATCCTTTATTACTGTCGGTTCGGATAAAAACCGGCAGTAATACTATCACTGTCAGTTTTTAGAAGAACCGACAGTGATAATGGACGACACGAACTGACAGTACTGATATCTTCGAAAAATCATAACTTTTTATACGGAGTCGAATGGAGATAAAATTTATATGAAGATTATAGCTCTCGACGAGATTTACAACTTTGTAGTTGACAAATTTTTCATTTGATGTAATTTAGATATCCAAATAATAGTATCACTGTTGGTTGGCGGTTCGTATTATCAACCGGCAGTAATAATGCTATCAACCATTTTTCAAAAAATCATAACTTTTCATACGGAGTTGGATGGAGATAAAATTTATATGAAAATTGTAGCTCTCGACAAGTTCTACAAAGTACTTTGTAGTTGACAAATTTTTCATTTTAAGTAATTTAGATATTCAAATAATGGTATCACTGCTGGTTAGCGATTCGTATTACCAGCCGCCAGTAATAATGCTATCAAGCATTTTTCAAAAAATCATAACTTTTTCATACGGTGTCGGATGGAGATAAAATTTATATGAAAATTGTAGCTCTCGACGAGATATACAACTTTGTAGTTTACAAATTTTTCATTTGAAGTAAGTTAGATATCCAAATAATGGTATCACTGCAGGTTTGCGGTTCGTATTACCAACCGGTAGTAATAATGTTATCAACCATTTTTCAAAAAATCATAACTTTTTCATAAGGAGTCGGATGGTGATAAAATTTATATAAAAATTGTATCTCTCGACGAGATCTACAACTTTGTAGTTAACAATCTTTCCATTTGAAGTCATTTAGATATCCAAATAATCATCAAAAGTTTCGGAGACAAAAGATCAAAAGGAAAATATATCCTATATTAGTTGAGAATTGAGTGATGGGTGAGATGGTAATAGGCACACGCGTGGAGCCGCAGGTCATGAGTTCGAGTCCTGTAACCGCAAGCTCGCGAAAATCGCCTGACTTGTAACTTGCGACGCGCGATCGTGCGTAGAATACGGATCTGCAAATAATTTTTTTTATCGAGTAATTTACAAACCGGACTATCACTGCCAGTTCGCATACAATATCCGACAGTTATAGTCCGACTATCACTGCCGGTTCCAATATCCGGCAGTGATGCCAATTTAGAATCGACAGTGATATGGTGTTCTATAGTAGTGTTAGCAAATAGGAACATTTACGGACAAAACAAATCATCCCGGTTTTTTATAAAATATATCATTGTTTGATGTTTGAAATATTTGGAACAAACCTAATGAACACATAGAGTTGTACCGTATGAGTTTTGTAGCTAGGTGAAATATAAGCTTTGGACTCGCAACGACCGTTCAACCACATGTAAACAACATTGATGGCATCAAAGGGAAGCCTCTCGTAGGATAATTGCTACGCATGTGCCCCTACCGGATGTAATTAAGGAAGGATAAAATAAATATTAGAGTGAATTCGATCAATCACGTGTTGGAGATTCGAGCCATCGATAACTTTTCTTGGATGTCGAATTTCAAGACAATAGATTTTATAATTTTATCAGTACTTGAGATATGGGGGGTCACTATTATTTCTTGATATTAAAAAGTAAGATTATGTTGATTTTGTTTTTTTTCATCATTTCCTTGTCACATGCCAATTTGAAGACATTGTTGCAAGGATCGCCTTAACCTATTATGTGAACATTAGAAGCCTTCACTTCCTAGCTAACATATCAAGGAAAACCAAACTACGTAACAAAAAAAATCAGCACTCAATATACCAGGTGGTATGGTTTTTGTTAGCAAAAAAAATAATTAGCTGATATGAATACTGTAAAGTTTTGTAGGTCAATGTGTAAACCAATCAGCTGCATAGTTTGGAATTCATTAGGCATATTCGTTTCAATCTATTCAACATATTACGATTTTTCGTACACCTTAGTTACATGGGTATTGCATGAAAATAACAATTTGTTGCCCCAAACCATAGGCTGCATATGAGAACAATATGAATATAAAAAAAATCATATTGAAGTTAGAAATAGACTGCCCAGTTGAAGAGGCCTCAGAAATAGTACTGTAGAAATCATGACCATCGGCCAATAAGACCATTTATCACGTCAATATTGTTTTTCAATGGCGGATGATGCAGTATTAGAACTTGATTAGTAGTCCCTACTAATTAACTTACATGTGATTAAATAGCAGTTTGTGTGAAGCTAAAAAAACACATGAGAGTTCATGGTTCATGAGCACATATTATCTATCATCCAAATTTTATTTTTTACCATAGACTTCAAGTACCACCGTGTCTAATCTGTACGCATAACAACATCTATAAGTGCACAATTAATGTCTCTAATTTTCATCCAAAAAGTGCACAAAGTTTCATCTCTCGATATGTTTAGGGATTGATCTAGTGTTTCTTATACGTATCTAGTTTTTTTGGTACTGTCGGTTGACTGGGTGAAATGTAAGCATGCACCAAAAATCGTGCCGTTGGGTGACTATGAAAGCGTAAGTCAAACTACACAACGATGATCACTATTTGTATTTGGTTGCTATACTGTTATGAGAGTCTTGAGAACCAATTACTATGTGATATAAAATAATTTTTAAGAAAATAATTTTTAAGAAAAACCTTTGTTTCTTATCAATAGCTCAGAGTGTCTATATTATTATATATAGGATCCTCACCCCCGCCCTCGGCAAAAACCTGGATCTACCGCTGTATGAGAATACATTAATACGATAGAACAAGAACAGGGGCATAATTAATTGAAGATAGGGAGTAAAATAGCACTAATGATACAAATAAGTTACTATTTAGTGAAAAATTCCAAACTAGAGAAGGGGCCAGAGTCGCCAGACGCCAAGACCCCACCTGTATCTCCCTCCGTCACTTCACGAAATTAAATATCATGGTTATTGTGGTGTCTCCGGATTTTCTTTCTCTTCAATGATTTCCATTATGACGTGTGTGATTTATAATCACGCATGAGTCATGACAGGCCTGGATCCAACTGGCGAATCAGATCGACTAGATGCAGATGCGCAGCGCACGCCGCGTCATGCCACATCAGCCGCCGTAAGACCAGCAGAGTAAATCGCGTGAGTTTCAAAGGTCTAACGAGAAAATAGACTAATATGTATTTTTTTGAAGTTTCGGATAAACTTTCATTTAAAACCGACATACTAAAAATGAACCGCGGAAGCTTCGGAGGGTCTGCGGAAAAATCCGATTGCCTCTCCGTAAAAAATGGGGTGACAAAAAACAAACGAAAGAAGTCTCGGAGATCTTTTAGCAAAAAAAATAGATTATTCCGTAATTTTAGGGAATTTTCGACATTAACACGGGAAAAAGAGCTTGTATGTAACTCTACAAATATGTGGTGGCCATTTTCACAAAAAGTAGAATTTTTAGGGCCTCTCCGCGAAAAAAAAATTATGTAAATCCATGGGGGCATTTTCGTAAGAAAACAGAAAATTTTAGAGCTTTTTCGCGAAAAAAGGATCTGTATGTAATTTTATAAATACTTGGGATCTTTTCACAAAAAATCAAGCACCACGCGGCATGCGTTTGCGCCATGCGTTGCACGGCAAAAATCCCGCTGGGGCGCTCCGCGCGAGCAGGCGGAGTCGAACGCGCGCCGCGGGCCTCTCAGCGAAGAACGTTACTGCTGCGCTACGCACGCGATACGTCCGAGAGGGGAGAAGAAAATACTTAAGATGTATTCACTCGTTAGCAAAGCGGCGACGCAGCACGACGGCACGTGGCCACGTCGGCTCAAAATCAATGTGGCCGCGATGAGAGGGTCAAAAAGCTACGGGGTTTAATATATATAGTATATTTCTGGGTAAAAATCTTCGTCCACTTTTAAATTATCAAAGCAAACGCTTTATGTAAGAGTGGAAGCTTTAAAAAGGTGAATTAGAAATTTATCAGGTAGGAGATGATAGCCTTTTCCAGGGTACGCTACCGCCTACCATTCTACACTAGTATAGTGCCTGTGCTAACGCTACGACGGCAGTACACCCGCTTATTAATTAAATGAGAAGATAAGTATGAATACAACACTTAATAATAAAAGAGAAATTTAGAATTTTAAATGAATTTAGAAAGAAAAACGGAACTAAATGGAGGTCGAATGGGCGAAAACGGGCTCCCAAAAGATTTTAAATCAAGAAAGAGAAAGAAAAAGAATTTTCGATTTTAGATTATTTTTTGCAGCTTCCACAGAGACACTGGCTTGGCCAAGAAGGGGGAGGAAGGCTGTGGGTGGTCGACCGGTCGCAGATGGGTCGGCAGTGGCGGCGAGATCGCCTGCACCGCGGCGCTGGGAGGAGTCACGGTTGCGGTGAATTTCGCCGGGAAAGATGACGGTGATGGCTTAGGTTACCACTAAAATCCGGCGATCTTTACAAGAGGGAGCACTTGGGGATTTACGCAATGCGATGGGGTGGAGGAGAGCTCGTCGGCTTTTATAGCCCCAAAACAAGCATATTTATGGAAACCATAATTTGGGATCAAATCAGATTGGGAGGAAATTTTGGCAATAGAGCACGAAATTTGGGAAATTAACACCATAGATGGAAAGAGGAGATTTGGTGCGGGATTGATGGAGCTTTGGAGCTTCTTTCTTGTTTTAATGGAGGGAGGGAAGAGAAGAAGCTTCTCTGGTCTAGGCTGCAACTAGAAGAAGCTACAAGTGAGTTGCCTTCATTTTTTTAAATATAGAAGGATTTTTGAAAAGATAGCACATTAGGTTAAAAAATTCTAGAAAAAATCTCAAAAAACTTTCGATTATTTTATACTTAATAAAATTATTTTCAAAAAAAATTAAATTATAAATTTGCCGAGGCACGGCGGCCGCAAGGTCGTGACCAAAGAACCTCGCCGCGTCGGCAAAAGCCACCGATGGCGGCCGTAGAGCCATTGCGGACTGCGTTCTCCCGGCCACGCCCCATCTCCGGTTTCCTTTTCCCAAAGACGTAATGTATGGTCCTTTCCTTTTTCAGGACGTTTGTTTCCTTTTCCTTGTTAATACTGGAGGTGAGGGAAGGTCTGTTGTGGACCACAGGGATGATTTCGGAAAAATATGGAAAAATAAACTGCACTCGCCGACCGCTGGATCCGCAAGGAAAAAAGATAAAAATTAAACAGTGCTCGCCGGCCGTTGGTTCCACGAGAAAAAATTGAAAAAAATTAAGCAGCACTCACAGACCGTTGGTTCCTTAGATAGAAAATGAAAACAAAAATCAAAGCACTCTCCGTATTTGAAATTAGGCTCTATGGGGCTAGATCCGTAAAAAAGTCTCGAGAAGGGTCATATTCGGAAAAAAATACGATCACAATGCCAGGACAATAAAAAATTCAAGTCTTATTTCCTTGCATGCGCATCCTCCCTGTTTATTTCCTTGTTTGATTCACCCTCCTTCCAAATATGTAGTACGTACAATTTTGGCCAGTAAAAAATTCAAGTCTGGTTTCCTTGCACGCGGATCCTCCTTATTTATTTCCTTGTTTGATTCGCTCTCCTTCCAAATATGTAGGTGGGGAGGTGCATTTGTGGGCCACGAGGATGATTAGACACACTAAATAATGGCCATCGGATGTGGGTGAGTAAAACTGAGGAAAGATCTGAGACGTTCATTTTGATGAATGCAAGTTTCTAGGGACGTTTTGCTGGGTGCACGAACATTGGGCTATCTCTAATGAGGTGCATTATTTAGGGTGGACGTAAGAAAAATTGCTTAGGCGCATTATAAAGGGGTATAGATTGGATTTAAGGCATCACTTGTTATACCTTTTACAAATACATTATAATTAATTAATTAATTAGAAAAAAAATCATGTTCTCAGGCATATAAAACTATTCCTAGTCTCTAGAAAAAGCTCAAATATCACATTTCATCACGTTCTTTGATAATCATATATAACTTGCTTGCAACCATAGGAGAAAAACATTTAGTGTGATGTCCCAAACAATTACTCCTGAGTCCTAACTTACGGATGCCCAAATCACCTACTTGATACAGAGGCCAGTTCGATCTACGACATCAAATCCGTACACCGGATCTTTTAATCTAGTTAAAAAAAACTCACATCGGACGTTCGATCACAAGTCATTTCCTTTAATCTAAATACTACACCTAGCAGCTGAACAAAACTTGGTTTTATGGTGTAGCACATGCATGTGACATGTGAGCACCATACGGCGATGCCTCACAAACCATGGGCATCTGACTCAGCAAGCTAGTCAGCGACCACCCCCTAAAAATAAGAGACCAACACCACCCGACCTGATCATGTCAAAATGTCTATCTCGGGCCGCCAATAGTTTAATCCCGGCAGCGACAAGTGTCAATCGTCGGATGGGAGAAAAGGGCAAGGTGACGAGATTCAGGCCGTGCAGGACATTTCCAAATGGGGTAGATTCGTCCTTTTCAGGTGTATTTCTCATTTTATACTGCTTTCCGAGCTCAGCTCCCGGACAACTTTATAGGGAAGTTCCTATACTTGCCAATTCTCCAATTTCAAGTAAAGTGGCGTGTTACTTTGTACGAAAGTGTTATTCGGAGTAGAAGTTAAAGATGACGTAGCGGTTGATTAAACAAGCGCATCTTTCACCACTTGGCCAGTCTCACCAGTCTACTTAACAGTACGTACTCAATTAGCACATCCTAACACAGAAAAATAAGTTTTCTTCTACTAGTACTCATAGTCACGGTAGTATAGTTAATTAGCAAGCAGATAGTATACTCCACTTTCCAACCTGGAGGTACGACCTTCCTGCTCCGTGGCCGAGATGATAAGGTGTGTGCTGTGCTTTCTACGCTTTTGATGAGAGCGGGAAGGCGCCGCTGACAGGCAGTCTCACTCCCTAGCCTGTAGCTCGAGGCCAAGCTTAGCGGCTGGTAAGTCTGCCCCATCCCCATGAGGCCATGACTGGGTTGCCGCGTAAGAGGTTGTTTCCGTGTCCACTGTCCAGTCCTACGCTCACGTTATTACTCGATACGCTGTCCAGGCCCACCACCTGTTCCACTATCCTCCACCGCGCAACTCGGCCGAGGCGCTAGGATATTTATCTCGTAACACGGTGCAGCCCGCGTGCGAGAGCGAGCTAAAAGTCTTAGTTTGTACCTGTTAAGGAACTTAGCTATCGAATAGTCCGGGGCTCCCGAACAGATTTGAAGTGGAGAACAGAAAAAAAAGAGACACGTGTTTAGGGAGAGCAACAGCGGAAATTCTTTATTACTAATGATTTCTTGTACATAGGAGGGACCCCCCTCCTCCTTTTATAGCGCTCTCCTAGGGTTTAGGCATAAGGGACCAGTATGGGACTTCATGAGCCATTAGGGTTTCCCAACACTCCCCCTTGGGCCCTTTGCCGCGAGATGCATATGCCTCATTAAAACTCCAGAAAAATCCAGTGGGAAAATACTTGGAGAAAGAGTACATAGCATACGCTTACTATGTTGCACGAATTGCCTCGTTAAAACCTTATGCGAGAAAACTTCATTAAAAACTCGCTAAGGAAAAAGAGTACAATTCTCCCAACTTCAATTGCTAATCTTCGAGATTTATATTGGGTATTCATAATTCATGCTCGAGATTCATGTGGGAGTATGTGAAATATCTCCCCCTGAAATCTGCATTTCTCTAAGTCTCATCATCCCAATTCCTTTTACGCACCTTTCAAAGGTAGATGCTGGGAGTGATTTAGTGAACAAATCTGCAAGATTTTCACATGACTTAGTATGCAATATCTTGATCTCATTCATCTTATGCAATTCGTGAGCATAGAAGAACTTGGGGTTGATATGCTTCGTGAGATTACTCTTCACATAACCCATCTGTGCTTGGGCAACACAAGCTGCATTATCTTCATAAATGATTGTGGAGTTTGCTCAATGTTCAAACCACATGACTTCTGGATGTGGTGAACCATTCTTCGGAGCCATGCACATTCACGAGATGCTTCATACAAAGCGATGATTTCCGAGTGTTTGTCGACGTCGAGACAAGAGTCTGCTTAGACGACTTCCAAGAAATTGCTGTTCCTCCACATAGGAAAACATAGCCAGTTTGGGATTTGCCAGTATGCGGGTCTGATAAATACCCAGCATCGGCATAGCCAACCAAATTCAATTCATTATTTCTTCTAAAGAACAGACCGAGGTCTTTGCTTTCTTGGAGGTAACGGAAGATATCCTTGATCCCTTTCCAATGCCTTTTGATGGGTTCTGCACTGTACCGAGCTAGCAAATTCACAGCGAACGCAATGTCTGGCCTGATGCTATTTGCAAGGTACATGAGCGCTCCAATTGCACTCAGATATGGGAATTCTGCTCCCAGGACTTCCTCCCCCTCTTCTCTAGGTCTGTATGGGTCTAGGTCTGCTTGGAGTGACCTTCCGACCATTGGAGTCTTCGCAGGATATGCTTTTTCAAATCCAAATCTTTCCAACACTTTCTGCGTGTAGGTTGATTGATGTACCAAGATTCCTCCTTGGACATGTTCAAGCTGCAAGCCTAAACAAAACTTGGTTTTATCTAAATCCTTCATTTCAAACTCAGACTTCAAGTATGAGCATACTTCAATTTCTTCATCCGTCCTAATGATGTTCAAGTCATCTACATAGACGGAGATTATCTGAGAATCCATTCGGGATCATTTGATAAACACACATGGACAATCTTATTTGCTTGTGTAGCCTTTCTTGCGAGAAAGTCACTCAAGCGATTGTACCACATTCTTCTGATCGCTTGACCCATACAGTGATTTCTCCAATTTCACACTGCATGAGTTTCTATTTGCTCCTTCTTGGTTCGGGATAAGAATTCCTTCTGGTACTTTCATGTATATCTCCGAATCCAAGTTTCCATACAAATATCTTTGTGACAACATCCATTAGCTTCATTCTCAACTTCAAGTTGATCGCCATTGAGATCAAATATCTAAAGGTAATTCCTCTTATGAGTGGAGAATAGGTTTCTTCATAATCAACTCCGGGACGTTGAGTGAAACCTTGAGCTACAAGCCTTGCTTTGTACCTTACAACCGTTGTTTTCATTCCTCTTCCGAACAAAGACCCATTTGTGACCTCACGGGTTTATATGGGGAGGTGTGCGGCATATCTGCTCAAACACCTCTCTCTTGTTCGGAGAGACTAACTCTGCAGATGATTGCCTTTTCCATTTTTCCCAATCTAGCCTTTTCTTGCACTCTGCGAGAGATGCGGGCTCGGATCATGATCAATGATCGAGGCAATCTTCTTTGCAAAGTATGCATCAATGTTGGTCGTTGCTCTATTCAGGATTCTCTGTTATTACAAAGTTTATGGCCATTTCTTCATGGGGTGCTTCATGCACTTCTACTTGCTCTTCTTTGCTTTTCCCTATCGCAGAGCAAGTTCCTTTAGCTTTTCATCGCCTATGTGTGCGCACACATTATTTCCGTGGCTTCTGCAGTGGAAGATTCAAGTCTGGAATTGCCTTTCTGTTGGCTTCTTTCCAAAGGTGCAGTCTCAACTGGCTCCTTTCTTTCCTTGGGGCATTTTCGTGATTGGTTGTGGTAAGTCCTCTCGCTTGATTTTCTCAGGCGTCTCCGGGTACTTTGGGTTTGAGGAGCCGGGTTTCTGTTCTTTTTCTTTGAGGCCTCTGAGCAGGTTGAGGATACCTTCTATTTTCTTTGGTATTTCCACCCTCTCGGTGCATTCCTTGCGGGTACATGCGACTTAACCACGCCTTGAGATCACAAAATGATCAGCGGTTCATTTGCTAAATTCGCAAATCAATTATCTTCGGACTTCTTGATTTGCTTCATTAGTGCGGGGTCATGTGCGGGGATCGGTGGAATGCCATATGATTTCCGGCATTTTTCATCCAAAGGTTGATTTCTCCCTAATGACGGAAACGATCCTCGTCAAAGATGCAATCAATGAATCGGTGTATGCAAGTCTCGATCATGGGTTCCAAATACTTGATTATGGATGCACTCTCATAACCAACGTATATCCCGGACTTGCGGAGAGGGCCCATTGCGATCCACGAGGGTGGTATAGGTACATATACCATACACCCAAATTTTCTAAGATGGGAGATCTTGGGATGATCCGTGCACAACCCGCATAGGAGAATGGATGTTGTAGGCCGATGGTCCAAATTGATAAGTCTTTGCTGCGTGCAGATCTGCGTGTCCCCAACAAGTGTTGGGCAAGTTACAACTCTGCAAAAGCGGTCCGCAATGAATTTAATCCTCTTTATTAGTGCTTACGCTAGTCCATTACGTGTATGGACGTGCGACGGAGTGCTCAATCGCTATCCTGTTGTTGTGCAATAATCATCAAATGCCTTTGAAGTAAATTCTCGGCATTGTCCATTCTAATGGACTTCACGCGATGATCGGGAAAGCATTCTTAATTCTTATGATCCGCGAGATCGACTTTGCAAAAGCATGGTTTCTTGTTGACAACAAGCATACATGCGACCATTTCGAGGAAGCATCGATGAGCACCATAAAATATCGAAACGGCCCCGACACGGCTGAATCGGACCGCAAATATCCCCCGGATGCGTTCCAGAATGCAGGATTTCACTTTGCACTTTCATGACAGAGGGTCTAGTTATTAATTTCCGGTGGCACATGCAGGCACACAAAATCTTCATGATTCGGGAAATTTTTAACATTAATGCCATGACCTTGTGAGTTGTTCACTATATTCCTCATCATTCTAAGATCAGGATGACCTAATCTACCATGCCATAAAGAAAATAACTCAGAGCTTCTAAAAACAGTCTTCAAGGAAGTATACACTTCGGGTGCATGAATATTCGTGTAGTACAACCCAGATTCATATGAGGGACATTTTTCTAATACCATTTTTCCACATACCGCGTGCTTCACAATGCACAAGTATTCTTTGCCATTTTCTTCATTGGTTTCTACGTGAAAACCATTGGCACGGATGTCTTTAAAGCTTAAGAGAGTGCGCGTTGATTCAGGGTACAAAAGGGCTTCTTCAATTACCAAAGTTGTACCCATAGGCAATATAATAGTGGCTCTTTCTGAGCCGATTACATATGAGTCGCTTCCTGCGATCGTAGTAATCTTTCCAGCGTTCTTCGTGATCGACTAGAAATACTTAGACTCTCTTAAGATGGTATTTGTTGTGCCACTATCAACAATGCATATCTCTTCCATTTGGGCGCTACACGATTTCTAGATAAAAGAAATATAATTCTAATCAGATAGAGGCGAAAACAATCCAAATATTACTTGCAAATTTGAAGAATACTGGAATAAAGAATAAATTGTGTATTTATTCATGAAAGAAGTATGCTCTTCTAGAGCTTACAATTCATTATTCAAAGAAAATGCTAACAACCATAATCTAAAAAACATTAAATGTAATCATAAAATATGCATTAATTTCTGCTTCTATGTCATCGGCAGAAGTTTTCTTTTCATTTGCCATAATAATGGCTGCAGCATCGATATCCAGGCTATTCTGTGAGGATGAGGCAAGTGGGGTGTCTACATCCATGACGTCATCATCACCGATGTTGGCGAAGTGCGCCTCTGCGGGGGCGTTTTCCTTTGCCTTCTTCTTAGCCTGATATGCGTTGATCGCTTCCTTGGATTCTCGACATATCTTCGACCAATGTCCCCAAGTGCCACACTTGAAGCACGTTTGGTTCTGCTGTCCATACGGCTTGGCGTGCGTCTTTTCTTTGTCATCCCTCTTCACAGGGGTTTTGGACTTTCCTTTGGCCTGGGGTCTCTCTTTTCCACCCTGCTTGCCCTTCTTTCTATGAGTGGGCTTTCTCACCTTGTAGCTATTGGCATTGACTTCTGTGCCAGTGCCTCGTCCAGGTGGCTGCGAGACATAGTTCTTGCGTAGAACATCGTCTTACGATTCTGCAACTTGCATTACATCAATCGATTCGCTATACTCCTTGTATGCGCCCCGACGATAGTGCGTGCACTCTGGATAGCATTAGGGTGGAAGGTAGAGAGAGTTTCTCAATCTTCTCTTCATCGGTGATCTTCTTGCCACAGAGAGATTGGTACAAATTACGTGCAAGGCGTAATTGTACTCGCCCGCGCTCAAGTCGCAAACCTCGACGCACCCAATCTTGCTGTGCTTGGGGCAAGATGGTGTACTTGAGCTTTTCGAACCGCTTCTGAAGTGCAGTCCAAAGCTCAAGTGCACTCTCTTCAGCCATATATTCATTCTTCAGAGTGGCTGAGAGGTGGTGCCTGAGAAAATACAGAGCTTGATCGTTCTGCTCAGCAGTAGGTTTTGCGTCCTGCGAGGACCCTAGACCAATCGTTGAACGGAGCTTCTTGCCCCCAAGAACAATCTTTACGTCCGATGCCCAAGTGAGGTAGTTCTGACCGTGCGGGGCCAGTTCTTCAAACTCACGATTCACAATGCCAGACATCTGCATGATTTCAAAATTCTGGTTTAGATTACTGCGTGTAATCTGATAGAATATGGTTGCATAAAGCATAAAGTGCAGAAAGAAATAAATTGCTATGCATTGCAATATTTTAAATAAAGCAACGGATTCAAAAACATAAAGAATATTCATAAAACAGAGAAATAAAGCAAGAAAAATTAAGAACAGAGCCAAAAAAATCTTCTTGATTTTCTGGCAATTTTTCAAAATTTTCTGCAATTTTTTTCTACAATTTTTCTTTTTTTTTCTTTCTTTCTTTCCTTTTTTCTTTTAAATTTGCAGGGCGTCATCGGGTCGTTTTCCCCTTTTTTTCTTTTCACCATCAGTGATTGGGCGTCTTGCGCTTTCGCCCTCTTGGCCCACCTGGCCTACTTGGCCCACCTGGCCTTATTGGCCCGAAGAAGGTGGGCGAGCTCTTAGAGGCTGGCGGCTAGGGTTCCTCTTCCCGGCCGCCATTTGCACCTGTGCTACGAGTTGAGGCGCTACAGCGGCAAGGGCGGCGAGTTGCGGGCGCGGCGTATTGCGGTCGGCCGGAGGTCGACGGCAATGGGTGGCCGAGTGCCATGCGCCATTCGGCGGCGCCCGAGACCGGTGCCGTCGGCGGCGGCGACGGCCGACCGGGCGGGAGGCGTCAGCGCGGGCGAACGCAGCGGCGCGCGCGTGGGCGGCGACGGCAGGAGGTGTCGGCCGCGGGCCGAACAACCGCGCGGCGGCGCAGCCTTCGAGGCGCGGCGGCGGCGGGCGCGACGGCGGAGGTGTCGGCCGCGGCCGAGGCGCGAGGAGGCGGCGCGGGCGAGGCTAACCGAATCGTCACCACCGCTTCTTCGCGGGGCCGTCGCGGCGCGGCGTCTTGGAGTCGCGGGGCGCCCGGCGAGGCGAGGCGTGGTGGCGCGGAGGGTCGCGAGCCGAGGTTGTGGCCGGGCGCCGCGCTGGTGCCGAAGGGCGAGGCCCACGGTGGCGATGGCTGATTCGGCGGCCGGCGGTGCGTCTTGGCGCGGCTTGCGCAGATGCGGCGACGCTGGGCGACACGGCCGACGGCGCGACGCATGCCGAGGCACCGCAAGGCTGGGCGCTTTGCTCGTCTGCGGGCGTCTCGCCGGACGACGCCACGTGGCCGAGGTCATTTGGCGGCGCGGCGGCGGCTTCGAGCCGGGCGGTGCTTCTTCTTGCGCGCTTGCGGGCGACGCCACTTCCTCTTTTTCGGATGAGCAGAAAAAGCGATAGAAGCTTGTAAGCGATCGCCATGTGACTTCGTACCACGTGACGAAAAAAAAACAGTACAAGATGCGTAGGATAGATACATGCGAAGAAAAACGACAAGCGTTTAGATTCAATCGCCGATTCTCACCTCTTCTCACCTTTTTCAAAACTGATCTCCGGTAGAGTTTCGTGCTGATAACGTGTTAAGGAACCTCGCTATCGAATAGTCCGGGATTCCCGAACAGATTTGAATTGGAGAACAGAAAGAGAGAGAGACACGTGTTTAGGGAGAGCAACAGCGGAAATTCTTTATTGCTAATGATTTCTTGTACATAGGGGGACCCTCTCCTCCTTTTATAGCGCTCTCGTAGGGTTTAGACTTAAAGAACCAGTATAAGCCTTCATGGGCCATTAGGGTTTCCCAACAGTACCAACCAGCCACGGCCAGCAGCGTCCGAGTGCCGTTCTCGCGTATGGCCGCTAATCCAGCAAAAATCGAAGAAATGCCGTCCCGATGTCGCGGTACCGTATCCGTGCGCCAAAAAAAAACTCCATGGGCAGGGCCCTAAGCCTTCGTTTTGAATAGAGCTGGACGTTAAGCTGGCCCACGGTCTAGTAATGGCACGAACGCTTTTTGATCAAGCGGCATGATTGATCGAGTCATGTTGGTCCTGGAGAGTCAGCCCATCGGATATCACAACATGACATGTTCAATTGGACCATGACGGGACCGGCACATCCTGAAGATGGCCTATTGCATCCCAATTCATCGGTCTAATGCCACCTCGAATCCTCGTCTCACTTTTTTTTCTTTTCCCATCTGCTCCCAACTCTCAATACCTCTCTCCCTTTCGGCTTTTCCTATGAATTGACCACTTTTCTAACCCCTCTTACCTCATTTTTATTTTTGCAAATCTACCCCCTCTGCGAACGTGTTTACAAATTTAGCCTTCTCCTCACCGTGGAAGTGTGGCAAGCGACACCTGTCCCCTGCCGCGCCTAGGGAGTGTAGGAGGCCAGCAAGTGCGGCACTGGTGGACGAGCGCTGGAGCAGGCGTTGTCATGCCTAGGAAGAGTAGCCACGGTCAGTGAGCGCGGGAGGTGCTTCCGGGGTAGGAGAGCGCAGATGGGGACGGAGCTAGATTTGCAATTTCATTCGGAAGTGAGTCAAATTTGCAAAAAAAAAAAAAAGATGGCTAGAAAAGCGATCAATTCCACCTTTATCTCCTAAAGCGTCGGTGCCCTCACCTCTTTCCCCTCCTCTACCATCGGCCACCACCTCAGTCCCCTCCACCACTACTTTCCACTCCGCGTCAACTGTCGCCTCCTCACGCCAGATCTAGAGACAAAGGCCAAGCGAACTCCTATGGCAGTGGTGTCTTCCACGGCCACAACATCCTCTATGGAGTGCTTCACGACAACAACGTTCTCCACAGAGTTTCCATGTGACCACCCCTTGGCGGTGGCCATGGCCAACAGTGACCACAGTGACGCCTTCGACGATGACCGTAGGTTAGCATGGTGACGGCAACGGGACGCGTGCACCGACAGTGGCCATGACAAATCCCTTAGCGACGGCGTCAAGCCAGCACAACGATAATGGCCACACGACCAAGGTGACCAACACCCGCCCACTCCCTTTAACCCTAGCTACTACCGCCCACTCCGTCACAATGTGAAAGGGCCATGTCTTGGCTAACATAGTATAAGACGCCCTACCGTGCCAATGGACCATGCATAGACTCATCGAAGGCGAGGTGGGTCATGCCAACACAACATAGTCCTAGCCCATCAGGCCCATGTCATGCCGGCTAAGCCCAATACCCATGTCTAGTCTTGAAGGCCCTCAAATTTTGCCATGTAGACTGCCTTCACCAATCTCAAATATTCCTTTTCTTGCCCATGCATTCTCCACTCATCCTCTTTGGTTTCGGTTTACTCTTCCTCCTCCCCGCTGCTCGCCTTGGGCCACCAGCTTCCCTGTCTCCCGCCGGTCAATCCCGCGCTGGCGCTGCTCGTTAACCTCGTCGCGCTGCTGCTCCCACACGTCCACAGCCACCAGGACGGCGCCGAGTCCACCAGCGATGTTCCGTACGTCAAGTTCGTCCTCCGCAGGCATTCGACGGCCTCCCAACGCCGTTCTCCGCGTTTCTCGAAGCCGCAACGGCCGACGGCGGCGGCAAGAATAAGCCTGACTGGTTCGTGACCGATTTCTTGCACCACTGGGCCACCGCTGCAACCAGTACCGCGAGGTGCCATGCGCCATGCACCATGCTTGGCCCGTGCGCTGCATTCGACCCGGTCTTGGCCGGCCAGCCATCCGACTCAGACGCGGAGCAACAACACCACATGATATCTGTTTGATTCAATGGAATGATATTGATTGAAAAAGAGATCGTAAGGAGCAGTAAGATATTAACATTGATAGAAAGAGCAGAGGAAGATAATAGTACACACATTACAGAGGGTTGGTTTGGTTGAATCTGAGGAAAAACAATTTGGAAATGAAATTGTAGATCCATTGGTTTGGGCGCACCTAATGAAAGACGGGGAGGAGATTGATTACGCGGATAGGAAATTCGTTGTGATTAAGGTCGGCGAGATAAGTTGTTGGGAGGGTGACGTGGGGCGAAGAGGACAGTTGTTTAGTTTTCAAGATTCGTGCTATGCTACGTGGCATAATATGGGGAAGGGCATCAAAAAGAGTAGTTCAAGGCTCTCCCGTAGAATTTTTTTTCGTCCGTGCAAGTGTGCGGCGTAACTAAAGGTGGGCGTCGTGTACTACCGGGCTAGTCCAGCACAAGTTTATCGGGTCATATGTTTAAATCGTGTCGTACCGGTATGGCACGTCGAGTTCACCGTGCCGTACCGGTCTAGATCCGGTCCATGTACACTATTGTGACGAGAGCAAAAGAGACGGAGACGCACGGAGTTAAAGCAATGGATATAAATATTGAAAGAAAAAGAAGCAAATTTTATTTATTCTTAAATAGGTACAGAGTTACTGTCTCGTTAAAAATATTAAACCCCGTTGTGGATACACTCGATAAGAAAAAAAGGTAGAGTAACTACGTAGTACGTACATATACATGGATTACTCGAGGCTAAGTTAGTCAAAGTCTACTAACGCGTCCATGATTTTCGAATCCTCGGTCTGAAGTTTGTGTCTTGTCATCTACACGCTCCTAATCTTTGAGGCATGTAATTGCCTGAACCATCTCAGGTGTGAGATGACCTAATATGACGCCCCCACTTCGTCTGACCAGGTCAGAACTAGTGGAAACATCACAGAGCAGAGTGCGCCAGGATCAGGCTAAGAAAAGCAGCACATGTAGAACTGAAACTTCCACCGAATAGTACTCGGGAAAATATTCTTAAAGTACATATAGTACTGTCTTAAGTCTGGCTACGGTGATTTCTACACCGCCCGTCTAATATTACAAAATTATTCTAGATGCCTCCCTCCTGAAGGTAGATTTATTCCGCCAGGTCTTGGTCGTCAGCCCCCTCATATTCATATCCCTCCACAGCAACATCGGTATCATCATAAAGATTCACATCATCATGAAATTCACCTTCTATCTCATCTGGTTGGGTGAACTCAACATGTTCTAAAGAACAACAGAGAAAGCAAGGCTGAGTACACCAGTACTTAGCAAGCCGCAGAAAATTTATGCATGAGAATATAATTATAATTTTTTGGCCACCAAACCGTTACACCAGAGTAGTATTTTTCCAAAGTACCCCTTTTTACCCATTTGTTAGAAAGTGTCAAGTTTTAATTTTTAAATCTACTGACAGCAAAACAACGTGGGGTCTTACATCCTGTGTTAGAGTAAAACCCACACAACGCACTTCCAAACCCGGAAGCTAGGAGTGATATCACATTTGACTCTGATCAGATGTGTACTGCTTTGCCCATAGCATCACTTTGGCTTACTGTCACAGTGTGCTTCCTTAGGCACACAAATAAACCAAGGAAAACAGAACATTTTGCCAACCGTACACTGACCTCTGCCATACCGCCTCACCTCACCAAAGGCACGCGGGTCGAGACTCCTCCCCCGACGTCTCGCCCTAGGGTGACTGCCCTTACTTGGCACAGTCACCTTTCTCACCTTGGCAGAGTCAGCTACTTGTCGGTTACTTAGTTCAGCCCGTCCTATACCGGGTCTATGGTCAGCACGGCTTGCGCCGATTTTGAGGTAAGCACTAGTTTGTTTTGTCCTTAAATGATATCTTATGTGGAGGAGCCCTGACTTTCATAGCAACCCAACCGGGGTTGCTCATACCCTGAGCTCTTCCACCCACCAATTACTCCATAACCTCACTAAGGTTATGGTTCTAACACTGGATCTAGCTGATCCAATTGGTGTGATTTAATTTCTTTTAGAAATTAGCTTTTGAGATAAATGCAAGAGTTTCAAACAACCCAAGCCACAAAATCAGTTCACAAAAGATGGTCGAAGGGCGACTTGCCTGGATGAGAGATCGCAGAGCTGTCCACAGCAGGAAGTGGTTCTCGTTGCCCTCTGATATTATTGAGAAGATTTCCTAATGAGAGCACCAAAATTTCAATATTCTTGAATTCTTAATTTGGGTTTAATTTATATATATATTTTTCTCTATTGAGCGATTTGCGAAACAATTTACTAATGTGCCTGTAATTGAAATTTGAGATGATTTACATATTTACCTTTATATGTTTGTGTGAAAGTTGGATTGTAGTTAATTTAGGGAAAAGAAAAGAGAAAAACAAGAAATACTTTTTAGATTTGTTTCCTATTATTTTTCTTGGTCTATTTTCTTATTCTGGGGTATGCATTGGTTCGGATACAGCGTATGGTATTTTATTTCATATTTATTTATTCATCCCTTCAATTTTTTTATCCTTTTTATTTATTTATTTTTATTTCATAGATTATATATATGTGTATATATATATCCTCCTTTTTTCCTAGCCATGCTGGCCCAAAACTTTCGGCCCAAAACCGGCCCATATTACTTTAACCCTAACTTACCGCACATATCCCTCCTCTCATTTCTCTCAGCCGCCGCCCCCTCTCTGCCTCTTCCTCTCGCTCTCCACTCTCCCTCACGCCGCCCCTTCTGGCTTCCCCGCCGCACGCCACCGCCGTCTCGGCCTCCCGCCGCGCCGCCTCCTACCTACCCTTCTCTCTCCCCCTCGCTCCATCGCCACCCCTCGGCTCTAACCCTTTCGCCTCTCTCTCTCGGTTCCCCCTAACGGTCTCGAGCGCCGTCGCCTTGCCCTTGGCCTCCACCGCCGCCCGATTCACCGAGCGTCGCTGCCTCTCGGCCTCCCACCGTGCACCGTCTCACGGCCTCCCCCTCCCCAGCGCAAGCCGCCGCCGCCTAGCCCTTCCCCTCCGCGCGCCGCCACCAACCCTTTAGGCCCCGCGCCGCACCGCCTTCACCTGCGCCGGATCTGGCGCTCCGACGCCGACGTATTCCCCGGCCACCCCCAAGCTAAGCACTACTTTTTTTCTTTCTTTCTAATCCTATTCTTCCTCCTGTGCTCCAGGTTGCCGATGCTCTGACCGGCCTCAAGATATGGGTCTCGCGGCGGGCCGCACCCTCGGAGGAGCTGAGAGCGCTCACCTCGCCTACTGCCGGCTCAACCCCCCCAAACCCTAAAAGCTAAGTTCTACTTTCTCCCCATCTACTGATTTTCATGTTCTCAGATGCTTAAGTATTGAGTTTTTCAATTGAATAGCGTGTTAGATATTTGAAATAAGATAGATACAGAGCAAAAGAAAATTTCTTGCGTGCTGAGTCTTGTCGGTTTTGCATGAATGTGACAGATTAGTACTTGCATTTGTTGATCTAAGATGTATAGACTTGTATAGATTTAAGACTGAATATCTTGATTGGGGTTTTGAACTTAAGGCATAGGATAATTATGTCAGTGCATGAATATTTGGCTATATATATCCATGCATATATACATGGTTATATATGCCTATACTGGTGAAAATGTGGTCTTTGGAGTTGCTTAATTTGTAGCTTGACTTTTCCCTGATGTATTCTCTGAAGCATACTAAAGTCTGAATAATATAGTGTTTCATTAACATATACATATTGGCATGGTTGAGATATGCAAGAGATGCTTGTGTTTTACATTCTTTTGTGCTTACATGGCATAAGGCCGAAGTTGTCGATTGCATAAATAGCATTTTGATTAGTTGATGAGATTTCAAATTAGCTTAACACTTGTGATAAAACTTGTGCTAGTGGTGTGGAGTACCATTCTGGGTTTTACATGAGCATGCTTAATCATTTATATGAAATGGTTATTTATGACTCTGTCTCTTCATATGACTGTTTACCAAGATGATTTTTATGTTATGTTCTGCTGATTGATCTGTACCTTGAGTTCATGGTATTGAGAGGGTTTAGAAGTGCAAGTGTATTATGAAGCCTATATATATATATATATATACATATACATATATAGATGTTTTTGAGGTCTAAAGACAGAGAGATTTGCATGAATTCTTGTGTTCTGCATGAATATGTGGTTAGGGTTGAGAGGTTCAGATTATTAATTTTAAGGTTTTGATGTTACATTGATGATATATATATATGCTGATACATTTTAAAGCTTAAACTCATGGAAAAGAGCATGCTTTCAGAGTTTACTTATTAAGGTATAGAATGATATATGGTTGTCTTCTGCCATGATTATTCTGTTGGTTTAGTAACACTCCATATAGCTTAAGATATCAACATGCTTTGATCTACCAAATCTGTTCATATTTGTTGATTGATGAATATACTTCTTTGGTGAGTTGGGAGGATTGTATGCATGATCATACTTGGTGACCGGGATCCTCATTCTCATTACTCGTGCATGAAACCTAAATACTATGCGAGATTGTGCATGCCTAGAGGTTTTTCAAGATCATGGTAGAGAAGGGCTAAGTTGATCTTGCCATTGACATTATACCCAACCTAAATTAAGGAGGGCATTATCATGACATTGCATAAAACCATGGTTTTTTTTAGTTTCTGATTAATCTGAGAATACCATGTTTGGGTGTTATTTGTTACTAAATCAGCTATTTAAAAGAAATGCAATTACCAGGACATATGATCATGTCCTTTATACATATACGCAGGTTTGGTTCATAGAAGATGTTCAGACTTCTTGAAATACTGATTTGTGCTTTAATTAATCGAAATGAGTAGCATTTACTTCTATTGGCTGGAAAAAGGGGAAATGCATCTAGCTAAAGAGTGGTGCCTTGTGGCTACAGCGAAGATGAGATGAGGAGTGGTAGGAGCAGAGGTGGGGGGCAGAGGACTATTGCTGGCTTCCTTCCTCTTTCTGGCTGTTTCTGGCTTTCAATCAAGGACAGCTAAAAGGACAATTGGTGTAGCGTGGATAAGGAAAGGGTGCAAGTGGTGAGTTTCCTTTTTATACTGCAGTTGAAACCGACATGGGGGGTGAGAAACCAGTGGTCTGGAGGCTCAAATTGTGTGCTGCGGCAGGGGTAAAATAGGCTGGGATGGTGTGGTGGCAGCCATGCACGCTCAGCATGCATGCTGCTGGCAGATGGCTAGAGGGTTTCCAGCTAGAGGGATGGACAAAGAATGGGCAGAGGATGGGCAAAAGTTGGGAGGTGGCAGCTGGTTGGCTCCAAGTCGGTTTGGAGAGCTACTGTCGGTTTGGCAAAGCAACCAGTGTTCTTTTTGTTTCTTTTACAAGCTGATTGTCTGAAGCTGAAGGTAGTTGGTTGTAAATAATTATGCTTTTGTTAAACTCTTAATGTCTGCTGTGTATATTGATGGCATGAGATTTTCACCTGAGATGTGAACCCTATTGTAAACCGATTGGTTTGAAATTTATTTAATCCTTTGAAAAAAAATTCAAATGTAAGAGTATTTGTTGATGACCTAGATGTTTTAGTCATTTGAAGATGATTATGAGTTGATCTGCTATTTATGATAAGATGATTTAGTTGTATTAGTCTGATTAGAAAAGATATGTAATTGATTTGAGTTAAAGAGCATGAGCAAATATATATATATATATATATATATATATATATATATATATATCACACATATACTTATATCTGTTATGGTCTTTGATTGATCAAGAGAATTAAATGTGCATATTTAATTATGTGATGCTAATTCTTTTTGTTAACTGCTCTTTGAATCTTTGAAATAATGGTTGATCTGAAGATGATTTTGTGATCCAGCTACATTAGTGGTTAAATGGTTAAAGTTGTGTGTGTACATACATACATATATATGAGTTCATTATTATCCTTCCTAAGAAATCTGAGGATACTACTGAGCATTAACTAGATTGCTGAAATTTTGGATAAAGAGAATGTTAGATGTGCATACTGTTATTGTTGAGTTTACGGTCTACCCATTTAGGAGATCTAAATTGTAGATTACTGTTTCATTTTAACTTGCCATGATACTGAGGAAAGTTTAGGGAACGGATTCGGGTAGGTTTTCACACCTAATCGGCTCAAGTATCTTCTCCATCGAACTGAAAGTGGTTTTTGACGAGACAGTGGACACCGGAACCACAAGTATGTCCCGTGCAAAGTATGATAGCACGGAGTAAATTCGTTGGTGATTCTTCCACCACAACAGCAAGTTGAGTCGATTGTCCTCATCTATGTCAAACTTAGTTCCGCGAAAGGCGTGTCAAGGTAGTTGATGAGGACAACACTCCTCCACAAGATGGTAGGCAATGATCTATAACAAGAGCACATGCACGACAGTTGAACTATCAGGTGAGCTCATTTCTAAGTGTTCATAATTTTTCTATTGAGGATGGATTGCTACCTAAGTCATGTAATTTTATTCTACTCAGAAACCAAGGTGAAGGAAGCAGCACTACTACCATAACAAGTTCAGGCCAACCCTGTTTCAATTCTAGTTCAATTCGGAATCAACCTAACAGCGTTGATTTAAAATGATCATAACTTTCACATACGGAGTCCGTTAGAGGTGTTCGAGTACTAGATTGAAAGGTTACGACAAGATCTTTCCAACGGATCTGGCCCCACCTTCAAATTCATTTTATACAAGTCACAATCGTCGAAGAGATGTGCTGCGTCACCTGTTGGGACAACTTGAGCCTTGTAATGGTGTTCGGATCCAAGCCAGATTGTGTGTGCCCACCCCTGTTGGCGCGGAACCATAGAACGGCTCACCTTTGGTCACCACCCCCTTATAACTCTTGTGGCCGCCACTTTTAGTCCTTAAGCTTGTTTAAATTATTTTTTATTCAGAAAACATCAGTTGTGTACTTGTGTTGATTAGACCAACTACGGCGACTTCAGGCCTCTCTATTATTCAATAAAACTTCATCTTCCATCATCCAATTCAGATTGCGCTTATGTCTTTCTTACTTGATTCTCAATTGCTTGCAGGAAAGGTCAACCGTGTTGGGCACGGTTGACAACGACAAAGGGTGTGCTGTAGCGATTGCAGGGCGGACTTGATCATCTCGGTCAAGTAGCCTCGTCATTAACGTCACATCGATCAATCATAGTTATCTCTCATCGAAAGATCAGGCCAAACGTTTTTATCAGTAATTGTTGATCTCTACTCGTGGATTCCATTACGACTTGCTCCACGTGTAGCTTGAGATGACCTATTCCTCCACATACACGTGCAGATAATTTAACTTGTCAGTATTTACAAATAGCATACACTACCTCATGTCCGTCCACAATTTCGACGATTCTATCCATATGTTGCCATGACCATACCCGTCGACTGCCAAATATGGATGTCTGTCCCGGATGCATCGATGTAGCGACATCAAAGCTCGGTGCGAAGCTCGTCCCCTCGAGAATGTAAGAGGCATCCTCGATGCTGCGCGTACCATCTAAATGACAGCCATCCATGCCATAGTCTCCCGTGCTAGAGGAGAGTTGGTGCAGATCGATCTCTTGATCCCAATGAGGAAGACTAGGAGAGCGAAGGTGTGCTCTCCTGCTCTTACTCTTGCCAAACATTTTGTTTTGTAGCGATATAGCAAAAGGATAGAGCAAACTCAGAGAAAACAAAGAGAACAAATGAAAAAGCGAGGGGATTCATGTGATGAACTTAGGAGAGAGCAAGGGGGATTCCTGTGCTAACAAATGAGAAAGCGAGCGGGGATGTGCTGAACAAATGAGAGCGAGTGGGATTTTATAGCAAGCCAGAATCGGCTGTTGAAATGCTTGTTAGAATAGTTTATTTCTTCAAGTCAATCAGTCATCACATCTATCTTTTGCCCGTTGCGCTCACCGTTTGTTCTGCCATTGCGCTCGCTGGAATCTCGAATTCCCTCTCTCTCTCTCTTTTCCCCGCTGAACCTGCGCCATCAGCCGCTTTTCCCCTCTCTCTCTTTTACCCCGTCGAACCCGCGTCCCCACCTTTTCCCTCTCTCTCTTTCCCCTTCAACCGACCCTTCCCCTCCCCCCTTCGGCACCTGCACGGTCCCACCACCTCCCTCCGCCCCCACTTGCCCATCGCCCCCAGCCCCCTCCTCTCCGGCCTCCCTCCTCTCTGGCCCCTTCCTCCCCACCGCCTCTGGCCCCCTCCTCTCCGGTCTCCTCCACAGCATGGCATAGGCTCGTGATCGTAGGCATGGGAGCATAGCCACGACGACGGGATGCGTGGCCACAGTGCCGACGAGGCACGGCCAAGACCACCCTCCACGGCGTGGGCGCCCCACCACGACGACGGCGACGAGGGGCACGGTGACAGCTCGGGCAATTGTGACCCTCCGCCACCTCCTCTCCCCCACCTCCCTGTCGTGAGCCACTATGCTCTACCACGGGCCCACGACAGCTGCACCGTGCCTCCATGCCTCCTCGTGCCTCCATGCCAGCGGCATGCCATGCCAGTATGAACCTAGCCCAAATGGTCGTCCTAGGTCCAAATGGTCGTCCTAGGTCCGGCACGACCCGTGCAACCGTATCGTGCCAGCATGGCCTATTTTATTTCGTGCCGGTGACCGTACCGTGCTCGCCGTGCCACAGACCAGCCTGATGGCCACCTCTAGGCGTAACACACGCGCTCCCATCCCGCAGAGCCCCGCTGCCTTCCCGGGCTTCCAGATCACGCCGATGCTCTTCAGCTTCGGTGTCAGAAACTGACTCTTGCAGGAACTGAATCCCACTGCATGTTTATTTGAGCACACCTTTTTTCCTAGTTTAGGTTTGTAACTTCTGTTGTGTTGATATTGCCACTGTAGCACAGGAACAAGCCATCAATCATCTTAAAGGACTTAGTATATCATCGGCCGTACCAATTATCGAACCCAAATCACTCACCTTCTGAGGATTAATCACAGTTCATTTTCATAAACAAAACCATATCTTCAAACGGATTGAATCAATCTACAGGGCCATGTACCATGTGGCTTTAACATTGACAACGGAGAGCCATGTAAACAAAGCAAGAACAAGACACTGATCGGCTCGTGAGGAAGGGAGAACGAGAGGGGCCCTCATGTCGACAAGCTGCCGCCGCCCTGCTGCCAGAGGTTGATGATGTCAGTGGCCTGGTTGAGAAGGATGATCATCTGCTTCTGCGAGATCCACTCTTTCTCCTCCAGCTTTGCTCTTAGCTCCTCCCATGCATCTTTCCGCGGCCAAAAGCAGTACGGGCTTAACGGGATGCTACCATAGCCCGGAATCATCTGGTCGAGCGCTATGCCCATGTTCTTCTCCATCCATATGAATTTCAGCACGAGCATCGGATCCTGCCTTTCAGGCACCTCCACTTTGTACTGCCATACAGAATTCAATTCATCTCAAAATTCATTATCGTAATACTAACTTCACCAATTCTAGCGAGACGAATTATGCAGCTATAACACAGCTAAAATCACAAAATAAAATGATATACAATCACTTATGGTGTCCCGCTGTCAACTTTTGCGATGCTGGACATTTCTTTCCGAAACTCCATTATTATTATTAGTATTTTGTGAGGGTCACTCTAGTAAAATCAAACCCTCATTTTAGTTCATGACTGAACAATTCTATTTAAACGATGAAAGGAGGTCCATATATGTATATAAAGCTGTTAATTTCAAAGACGGCCATACGACACAAACTCCTTTCATGACCACAGTCCTCGGCTTGTCGGTGCTACAACATGCTCATTTCCTGCTTACATCCAAGTAACAAAAATGGCACAGATCCAAGTTCATGTAAAGGCTTTCATGTGCTCTTCAACGCTGGCATATGTCATTTATCTGCAGAATTGAGCAAAAACATTGCACAAGGGCTCAACCAAGCCCAACTAAACTAAGGCCTCTCTAATTTTACTTGTGACTTGACCCAACTAGATTCAAACTAGCACGGACACATGGTCTGGTCTATCGATTTAGTAACGAAAACTGATGAAGCACAAGGCAGTTCATTTGCAACGGAAAGTAATTGAATTCCTTCCACGCTAAACAACAACACTGCCTTCTGTGGTCTGAGCAACACAAGGTATTAAAGAACCATAGTTTCTCGCACTAACACGACAATGAGGCCATGTACCATTAAATGAGCTAAATTCAGTGCAGTTCAAAAGGCTATTACCTCCTCCCCTTCCTCCCCGGCGTGCGCATATCCGTCTCCGCCCTGTTGCTCCTCTTCTCCCTCACCGCCATACGACTCCTCCGCTTCGACGGCGTCGGCAGCGGCGGCGGCGAGGCTGCGGAGCGACCGAAGGGGCAGCCCCCTGCTCTTGAAGTGGACGAGGCGTGGGGAGGGGGAGCAGGTGGAATGTTTGGGTGGGGAGACGTGGGCGCGCAAGGCCAGGGCTGGCGTAATGGCGGGGTCGACGGACATGGGGAGCATGGTGTCCAAGGTCTCCGTGCGGATAAGAGGAGGAAGACGATGGTGCGCCAGTCCTCAGCTTTCACGAGAGAGTAATAACAACAACCCCGGGCCAAGACTGTTTTGGGCTAAGGCCTATCACACCCAACAGGAAGCAGAACCCGGCCCGGCCCAAACTGGAGCAAAAAGTTAATTATAGTTTTGGGCTTTTGTGCCGACTTTAATTGAATTTTTATTTTAAATAATATAATTTTTTATTCAAATTGCAAAAATATACGTCCATCTAAAAAATTACAAAAATATACTTTTGTCGCCCGTATATGGGGCGATCGCCCGTATATCACCCCATATACGGGCGATCGGTGCCACTCTGAACGCGCGATATTTCCTCTGTCTGCGGTCAGTTCCTAAAAAAATTATAACTTTTTCATATGATGTCGGATGGAGATGAACTTTATATGAAAATTGTAGCTCTCGACGGGATCTACAACTTTTATATATAAAATTTTTCAATTTGAATCCATTTATATGGTCAAAATGGGATAGAATGTTCAGATCTAAAAACATATCTGTTTTTAGATCTGAAACTTTTATCTTGTTTTTGGCTATCTAAATGGATTCAAATGAAAAAAATTTGTATACAAAAGTTGTATATCCCGTCGAGAGCTACAATTTTCATATAAAGTTCATCTCCATCCGACATCATATGAAAAAGTTATGATTTTCTTTAGGAACTGACCGCAGACAGATGAAATATCGCACGTTGAAAACCGCACTGATCGCCCGTGTATGAGGCGATCGCCCCCCATATTCGGGCGACAAAAGTATATTTTTGTAATTTTTTTGATATCGACGTATATTTTTGCAATTTGAATGAAAAATTGTATTATTTAAAATAAAAATTCGACTTTAATTAGTTATTAGTTCGACTGCCATTTTTATCGTACTTTCCTTAATGCGCTTAATTCTCAAATCCAAAAGTTAGCGCTTAATTCTCAAATCCAGAAGTTGCTGAAAGCTTCGCCACTCGTGATCTACGATCTTTCCTAGTCTTTTTCGACGGGAAGTGACGAGTATTAAAAGTCTGTCACATATTTAAATTCTTAATTATTTGTGATTACACTTTTCTTAATTATTTGTGATTACACTTTATTAATAGACATATAATACATAAAGCCTATAATATATAAAACGGAGCCCACTCTTATCCGAATGGTTATGTCTCCGACCAATTTAGTCAAGGTGACCAATAAACCCTGCTTCACATTGTTCGTTCTCGACCAGTGAAATAGTCACCCTAACCAGTGAACTGATCGGAGCAAGCGGTTACCTAGCACTATGCGGAGAGTTATCTGACAGGTATGTATCGAAAGTTATCTCTGGAAAAGATAACTTTTGGCGAGAAGACACCTCTCGGTTACACGATGCCTTTGTGAAGAACAAATGTCGCCTCTTCAACCGATATAAATAGGGGACCGATCCATGCTGCTAAGGACAATTGATCTGGCATCTAACATCTAAGATTATCGTATCTCATCTGATTCACAATCATTCTGTAATTTGTATACTCTGTAGATCCGCCTAACTAATAAAGAAGTAATTCTTGTTTTCTTCGTCTTGTTTATTAGGAGTCCATAATCATATTTTTGTAAGTTTGATTAAGGGAGTTCATAATTATATTTTCGTAAATTCAATTAAGGAACTTATGTCTTAACCATCGACAGTGAGAGTGCAATAGTGCAAGACAATATGCTACATGCAGGAAGGATGCTCCTGCTTTTGATGCTTCAATCAAAAATAAAAATACAAACCACTGCACGCACCTATCGAATTGGACATGAACAGTTCGAATCTCGGATCCCCAAATATTTATGAGCCCGTACCAGGTTGATTATCTCCACTGTACTGTTGGTGATAATAGTTGTAAAATTACAGTGGTGCAGTAGTATTCCACCGAGTAAAAGTTGCAAGATTCTGGTCGTGTTTTTACACAATCTGTAAAAAAAGCTTTGACGGAATGAAAAAGGCAACGAATTCCAACATCGATACAACCTCGTTACTCTTTAATCAGGGGGCACTGTCAGATTAACCCAAGAACGTGACTAACAGTTACTAACATTAGTCCCATCTTATTCCACAATCACCGCTAACTATTTACTGTGTCATGCATGCGCCCGGCTGCGAGCGTATCCGGAGCTCACCCCGCTCAGAAATCCGGCGCCGGTGAGTACGCCTCCGGCGCGGGCACCACCACTGACGTTGACGACGAGTTAACCAGGTTTAGTATTCTGTCCCAGTAGTTTTTCTCCTCCTCCGTCTCCTGCAGCCCGACGTCCGCCTCCGCGTCGTCCCTCGCGGCCGGCCTCGGGTTCTGGTTCAAGGAACCGTCGAGAAGCAACCCGGTGAACCCCACTCCGACGAAGCCCGTGTCGGCGGCCTCGACATCGCCCCAGTGCTGTTCCTTGCACGCCTCCTCGTACGCCTGCATGGGCTGCATGGCGGCGCGCGCGGCCGCCGCGGCGCTGTGCGCCTCCAGCACGGAGGCGAGCGCCGCGCTCTCCGAGAAGCTCAGCGTGGACGTCGGCGAGTCGAACCCGGGTGCCGGCAGGTGAGGCGCCGAGACGGAGCCGGACGCGGCGAGCGCTCGCAGCTTGGCCTCGCGGGCGAGGCGCGCCTCTGCCTCGAGCCGCGCGCTCTCCCACTGCGCAGTGTGGCTGAGATGCGCCGCGGCTTTGGCGTGCTGTGCGCCGGCCGCCCCCGCGGCGCCGCCGACCGCGCCGGACACGTCGGAGCGCGGCTTGTGCGTGACAGGGTCGATGCCCATCTTGGCCAGCCGCTTCTTGAGGTGCGTGTTCCAGTAGTTCTTGATCTCGTTGTCGGTGCGCTTCGGCAGGTGCGTCGCGATCGCCGACCACCTTCATACAACGCAGACCGACGCACGGCCGGATGCCAAGAAAAATTTCAGGATTCACGTAAAAAATCTGCATCAATGGCGTAAAAAAAGGGACTTCTTGAAAGTTGAAACGTAAATAATCGGATGTAACGTGCGAGTAAGTGGGCGAGATTTAAGGAGTGCATGGCGTAGTACAGACAGACGGCAGGGATGATAGGAAGTGTGAATCAGATGGCAAGAGAGCAGGTGGCTACAGTGGATCAAAGCAAGCCCAGCCTTTGGTCCACAGTGATGAGGGCTCGCTTCCTTAAATGACAAGTTTGACCTTAGCTTTTTTTTTAAGCACAGTGACAAACTTTTTTTAATCTGGTCCGGCGTAAATAAATTTATAAAAATAGCTCACTCCTTCGATCGTAAAAGTAGCAGGCAGGTGATACACGTCACCTATTGTGCCTGTGTATGGCAGGTGACCAGGCAACTATGGCAGGAGCTTGGTGCCGAGCTAGGGTAGCACGGCAGGACAAGGTATCGCGGTACACAAGCTCCACATGATGAGTACCACTAGGTACCTGTCGTGGTACCCAAACTCGGCAAAAAGGGGAGCTACGGTAAGGGAACATGGTAGATAACACGTGTCCTCTGTAGATACTTGTGTAGTCGATGATGAGGACTAGATTTGTAATTTCTCTCGAAAGTGGGCTAAAAGTGAAAAAATATGAAGGGGGAGCAAATAGGGTAATGCTTAGCCGAATCATAAGAGAAAAAAAGGGGAAATTTGGGGGAGAGCCCTCCCATGACCCAACCTTTTCACGCCTTTTTCCAAGTTGGTGCATGCATTGATTAATCAGTTCTTGCGATTCATGCCAAGTTGTTCTACATGGTATGGATGAACAGTACTAATACTATGCAGCATGATAGAAAAAAGGTTGCTCTTGTTGTACTGAGTTCACAATTTCGAGCTAAATGTGTTAATCCATGGCAAATTTCCGCAAAAACTGAAAAACATGTGTACGGTGACTGCAACTCTGAGGAGACTGGTACTTGCAACATTTTTCCCATCTCATGGATCTCCCGGTCTAAGTACCCTTCACTCTTGCATGAACCTTTAATTTCATAAATGTGTGAAGACTACGGTGCAGCACGGAAGCCAGTGTTTTCTTGACTTGCCGACGAGTCAGCAACTAGTACTACCAGGTTCTTCCAAACTCTCCGTGGTCAAATTCCATCATAATTACGCAATTAACTGAATATTTTTGGGTGCAAAGTGGCATAGGACAATCCATTCATCAATCACCTGTTTCCGAGAAGCGCGTGGAGCTGGATGATGGTCTGCTCCTCCTGCAGGCTGAACTTGCCCCTCTTGATGTCCGGCCGGAGGTAGTTCGTCCACCGGAGCCGGCAGCTCTTGCCGCACCGCTGCAGCCCTGCAAAGAGATCACAGCCCATCTGCGTGTCAGAAGCAACCGAAACGACTAAATCACGCAGAATGCAGGACCAGCCGGAACGAGGAAGGCCATGCGAGAACGATATTGATGGAGCTAGCTAGCGGCGCTCACCGGCCTTGGCGGGCAACGAGCGCCAGCACCCATGCCCGTGCTGCTCAATGTAGGCCAGCAGCTTCTGGTCCTCCTCCGGCGTCCACGGCCCCTTCTTCAGCCCCTCCTTCTCGCAGCACGGCGATCGCCCCATCGCCCGATCAGACCAGCAGCGCTCTTGCTCGCCCCTTCCTTCTGACCTTCCGCTCCCTTTAATTCCTCGATCTCCTCGCTTCTCTCGCTTAACTAGCCTGCCTGATCAAGGCAATTGACTACGAGAGATCTTCTTGGCAGGGCACGATGATTGACTACGAGTGCAGTAGCAGTACGTATGACAGTGAGCAGAGTGATAGAGAGAGAGAGAGAGAGAGAGAGGAGAGGCACTGAGCCAGCTTGTGTGTGGAGGTCGGTGTAGAGGCATAAATAGAGGAAGGGTAGGAAGGGGTACTGCTTTGCCTTGCCCGCTTGCGTTGGGGTCGGCCGCGATATCTTCTTTGGGCTCTGCGATCCTGTCGCGGACAAAGTGGTCTAATTGTCAGTCTACCGGGCCGGGCGCGCGAGGGCAGGCCGGGGTTTTCGCACTGCGGCGCGGAACCATCGCTGCCAATCGCGATCCACCCGATCAGAGGGCGTGCATTTAATGGGGGGGCTCCGATCGATCTGATGGTCCTCCTTGCGGCCTCTCGCACGGTGAGGTGGACGGCGTACGGCGTGTCGTCTTCCCGTGCCCATCGCCGACCAGGCACGCCTTCATGGCACAGACCCTCCTCCCCCGATCGGCCTCGCCACGAGAGGCTGTTGTTAGCTTGTAGGGCTCGCTACACCCGTATCAGATGATTGATTAACTCGGTTTACCATATAGTAAACCGTCTTTGAGCCGGGTACAAACGTATGTGGCTTTACTAGTCATGTGTCCGTGCGTTGCAACGAAAACTCAATTTACGATAAAAAATTTATTTGCAAAGAACACTAACTTTAGTTATGTTTCAATAGTAGGAAAAGTTTATTCCTCCGAAGAGATTTGACTATCGTGTTAAATCCTCTTCCATCTCAACCGTTCATGTTAGATCCAACAAATCAAGTACTCTGAAGGAGAACGGACGATCGTAACCAACTCTTAATTAGAATTAGTAGAGAGATATCAATCCTTACCATTGAAAGAGGAAAAAGTTATTGCCTTCCTCTTGCAGGAAGGAGTAGATGAAAGTAGAACGCAGCGTACGCAGGCGGATAGAAGCCAGATCTCCCCAACATCTTCGTAATTGGCACGTGATTTGGTTGCTTGATTCTTTCCTTTTAATCTATGCATTTTCCAGATATGACGAGATAGAATTCCCATATTATAGGATATGGTGAGTATATCCTTCTATCCATGCAGGATATGATGAGAAAATCCTTCAATTTATAAGATATATGAATAACATCCTTCCATAGTAAGAACATGTGAATAGAGATATGTTAAAATAGTATTTCTATTCAAAAAATATATGATAAAATCATTCCATCTAAGATATGATTAAATCATCTTCTATCTCAGTCGTTCATGTCAGATCCAACGAATCAGATACTCTAAAGGAGAACGAACCACTGTCACCAACTCTTAATTAGAAGTAGTAGAGATAACCCGGAGTAACAAAGTGGATACGTCTTCTTAGGAGGAGCATTGAATAGGCTTCAACGTTGCGCGTTCTCTGCGCTATTGGAGAGCCAACCTCAATGTTTCACAAGGCAGCGGCTGCTTTTTCTTGACTTTCTTTTCTATTGAAAGTTTTCGAGAAAATAGTTCGAATGCCACTCGAAGAGTAGAATGATCGCCTTCACATGCAGCATAGTGTACCAGCAAATAACTCCAACCTGAGCTGTCTCATCGAGGTAGCGTGCGGTTCTGTGTTGCCTTGTGTGCCTAAATTTTGCACGGTTCCCGTGCAACGCATGAATTCATCGCGCGCGCCACCTTTGGAAACCTTGGGGTTTGGCTAGACGACCAGTGATCGTGCGGCGACGGGCTGCACGGCGCGTTGATCAATCGGATCTCGCAATGATTCCGCAGGTAGGAGCCACAGACTGGGGCTGTCTCATCGCCTTGGTCGCACCAAGTTGCAGGAAGCGGCACACCGTGAGTGGCGCCGGCCGGGCACTGAAATTACCCTGCTGGTCCTGCACCGAGACGCGCGTTGCTTCTTATCGATATACTACATGGCCCGGTTCCAGGCAGGCGAGCGAGACTTGCTCCATCCGTCTAGACGATTGACTTGATTGCAATCTCGCGGCGTTTTTGGGAACCATTTGTTCCATTCATTCAATTCGATGCTGCGCTCGTAAGTGGTGCACGTCAGTTTCGGCTCCCTTTCCCGGCTCGGTCTGAGTGAGATCCCGGCATCTCTACTCTACTCCAGGTTACACGCGGATTTACTCGCCATTTTCAGGGGTGCTAGCCTAACTAGCCTGATTGGGCTCCCATGGCTCATTTGTGAATCTCCTTTCAGATTGTGCAGGGGATCGCAGATCAAATTTGCTCTGTTGGGCCTATGCGTCGTGGCTTATGTGGTTTCTGAAATTAGCTGGTTGTTCGTTTCAAGTAAGTACTCTAATTCTTCCCGTTCTCATTTTCAGTAAAGTTTTTTTCTTGAACAAACCATTTTCTTTGGGAATTCTGTCAGTTTCCAAAAAGGACCAAAGGAAGACTCCATCCTTTTTCTTCTTGGCATCCTTAATCATGCAGTACTCCAGTACTCTGTACTCTTGTATCTCACAATGAAGTTCGTAAGACGAATTGTCTAGTCCAACTTAACACCAAACCTTAATGCAAACGTGCTACGGAGACCGGGGAAAAAACGATGCTATCAGTAGTGATGAACTGGTGATGTACGAGCAAGGAGACTAATGGAACAGTCTGTAAATTCTGCCAACCTGCAATTGCAAGGTCTGGGCGGTACGCAGGAATGGCTTTTGCCATTTATTCCTCTGTTCCCGTGGCCAATTGCTACAGGACCACAGAGGAGGGAATCATACGCGCACAAGCACAACTGCATGTGCGTCTCCTCGAGGAATTGACCGTGTTTGATATCACCTTTCCCTGGCCTGTAAAACAAACCGTGTTCGCTTCAGTTGTTACTTATTCCCATTCATCCTTCTGGTTTCTGAATTCGTACCTGGTACGAATCCGAAAGGTTGGTCGCGACGAAAAGGCCAATAATTCCTGTGTCTGATCAATTAGCGTATCGGTATCATCTGGGGCTCTTGCGCTACATTATCCTCGTGCGTGGCACGCAAATGTCACATCACGGCATAGATCCAATTTTGCCTCCAAGAACACTCCTTGGCCTTTTCTTGGCACCTACCAGTAGCACCAACCAGTAGCTGCTTAGATGACCACAACCATTTCTCAAGGAGACGTGGAGTACTGCACTTGTCTTAGAACGTCCAATCACACAATCAGCTAACTATTAAAACAAAGGAAACCCTAAACACAAAAGGCGTTGCTCCTTATTTTTAGGATGCTCAATTCGAATTGCCACGCCTGTTCGATTTGACGGGCCAAGTACACTTGCAATTGTTGTACAACCATTGCAAAGCCAAGGCGACCCTTGTACCGTGCTACAGCACTTGGTTCTGGTACAAGAGATTACATGACACTTTAAAATGAAAGATGGGCAACCTCTCTGCATTTCTTTTTTCTGGGGAATAAAACTGCAGCAGATCCTGTTCGTTGATAAGGCCATAGGCCGTTGTACAATTGATAATGCGAAAGACTGCAGACTGGTTCGGTTATTCGTCACTGGCTGCGTTCCAACCGGTGTTTAATTAGGGCAGTAGGCAAAAACTTCAATAGCCTACTGAAGTGGATCACCACTATTAGTACTCCCTACGTTAAAAAATATAAGATGCATTTTAATTTGTATAGGGATTAAGGTGATGGTAAAGTTGAGAAAGATATGAAAGAAGATGCATTATACCCATTGTAGTTGTTTTTGAAATATTAGAAAGAATACTTTGTATGTGGTAATTAATAAATACATATAGCTAAGTGAATAAATAGAGGTATAATAGAAAACACCTCAATAAATCTACATACCAGAATATTTCTCAATAAAACTATTTAAACTATAGCCTTATATTTTTCAAGCGGAGTAGTAGTTAGGATGCACTAACCTATGCCTAGTCTGTAATGGAAAAGGGAACCCGATGCATCCCATTGCCTTGCACCGTATAGGAAAACCGATGTGGCCGCCTCGCCACCAAACAGTCAGAGGACGTTTTCTCGGACGGATTGCCGAGTTTATTCCAGGACTGCTCCGTCCTAGGAACTGAAAGCAATGCGCGAGACATGGGCACGGCATTAATAAAAGAAGACAGTCGTATGAAGTATAAACTGAATTACTCGGTCCATTCATTTTTTAAGTTTACGTTAAAATTAAGAAAAGTATAAGAAAAAATAATTTAAATACCCTCACTTAATTATTTTGAAAGATAGAGATACTTTGTAACGGTGGTAATGAATAAATACATATAGTTGAGAGAGAATAAATAAGGATATAGGAAAAAGATTTTATTAAATCTATATGCAAACTTTATAAGAGTATTTGTGAATAAGATCACTAAAAAAATAAGTCATATAAAAGTGAACGGAAAGAGTATTAATTTGCCTTTAATGTGTCTAGATGCAGCTTTAATTCTTCCTGTGCCACTGCCATCTAGCGGTTGTTTGGGAGCACTTTATACTACACTCCTTTTGTGGAGAACCCTGAAGGCCGGAACTCATCAGTTCACCTATGGATTGATAAAAAAAACTGGCGGAGTTTAGCCTGAGATCGAACAGTAAACGGACAGTACAAAGGTGAAGTGTAAGTTAATTCAGGATAGGTTCCTGTATCATTTTAATAGGAACTGCAACTTAAATAGTTACCGCACTTTAGAACCGTTCGATCGAGATAACAAATAATTCTACAGAAGATCTAGATCATTGCTTTTTATCTAACGATCGATCTACAACTACTAAAGTTGCTTAATTCAACTGTGTTGATCTACTGGCACGGTTAATGTTCATGGTGGCTAGAACAGCACGATTGACATCGTGAAATGAATCTCAACCTTCAGATTTGCAAAGCAGAATGAAAAATTCAGACTGTCATTGCGATGCTATACATATTGCTAGAGGTGGGAGTTGGGCCGTGCCATGCCAGCACGGCACAGGCCCAACGGGCTTTGAGCTGTAGCATATCGTGCCTGTCCGGCACGGCCACTTCGTTATGTCATGCTGGCTCGACTCTCCTCCGGCGATGCCTATGTATGGCCTAAAGCACGCTGTGCCGTATCGGTCCAGGCCTTTGTCCTATTAGAATTGTGAAGTCATTGACACTGTCGCCGTTGGTCTGTCCCCATGAACAATACCAAGAACGAGGAGCAAGTGTTGACTGTCGGCGAGAATCCAATACACACAATTATTTAGAAGAAAAGAACTAATTTTTATTTATTCATGGGTACAGATACAAAATTATCGTTAAAAAACTTTCACCCCATAATGAGATTTCTTTGGTATAGAAAAAAGTATCGTAACAATATATATACATACTAGTTACACCCCAATATCGAGATTATTTATGAATTCTAGGTTAGCGTACGCCTGATACGATGACATCGATGGCCACATGAGGCAAGTGGGAAGGCACCCATGCACTCTCAGTGAGCGGCACTGCGGAGCGTCGGCTCGGTGCGTGCCTTCGGTATTGGTAAACATGTACTCTCTAGATTCCATTCTCCACGTTTTAACATCTACGTTGTTTTCTCTTTTTCTGCATACGAGGACAGCATGCCGCAGTATCGTGACAGGACACCCTGCCACGTATCGTGTCTGTTTCGGACATGTTTCGCACCATACTGATCTAACCTACCCGCATACATACCATACGGTACTTGAACTGTACCGTGTCTGTTATGTTACGGCCAACGGGCACGTATTGCTATCGTGCATGTAGAGGGATGTGTACATGATCCACGCGTCAAGGAACATGCAAAGGCAGCGCCATTTAAATGCGTCTGAGTGAGCTTAATACTGGTACTTCCTCCGTTATAAATATAAGGTATATAGTTTGAATGATCTTTTTGAAAAATATAAGACGTGTATATAGATTTAATAAGTCTTTTTATATATATCCCTATTTATTCTCTCTCAACCATATGCATTTATTCATTACCACATACACAAAGTATTACTCCCTCCGTTGATAAATATAAGGCGTATTTTGATTTTGCACAAGGATTAAGATTATGGTGAAATTGAGAAAGGCATGAGAGGAAATGACTTATATATCCCTCTTAATTGTCTTGAAAGATGAGAGATAATGAATAAATGCATATGGTTGAGAGAGAATAAATAGGGGTATAAGTGAAAAGACTCATTAAATCTACATGCACGTCTTATATTTTTCAACAAGACCATTCAAACTATAGACCTTATATTTATCAACGGAGGGAGTATCTCTCATCTTCCAAGACAATTAGGAGGGATATGTAAGTCATTTCCTCTCATGTCTTCCTCAATTTCACCATAATCTTAATCCTTGTGTCAAATCAAAATACGCCTTATATTTATCAACGGAGGGAGTACTGTTGTGAGTCTCGATAAATCTTTTTAGGGTACTGAAATTTCGGCCGGTTTTGCAGAGATCTCGGCAAAATTGCACAGAGCGAAAAATATATCAAACGACGTCGAGATTTTTTTAATTTTTTTTGTAGGTTCATAACACATCACTGATGTTCTCATAAAAATTTCAAATGATTATCAGATCCCAGAAATTTTTAAAAATTCAAATATTGCTACTGTCCTGATAAATCGCTGACCGGAAAGTTTGAACCGATTGAAAAATAAAACAAACCAAGTTATAAATTTTTTAAAATTTTTGTGCATGGTTTTGATTCATCAATAATGTTCCCATAAACTTTTCAGATGATTATAAAGAATCATGAATTTTTAAAAATTTGGACAGTGCTACTATACTGATAAAAGCTTTACCGGCAAACTTCAACCAAATGAAAAATGGTACAAACTATGTTATAAAATTTTGAATTTTTTTTTGGATGGTACTAATTTATCATCAATATTTTTATAAAATTTTCATATAATTATAAAGCTTCAAGAAATTCTAAAAATTCTGAGAGTTCTACGCCCTCATAAAAGCCTAATGATCAATACATGGATTTGCTTTAGCAACAAAAAAATATTTAAATTTTTTGAAAATTATGCATAAGGGTTATAAGGAAATTATTAATATCTCATAAAATTTTTGAATCATGATCACACTCCAGTGAATTTATAAAATTCTTACCAGTACAGTGTACCATTTATGTTTTTTCTGTTTTTGATTTTTGAAATATAACAAATGAAGTGAAACATACGTAGATTTGATTGAGCAAACAAGAAAAGTTGATTTTTTTTTTCACAATTTTATATAATGGTACTGAGTCAATTATTAAGCTCTCATAAAAATTTTGGATCATGATCACACTCGAGAAAATTTATAAAATTCTCACAATGTTACTGTCCCAATTATGTTCATTCTATTTTTGATTTTTTAAAGATAAAAAATGAAGTTAAATTATTTTAAAAGTTTTTCTGTATTATCCTACACTTCTTAGGATGGTGCCATAATTTTTTCAGATCAATAAAAAGCACGTACAATTTTATAAAAATCTGACAGTGTTTCTGAATTTTTAAAAAATGTCTCAAAAAATCGGTTATTCAACAAATTTTCATAGAAGATGACTTCTTAAGGGTTATTGATCAATTTTCGGTCAAATCCAGTGGTCAAACATCAAATTTCGATAAAAAATGGCGAGATTTTCGTGATTATTGTAGCAATTTTGTTTTTTGGATTTTTCAATCTGACCGGCATTTGAAATCTCGTCCACGTCCGAAAACCGAGATCGTGCGAAATTTCGAACCTTGATTGTACTCAAGTCTGAAACATTCAAAATTATGATCTCAAGTCAGGTACACAGTATGGAGCAGTATCTCTTTCGTTCCAATTGGACGACATATGGTTTTAGCATCAGGCGCTGGAGGAATAGACTAAATGCATGGCCAAATATTGATTTGCCATCACTATTCGATTGTTTCTCTAATGGAGAATTGGACGACAAATAATAGTTTGTAGAATTATGTTTTATTTTTCAAATATGTGGTTTACCACCTAGCTAGCCACCCCCGGGATATATCGCACCTGAGAAGGTGCCCTTCTACAGTTCCACCTGACCACCCACTAATTCATCTTGAATGATTGCAACCAAATCCAAGTATATTTGTCATTATATTAAATATCAACAAGAATTGTTTTAGCTAGGTTAACATGCAATATATTTTTCAATTCCAACTAACCTATAATCTTATCTCTGTGTATAATGTATATACATTCTGTAAAATGCCAAACAAGCAGGGTTTTCTAACATTTCTTCAGCACCGACGTAACCGCAATTATGGAAGTACGGGAGCGCCACATTCGTTATAGTTTACATGCCAATAGACATCACATTTATGCCCTTTTAATGGTTGTTTAGTAGTTATTCGGGTTAGATACTACAGTACTAATCTACAGTGGTCCTGACAGAGGCTTCCATAGGAGTTGAGTGCCCTAAGTGAGTAATTTAAGAAAACCAACGTCGATCTATTACTTCTACCATGATAGGTTATTCACTGCATTGCACATTAACCTAAATCAACCATATTTCATGATTTACATTAGTATATCCAGTATAATCAGTAGTGATTCTCAAAAAAAAAACCGAGCGAAACTATCGGTGAGATTTCTTTTTAGTAAGCTGCTTGTGTCATTAGGGCATGTACAATAAGGCCACATCAGCTGGCTCTTAGTCTGTACACATCAGCTTTGGTCTATATTGAGGAGTGAAAAAAAAGGAGAGAGAAGAGAACTGGCTCTTATTTAGTAGCTAGCTTTGCACGGGAGCATATATTGATCATTTATTTACAAGAGAGAAAAGATAGTTATTGCACAACATCTAAAGACAATCTTTAAAGACAGTTATTATACAAAGTGATTTTTAACTTACTATTAGCTATTAATTGTCTTTGCTATTATACTTGCCCTTAGTGTGAGCTATGAGCTAGGAATAGCACCTGCCTACTGGTTCCAACTTCCAATGGATCCGGCAGTTCAGTACGGCAACGGCGTACCTACCGGGGTCCGGGCTCTCGGGCTACTACCTAGAGATGCTCTGGGTCAAGGTAGCGAGAGACAGGCCCGGTCTTCCAGCTTAATGGCAGGGTACAGTATAACCGTGCTCGTGTAGTCGTATGTTTGGACGTAGGCGTACGTATCAGTCATCGCCTTAACTTATTGTATGTGCGGTTCGTTGAACGCAAATTACGTGCAGCTACTACACGGATAATCGTGCACTATTAATTATAAGCTGCTCCGAGAAGAAAACCCCCAGCCATTGTAGTACACGTATCACGTATGATCTCTTCTGGGACAAAAAAAAAAAAGGGGAAAAAATCTTTTGTCCAGAAAACACAGGCAATTTTTTATTTATATGTGTGAATAGACTAGGGCCGGGACTCCCAATCGAGAGAACAAACATACTGCTAGCCAAATCCAATTGTTTTTTTCCGCTCTCGCTGGTCACTGCTACAGTGAAGGCGGGAAGTGCAGAGGTACGGTACGAGCTCAGTCACGCCCGTCCAGATTCTTCAGATCGGCGAATACGTAACTGGCGACGTACAGCGTACGTGCAAACTGAAAGGACCAACGATCGATCTCGGGATGGATCGGAAGACAGCGGCACGTGGTTAGTGGTTACTGTTGGAAAATTAATATGACATAACATTAATTTAATTCTATAGATACGCAATAGAAACATAAAGTTAAACATTGCATCTACAACATGGTTACTAATAGACAGCAGATTTACAGAACGTGCTAATAAAGAAAACATGTCTACATATGTTATATAGCCCAACTGATACGTAGATATAAACAATACTATCATAACAACATATATTTTCATCAGATCTAATCACAATATAAAGAATCATTTGAACCAAAAACTACTTAGTCATGGTACTCACAGTAGGCTTGATGAAGAACGGGAAGCTGCGAAAGAGTGACGTGATGTGACGATTGAAGATGAAGACGAGCAATCGTGCGGATCGACGCTTCCTAGAAACCTGATCGCCGGTCTCCTATGCAGGGCTTTAAGTGGCCGGTTTCGGATCAAAGACATTGTTCTCCCCATGCCCGTTGCACGACGGTCGAATGGACGGAATAGCTCCAAAGGCAGCAAGCACAGAGGAAGAAGATATCGCCAGAGAGAACGAGATTGGTTTTCTGTTGCTTCTACTCTCATAAACAGGGATGTCTTTCTTAAGAAAGCGCGTACTGAAAATCGCTTCGCGAAAAGCACAGTCGAGCTGCCACGATTTCAGGAACCGCCCCCTGAAATCTCGCATTGCAGGCGAACGGACTAACCGCACGAGAACGTGCGTCTCCCTGAGTCTACGGGCATAATCGGTACATGTGGCAAAAAGGTTAAGTACACTTAGCACATCTCAGTTACGCATCGTCATAAGTCACGCGATATACGCACCCGCGCGTGTGTACATAGACTGACATAGTCAACCATGTGTATCTCTAACATTGCCACCAATTCATACTAGAGTTCATACATGAGCTCCTCCTACAAGTTGGTTGTACTCCACCAAATTAAACAATATGATACTAAAAACCATACCCTCACCTCAATACCATTTGATTTCTTCTATTGAACTAGTTCAAGATTAATTCCAACAGTTACTGCGACGGAAAGGACCTGCTATTTTGGCTAAAGGACGGGAGGTTAATGCCGGTAGGGGCGGCGCGCGCCTCCAAGCAGCCAATCAGCCCAGCCGGCCTAGCCTCGCCGCCTCGGTCTGGCCGTGGCGCTCTGCGTGCATAGGATGCTCCCGAGCGACAAATCACGGATGGTTTGGCGTCTGGCCGGCCTGATCTCGCCTGGCCGGCTTGGGAGGCGGTGATTTGTCACCGCTGCTTTTCGTATTAATGCACCGCCGCGCGATCGAGCGCTCTGTGCCGTCCGTCGCAGCAGTCGTGGAGGTTTTTTCCCCTTCTTGGGTTATCGTTTAGTTTGGTCAAAGGGAGGAGAGGATTGAATTAGATCTGGTGTACACAGTACGATCTACCCTGAACAGGAGTTACAGGATGGGTCAATTTAAACTGGACATACTCCTGACTAATTTACTGCCTGCCTGTCATCAGTGGTTTTGGTTCCGCTGCATACGGACAGCCCCTGGGGTTGTACGAGTCAGAGTTAGCTTGTGGATCAGCCCCTTTTCAATGGGTGTGAGAGGGGTCAGTTCCCTAAAAGTCACAGTCATTGCCCAACTTTAGGTCCTGTTTAGAATAAGGGTGAGACAAGATGTGGTTTAGAATTTTATACTTGGTAGGAGTTAAGTCTAGTGACAAAGTCAGGCAAACTCAGGCGAGATTTGATGATTTGCTCCGTTTTAGTTGGTGCAATTGATGATTTGTTTTGTACTCCCTCTGTTGGCAAATATAAGACCTATAGTTTGAATGTTTTGTTGAAAAATATAAGACGTGCATGTAGATTTAATGAGCCTTTCCACTTATACCCTATTTATTCTCTCTCAACCATATGCATTTATTCATTATCTCTCATCTTCCAAGACAATTAAGAAGGATATGTAAGTCATTTCCTCTCATGCCTTTCTCAATTTCACCACAACCTTAATCCTTGTGCAAAGTCAAAATACGCCTTATATTTATCAACGGAGAGAGTATATCTCACTGTTACATGGCCTCAGGGTCCGCATGTCAGTGAAACATCATGAGGTAAATCATTGGCACAAATAAATGAGGACAAATTATCAATTTTTCCTACAAATAAGGTGCTGCCTTTAGACTTTTGGCTGTGGAAAAGCTAACCATTTAAACCAGCTTCTGACTTGTAGAGAGGAAAAACCGAAGTTGAAGCTATCCCAAATAGAGTCTTAACCCCTGTAAGTCATTTTATTTATTGGCAGCCACACGAGTCATAAAACTGTGAATATACCCCGTATAAATCCATTTTCCTCATCTTCCAGTCAACTCCTCAGAGATTTTTTATTCAAATCATAACATATTAACGGCCATGCAATCGTCTCCAAATCGCATGGTACATGGAAGTATGAAACCTACTATGGATGGCATGTCGACGTCGTTGGTGATGCCATAATGAAGAGACAAATCAGGAGAGGCCAATTTGGCGTGCTCATGCATGGCTGATTATGTGTCAGAACTTAGGGAGAAATTCACAAGAAATTAGTGAGAAAAATGAAAAAAAAATGAACTTTTATGAATGTATATGGACGGTCGAATGACTTTGGGAATGCCAGTAAACTAAAATGACTTATACAAGGTAAGGTGACAAAAGGAAATGACTTTAAGGGAATCCTTTTGGATTTATCCCCCAGAAAATAGAAACAGAAATGTTTTGTGAAGTCAAGGCCAAAGTGCGGTTCGCAAAATTTATTTTATTTTGGCGTACTATTATCTCTGTTTAGATGTTTGATGCTGACTTTGGCACGGATGAATATCGTATATTGAAAGTAGAGTACAAACTTCTAGACGTAGAACGTATTTTTCTTATACATATGCTATCTTATAGCTGCGCGTAGTCTACGCGCCAGACACCGATCAAGCCCTGTACTCAGCGTACAGCCACGATTTTGATTTCAGTAGTAATGCGTTCCAGTTTCAGTAGTAAATTGATGTTTATTTGGTAGTAAAATTTGATTTATGCGATGTTTATTAGCGATACTAATATCATACTGTTCCTCTCGTCATCAGTAATCTAATGGTGAAATTCGTTCGTCATTCGGAGCTGCGAAAAAAGTTATGGCTAAAATAAAGAAAAACAGATTCATATACAAACTAGCATTTATTATTAAGTTGGTCACGTTCTGATTTCAGTTTTAATGTGTTTCAATAGTAAATTGATGTTCATATAGTACTAAATTGATGTTAATTTAGTAGTAAAATTTGATTTATACGATGTATTTAGCGACACTTATATCATTCTGTTTCTCTCATCGTTAGTAATATAATGGTGAAATTAGTTCGTGAATTGAAGCTACCAATAAAAAGATACGGTGAAATAAAGTAAAAATATATTCATGTATAAACTATAATACGAGTTTTCTGTACGTTGACCAACTAGCAAACATGTTTAGTTCTTTGAACATGAATCTGTTGTTTCTTTGGTTTAGTCATAACTTTTTATTAGCAACTCTGATTTGCAAATGGTTTTCACTAGTAGCTTCCTAACGACGAGAAGAAGTGAATAGTATAAGTCTCGCCAATAAACAGTAATTTTACCAACTGATAACAGAAATTAATATATCTATAACTAGAAATTACTACATCTATAACATGAAAATACTATCATACAATAGTAAATTTATTAGAGAGACTTATATCATGTTGTTCCTCTCATCATCAGTAATCTAATGTTGAATTTCGTTCGTGAATCAGACCTGCGGATAAAAAGATATGGCTAAAACAAAGTAAAAATAGATTCATGTACAAAGTAGAAAACGTGTTCTCGGTATGGTGACTAACTGAATTTTTTTAAATAATATTTTTAATAAAAATTTAAAGAAATAATATGCAGAAAATAAAAATACCAGTGTTTACCCCCAATCGAGCAACGAAATGGCGAGAATCTCTTGGTCGCGCGTCGAAACGGCGATGAACTTCTTGTCGCCAGTTGAAACTATGATTGAGTCTTTGTCGCCATTTGGAATGGCGACGAGACCTGTCGCCAATGAGTACTCTGTCTCTATTCCAGATGGCGACAGAGAAAAAAGGAATTTTTTAAATAATATATTTTTTTATTTAAGTTGCAAAAATATACATTGATCCAACAAAATTGCAAAACTATACCTCTGTTGATATATGGTTGGGCGACAACAGCGCAAAACGCAGAAAAAACTGAGTGAAATAAAAGAGTGACAGGCCTCTGTCGCCAAACCAAATAAATTCTATAAATCATTAAATTTTTTTGGAGGAAATTAAATTTATGAGGAACATTTTTGCACTGTTAGTTCACCACAAACTCGTCGAAGGCTACAAGGACTGGGTTTTGTTTGGCTTACCGCACAGATTGGAAGGATTCCCCCGGTGATCGCATCCAGCGCCTTGCTGGAGGACTCAAGGGCGAGAGCCAGACCCTTTTGGATCTGGCTCACCTCAGCCTCGGCGCCCCGAGCGCCTTCCTGGAGGGCCTCCCACTCCCCGTGCCCCACCGGGTCGTCCAGCGCAAGAGACGGCCTGCCGGACGGATCATCCCCCGGCCACACCAACGCGGGCGCAAGCAGCCGAGCGGACCCCCCTGGGACCGTCCCGACAGCTTGTACTTGCGGGGGGTCATGCGGCACCTCCCCCCGCATCCCGGGGACGATCGCCTCCGACGCCTGGGCCACTCCCGTCGATGGGCTCCCGGGCGGCGGCGGCAGGATCCCCCCAGGAAGCCGGACCGCGCAAGCCGGCGGCTTCCCCGGCGGTGGCGGCGAGAGCTCCTCCTCGCCCTCCTCGGCCTCCGGGTGGGGCCCCGACTCACCAAGGGTCGTTGAGCGCTCCGGCAACTCCGGCACCGGCTCGGCCACCGGCCGTGGATCGCTGTCGGCCCGCCGGCACTCCGGCCGAGCTCGCCACAGCGCTATGATCGCTGTCGGCCCGCCGGCCGGCCCGGCTCGACCGCGGCTCCTCAACCCCGCCGGCTGCGGGGACGACGTCGGCCCTCGCGGGACCTCCGTCGGACGCGCCACGGCTGCCCCCGTGTAAGCCCTGCACACAACGGTTGATTAAAAGCTACTCGAACTACTCTACTACAATACGACTCGGGGACGAGGAGGACGCTTACAGCACCGAGCGGGTGCGCGGCAGTCGCGCCTTCTTCGTCGGCCCCCCTCGAGGAGGCGAGTCGCCCCTCCGTTTCCCTGAGGACGCCTCTACCGGGGGCACCTCCACCTGAGGCATGACGACGGCGGCGCTCGTGCGAGCACCCTCGTCCGGACCGCCACCAGCTGACGGCCCGAACTCGAGCCCGCGGTATGGGTCATCACCACCACTACTATCACTAGAGGTTGACCTCAGATCGGCCGATTCGACAGCGATCGTGTCGGAGACCTCCTCGCTGCGCGCGGCTCTCGCTGCGCACTCTTTCTTCTTCTCCCTCCTCCTGTCCTCCTTCCGCCTCTTGCGGGCGGATTCGCGCTGCGCGGATTCCGCGTGGCCCACAGCCCTCAGCTCCTTCTCCCCCGGTAGCCATGCCCGGGAGACCATCCCGGCGAGCCCCTAGGAATCGTGGAAACACTTATCAGACCAAGTTCCAAGGGCTGAGGGGGAAGAGGAAAAAAGGAAGGGATCTGCTCGAGTTACCAGGTTCGGGGGATTGCGCGCTGAGAATGGCTCGGGGTGGCCACCCGTCGCCTCGGTGGCACTCCCACCCGTAATGGCGGACACCCGGGCCTCGACCTCCGACGCGGAGTGCTCCGACCTCGCCATCCTCATGGGATCGGACGCCCCTTCATACTGAAACATGGGGCGCGCCCTATCCATGAGGGGTTGGACGCGCATCTTCATAAACGCGCGCACGACGACGTCGACGGTCAGTCCCCGCTCCCTTTGGTCTTTGATCTGGTCGACGATCGCGGCCACCTTGTTCTTCTCCTTCCGGTCGGCGCCCCAAGTCCACTGGGGCCCCACCTCGGGAAGCCGCCCAGTGAAGACCGGGGCGCTGCCTCCCAGGTTCTGGACGTAGAACCACTCAGAGTGCCACCCCCGATTTGAGGACGGCAGCTTCACGTCGATGTACTTTGACCCGCGGCCGCCGCGCAGCTGGAAGGCCACACCGCCTATGGGCGCCAAGGTGTCCGCTGGCTTGTCTTTCCTCAGTCGCGCGTGAAAGAAATGCCTCCAGAGCGCCCAGTGGGGATCGATCCCCAGGAACGCCTCGCACAGCATGATGAAGACCGCAATATGGAGCACGCCGTTGGGGTTAAGGTGGTGCACCTCCACCTCGTAGTAATGTAGCAGCCCGCGGACGAACGGATGCAGCGGGAGTCCAAACCAACGCTCGAAGAGCGAGACGGGCATGACGATTTCGTCATCCCCTGGCGAAGGGACGGCGACCCCTGTCGGCACCCTCCACTTAGAGACATCTCGCGGAGGCAGGAACCCCTTCTTCTCCAGACCGAGCGCGCGGCTGGGTTGAGCGGAGCACTCCGGCCACGACATCGCGGAAAAAAGAGCAGCGAACAGGTGAGAAAAGAGGAAGGTGGGGAGTTCTCTTCTCCGGCTCCTTTGCTCTGTTTCTCTCTTGTCTCAGGCGAAGGCAGGAAGACGGGGAAAAGTGAAGGCGAGCGACTGCCCAGCGCCTGCACACCGAATTTATAAGGGCCGAGCAGACGCTAGCCGAACCGGCACCAGCCGAATAGACACCACCTCAGGCGAAGCGTCGCGCATCCCATCCCTCCGGCTGCTGCGGCAACGGTAAGGCTGTAGCTTCCAATTACCTCCTCTACGCATTTACTCTTGGCAGGACAGCAGGAGGCGAAAAGACACCGTATCGAGCAGCGCGCCCCATAACCTCTCGGGTTCCGCCTTCGGGCCGGGTTGGCTGCGCCTTAACAGATACGAAAGGCCCGCTGGGCTGCAACAGCCTCGAAATGGCAAGAAGAGCTCGATAGCTCACGCCCATGGCCCAATCTAAGGCTACGGGTTCCAAAGGCCTGACCCACCAAGTGGGTTCAGAGCCGCCCCGGCAAAAAATTGAGCAAGGGGCGAGGACAAGGCGAGCCCCCAGTGGGCCTCTAGTTGGGTCAGGTGATGGCCCAATTGTTTTAACTCGTGTCCGAGACCATACTTCACGCTCTCCCGCGGAACCCATCGATGGGTAACAGCCAGCTGTGCTCTGGGTCGGCGAACGGCCCAGAGTCCGATACGGGGTCGAGTAAAGAAAGGTTTCTCATGGGTCACCCCCAGCGGGCCGGACACCCACGCCGGGATTGTCCGCTTGGAAAGGTCCCCCTCGGGAGGGATCTCCAGGTCCCACTCGGATCACCCGTTATTAGCTCACACGAGCACGGCGTTCAAACCAACGCGGGTAAACACGCGTCCGCTCACCCCCTCCAGGTCCACACCTGCAGACGAGGCGTACACATGGGTCTAACAGCGGCCACTCCTCTCAAAAGTACCCTCACCAGATGAGGATTTGGGATGGACGCCCCCCGTCCAGCTACGGCATAAAACGAGCCCTCACCGTCCAGCTACGATGTAAAACGAGCACTCGAACACCGGAACCTCCCGAGAGGCATCTGGGCGTCCGCGCCGACCAAGGCCCCTCCAGCTACGACGTAAAACGAGCCCTCGCCGTCCAGCTACGACGTAAAATGAGCACTCGGACACCGGAACCTCCCGAGAGGCATTTGGGCGTCCGCGCCGACCAAGGCTCCGTCCAGCTACGACGTGAAACGAGCCCTCGCCGTCCAGCTACGACGCGAAACGAGCACTCGAACATCGGAACCTCCCGAGAGGCATCTGGGCGTCCACGCCGACCAAGGCCCCGTCCAGTTACGACGTGAAACGAGCCCTCGGCATCCAGTTACGACGTAAAACGAGCACTCGGACATCGAAACCTCCCGAGAGGCATCTGGGCGTCCGCGCCGACCAAGGCCCCGTCCAGCTACGACGTAAAACGAGCCCTCGCCGTCCAACTACGACGTAAAACGAGCCCTCGCCGTCCAGCTACGACGTAAAATGAGCACTCGGACGCCGGAACCTCCCGAGAGGCATTTGGGCACCCGCGCCGACCAAGGCCCCGTCCAGCTACTACGTAAAATGAGCACTCGGACACCGGAACCTCCTGAGAGGCATCTGGGCGTCCGCGTGAGGCATCTGAGTGTCCGTGCTCAAGAGAAACGGCCATTTACTGACTGCCGACCATCGAGGGCAAGATCAGTTGGGAAAAGCGTCTAAACAAACTCATCACACAGACAGATGCCAAGACCAAAAGGGAAATTTTATTATAAGCCGTCAGGTTCGAACGTTACATAATGCTACGTGAGAACCTAATGACTACGCCCGGCGCGCGTGACCTACTGCTTCAATGAGGGCGCTACTCGCCTGGAAGAGCTTCGGAACCACCTCGAGCAGCGCATCGACGGCGGTGATATCGTGGGCCACGGCCTACTCCTCCTCAACTTCGGCCAACACCTGGTCGTACTCGGCCCAAAGCTCGGCCAGAGGGTCCTCCTCCTCATCGGGCGACGACGGAGCATGGAATTCAAAGATCAACGACAAAGCCATCGAAAGTTACGAGGAAAGATTCTGGGTTGGGGACGATCGTTCAAACAGGCGGTGACATCCTTATATACTCAGAAGAGGGGAAGCCAAACGATCCCGAGTAAATACAGACGCGGAAGACGAAGCGGCCCTCACCAAATTTCGGAGCGGCCAGGAAGGCGTACGGCGCGCGCAACGAAGTAATTAAAGGCCTCTGTCGGCAGAGATACCTCCCCGACCGGCTTACCGACCCGCCCGGGGGCTCCAGCTGCCAGGTGCACTCGAGTGCACCCAGCCGGAACCAGCCGACCAAGTTCGATCGCCGCACTCGGTCGGGTTTTACCGACCAAGCTAAGCCCCCGACCGTATCTAACGAACTCGCTCGGGGGCTCAGGGGCTACTGACGTATACTCTTACCACGGGTACCCCCAGCGGCCCAAAATGACGAACAGGCTGCCCCAAGACCGGCTCTGGCCAAAGGCTCCTGCTGGGCCACGAAAGACACTCGACCCCGACCAAACCAACCAGGGGGTGTCCGACCCCCGCCACAGGTCGGACTCCCCGCGAGCTCCGACCAAGCCGAAGCGATCTCCGCCGAGGACCGAGTGCCAGGCTGCCGCGGGCTGTTGGTCACCTGCCCCACAGACACGACAGCGCGGAGTGACCGTGCGAGGGCAGGTGGCTCCTTCCCAAGGTAGCGAGGAGGTCGCCAAAGTCAAGGCTCCAGTCTCATCGCCCAGTCATGCACAGTGTGGGGACACGCTCCCTCCCGAGGCAGCACCGGAGCCACGCATTATGGCGTCAGCATCTGACAGGCATACAGGAGGGTAGGAGCGCCATTCCTTGACTACACGAAAAACTACGCCACTCAATGAGTCCACCGACCCGGCGTGGGGTAAGTGGACGACCGGTCAAATCGCCAAGACCAGGAGCCAGGACTCCTAGCGTAGGACACCTCATCCTTTCCTCTCCCAACTTCCCATGTAACCTGCCCCCTCCGACTATATAAAGGGAGGCAGGGTCCTCTGGGAAGGGGATCGATCGAACCATCCTTTTCTCGTTTTCTTAACTCTCGCTTGTAAACACCCCGCAGTCATCTGCACCCGAAGAAATATAGCACCACCGCACGAACTGGAGTAGGGACATTCAGCCCGAACCAGTATACATCTTGGGCTCCTTGAGTCTAACCATTCAAGGAGAGGGAACGCGCGGCCCCTTGACTAAAAAATTCACTCGCCGGTGCTCAAAACACCGACACCTTGTTTTCAGTGCCTTCTGCTTCGCTCTCTATGCCTTTGCATAGATTATCGTGTACTGGAACCTCTGCTTTATTGCAAGTATGATGACACGTGGCTCCAAATCTAGGTTGTCCATAATCTCCCCATACATTGCATTCGCAACAAAGCTTGAAGATTGGTTTCTATGTGATTGGGCAGACTCCGTTAGTACACATGTGTGTGAGACGACTATAGAACACTTCCAAATGGTATCCCACTTAGGTTGGTATGCATGCACACGCCATGGGCAACCCTCCATCTGGCATCTGGCATCATACACCTGCTGATCTGACTTCGTAACCTTAAAGATTCTACAAAGTGACACTACCCATGCTATCACTGCTTTTTGAACCTCAAACTTATTCTTGTAAATCGCACCTTATCTCACCTTATTCCGATCAGACCACCGACTTATCGAACTGACTTTCACCCCACTCTGCAGGGAAATGCTCTTCATCGTCTTCATCATTACTCAAAGCCTTGTATTCGTGGTTCTCTACCTCCATCGCTTGAACTAACGATTCAATATATTCTCCCTCGTCTGGCACACCCATTGGTACCTGCATATCTGGCATTGGAACATCAACTTCCTTGCCTTGCACACCCTCATGACTCGAACTAATAACCTGCCTCACTATGCATTCTCGGGTTCGGCTGTTCTCTCCAACTTCCTCTAGTTCATCACCAACAAACTCCTCCTGCGTCGTATGGCCGACATTTGATTTCTAAAATGCTTGCGCCAACAACACTAATGGCTAACCTCTCTCAGTCACCAATCTTACATACGAGCTCCAGGACTTTGGCCCCTTCAGTTCTACTAACTCCCAGTACGTGCAATCTCGTCTCCGACACCCTACTCCGTGCAGCTTGAAGTCATGCAATTCACGATCCAGCGAGAACATGTAGTACAACCATCTCATAATCGTGCCCCATGAACGCTCCACGGCACGTTACAGTCCAGCCACGACACTTGGAAAATAATTAAGTTCCACCCCTTGTGCACCCATGTGCAGAACCCCTTCTCCGTAGTGTATTTTAAATTGTACTTGTTCATCCATACCTATCAACCATTTTAGGAATTTTTTAATATGTGCACAACAACATAACACTAACATCTTTCAAATTCTCAACCTATCCATACTTCTAGACCTACGTACCACGACGACGTACTCTACACTACTTCAAACAACTACTGGAACCATACCAACATTAAGTTTTTCAAGTAAATAGTATCTCACATAATTCTTGCAGTTTTTTATATCCATAACTATTGTTACTCTATACAACTAATAAATTACATACCTAAATAATCCTACGCCAACTCATCAATGTAAAAAAAACTATTGCCTGTCTACACACCTAATTACTAACAGAACTAAATAATCTGATCTTTACGTCATATGCAAAATTAACTATTGCTACTCTACAACACTAATTATTTACAACCCTAATTAATCCGGTCTCTATATCGTATATATAAATCCTACAAACCTAATTACATACCAATCTATTTAATCTGGTCACTAAATTGCATTACTAAATTTAAATTTAAATTATTCGTACAAATTTTACCTGCACAGATGACAAATCTTCTTCCTCCTCCCCCTCTTTTTCTTCCTCTCCTCCTCCTCCTCCTCTCCTCTCCCCTCTTTTTTGTCCGATGGCTCTCCTCTCTTTTTTCTCCGGTGGCTCGGTGATTTTTTTTGCCTCGGTTGAATGAGAGGCCAAAAGCCAGGGAGGCACTTTTTACTCTCTCTATCGCCAGTTGGACTGGCGACAGAGAGCGAGACCGTTGGCGACAGCTCTCTGTCACCAATCCAACTAGCGACAGAGACTTAATTGTTGTTTCATCTGGCGACTGATCTCAGTCGCTAGTTCAAATAGCGACAGCTCGGTATTTTTGCAAAAAAAAATGGTATATTATTTATGTAAATTTTCATTAAAAAATATCACATAAATGAACTTGAAATAATCTTTTATCACTTTGGGTACACTTGTATACTAATTATAAGATACTCCAATACAAAACACATAATTTTTTAGCATATTTTGCAAATACCTTCATATACGCACATAAAAAGAAGTATGTCTAAAAAAAATATAAGAGGGGTGCTTCAATGCTTTTTTTTACAGTTGCACAAATATTAAAGCATGAATGAAGGGTAGATTGAGATTACTTACCCCTTCGCTTGCTTCAAGATTTGTGCAACTTGTATTAGAAGGGAAAGCATTGGAGCACTACTCAAAATATAAATACTACATCTAAAAAAATGAAAATACCACCTATCTAGTCTTATATACTCGTACACTACACGTACATATCCCCATTGCACGGGATACTCCCTACGTTGTGAGTTAGGTACAGGGAGTAGCTACTCCCAGGAGTAGAAAAGAGACTTAACACACACACATGAAAAATATTGTCTACTCCTGGGTGTAGTTATTCTCACATTTGATATACCACCTAAACGAATTTGACACAATTTTTTATCACTTTAGGTATACTCATATACTAATTATAAGATACTCCAATATGGTACACATGAAAAAATTGCAAGGGAGACTATGATTTTTAATTGTCGGCGTTTCGAGCGCCGGCAAGTAAATTTGTAAGTCTAAGGGGCTGCGCGTTCCCGCTCCCTGAATGGTTAGACCCTGGAGTCCAAGATGTATACTGGTTCGGGCCGAAGGTCACTACTCCAGTTCGTGCGTTGGTGTTGTATTCACTGGGGTGCGGATGACTGCACCGAGTTTTTTTACAAGCGAGGTTCCGATGTCCGAGTGCCTTGGTCGGCAAGGACGACCGGATGCCTCCGCGAGGTTCCGGTGTCCGAGTGCCTTGGTCGGCAAGGACGACCGGATGCCTCCGCGAGGTTCCGATGCCCGAGTGCCTTGGTCGGCAAGGACGACCGGATGCCTCCGCGAGGTTCCGTTGTCCGAGTGCCTTGGTCGGCAAGGACGAACGGATGCCTCCGCGAGGTTCCGATGCCCGAGTGCCTTGGTCGGCAAGGACGACCGGATGCCTCCGCGAGGTTCCGTTGTCCGAGTGCCTTGGTCGGCAGGACGACCGGATGCCTCCGCGAGGTTCCGCTGTCCGAGTGCCTTGGTCGGCAAGGACGACCGGATGCCTCCGCGAGGTTCCGTTGTCCGAGTGCCTTGGTCGGCAAGGACGACCGGATGCCTCCGCGAGGTTCCGTTGTCCGAGTGCCTTGGTCGGCAAGGACGGCCGGATGCCTCCGCGAGGTTCCGGTGTCCGAGTGCCTTGGTCGGCAGGACGGCCGGATGCCTCCGCGAGGTTCCGATGCCGAGTGCCTTGGTCGGCAAGGACGGACGGATGCCTCCGCGAGGTTCCGTTGTCCGAGTGCCTTGGTCGGCAAGGACGACCGGATGCCTCCGCGAGGTTCCGATGCCCGAGTGCCTTGGTCGGCAAGGACGACCGGATGCCTCCGCGAGGTTCCGTTGTCCGAGTGCCTTGGTTGGCAAGGACGACCGGATGCCTCCGCGAGGTTCCGTTGTCCGAGTGCCTTGGTCGGCAAGGACGACCGGATGCCTCCGCGAGGTTCCGGTGTCCGAGTGCCTTGGTCGGCAGGACGGCCGGATGCCTCCGCGAGGTTCGGTGTCCGAGTGCTCGCTTAACGTCGTGGCCGGACGCGGGTATCCATCCCGAGTCCCCGTCCGCGAGGGAAGTGCGAGAGGAGTAGCTGCCGTCTATCCCACAAGTTTACCCCATCCGCAGTGTGGGACACGGAGGGGTGAGCGACGCGCGTTTACTGCGTTGGTTTGAACGCCGTGCTCTTGGAGCTAGTAACGGTAGTCCGAGTGGGTCTGGGAGGTCCCGCCAAGGGGACCCTTCCGAGCGGACGGTCCTAGAGTAGGGTGTCCTCGCCTGTGTGGGCGACCATAAGAAACCTTTCTTTACTCAATCCGTATGGACCACGGGTCGTCCACCACCCAGAGCACGGTGGCCGCCGCCATCGATGAGCTCAGGGAGAGTGTGAAGTATGATCTCTGACGCGAGTAGAGGTGATCGGGTCGTCACCGACCCAACCGGGACCCAGTGGGGCTCACCTTGTACTTGCCCTCGCTCAAGTTTGTTTGGGCGGCCTCACGCCCATCCGGTGGGTTAGGCCTTTTGAACCCACTTTAATTTGGGCCTGGCGCAAGCCACAAAGCTTTGCCATCTTGGGACCGCATGGCCCAATGGGCCTCTCGCGCGCCCGAACAACCGTCCCGCCAAAAGGCGAGACCAAGAGGTAACGGACACGCTGTTCGGGCGGCGTCTTTATGACTCTGCAACTTTGACGCGACAGATTAAATGCGAGTGGAATTGGAAATCGGGAGTTACCGGCCGACGTGATGAGCGAGGGCGGACGCGACGATTCGCTCGAGGAGGCGTCCGTTCGGTGGCGTCCTTCGCCTCCTATAAGCACGTTGTCGGGTAGCCACGCTTTCCGCCTTCTTCGTCTCCCGCCCCTAAAGCAAGAAAACGCGAGAGCCGAGAAGGAAACCTCGGCCCTCTTCTTCTCACCTTCCGCCGCTTCCCGCGAAGATGTCGTGGGCGAGTGCTCCGACAGGAGAGTCGCGCTCGGCCTAGTGAAGAAGGGCTTCCCCGGCGCAGGCACCTCTGGCCGAGAGTGCCGCCGGGGTCGTTATCCGCGCCGCAGAGCGACGAGGTTGTGGTCCCGCCTCGTTTTTGAGCGCGGCCGGCTGCCGCTCCACCCTTTCGTCCGGGGCTTCTTTTCCATTACAAGGTGGAGGTGCACCACCTCAACCCTAACGGGTCCTTCACATCGCCATTTTCATTACCCCATGCGAGGCCTTCTTAGGGATTGAGCGCATCGGCGCTGTGCGCACTTCTTCCAGCGAGGCTTTGGAAAGACAGCCGCGTCGACGCGACGGCGCCCATGGGCGGCCTCGCCTCCGGCTTGAACGGGCGGAGCTCGAGTACTGGACATCAAGCTGCCGTCCTCTAACAAGGGATGGCGCCCAATGGATCTATGTCGGAACGTTGAAAACAAATACCGAGCTTTTCTCGGCGAGCTCCTCGCCGCAGATGGAGCAATGGACCGGGGCGCCGAGAAGAGGAAAAGAACAAGGTGGCCACGATCGTGGAGGAGATCGTGGCTCGAGGAGCGAGGGGCCGGGGATGTTGTCGCACGCCTTCATGAGGATGCGCGTGCGACCCCTCGCGCTCGAGCCGCACCCCATGTTCAAGATGAGGGCCATCCGACCGGGCAAGGATGGAGGTGGCCGAGTTGGCCGCGTCCGAGGTGGAGGCCCGGGTGGCGGCAGTTATCGGAGGAAGCGCCACGGTGGCCGCGGGCGGCCACCCGGGGCCTTTCTCGTCGGCTCATTCCCCAAATCTGGTGAGTTTGTGGGATTTTTCTTTCTGCTTCTTTCTTCTTCGCTCTTAGCGTCTGACCTGATCGGTCGTTTTTGTATCCTCTAGGGGCTCGCAGGCATGTCCTCCCGGGCACCGCTCCCGGGGGAGAAAGAAGCGAGGGCGGCCTCTCGGGCGAAGACCGCCGAGGCCGATTCCATAAAGCGAGTAAGGAGGAGAGGAGGAAGAAGAAGCGAAAGGCCGCGGCAAGGCACGCGTGCGGCGACGTGTCGGAGTCCACCGCGGTGGGGCGACTTCTGCGATAGTGGGGAGCTTCCCGACTACGGCGCATTCCTTCCGACCCTCCGGTGAGTGGTGGCTCGAGAGTTGGCCCGACACAGGCCCGCGGCGCATGGTCCCTCAGCGAAGGGCGTCTGCGTCGCGCTTGTCGACGGCCCCCGTGGTGGTAGCCGGAAGCGGCCACCGACCGCCCTTGGTGGGGCCGACGAAGAGAGCGCGCGTGCGCGCGACGCCGCTCCTTCCGCAAGTATTTCTTCCCTTCTGCTGGAACATTTTTGTAGCAAAGCCGCTCGGCGACTTTTAAATATCGTGGCGTCGCGGCGCCTACACGGGCGTGGCGGTGGGGCGTGCCGACCACTTCTCAAGTGGCGGTCACGGCGGCTCAGTGGTACCGTCAGTCGGCGCCTATGGAGCACGCGATCAGGACGCGCCTCCTTTGAGGAGGAGAGATCGAGGCCGGCGAAGAGCTCCCGCCGCCCGCCCGCCGCCGCCGACGCGAGGGTCTTCGCAGGAGGGACGGCGACGCCGCCAGCCATTGCGCCCGACCGAAGGGCGTGGCGGAAGAGGTGGAGCGACCGCCGACTCCACCAGCCGGTGCCGGTCGAGATAGTCTTTGCCGGAGGGTCGGCGGTAGCGCTGGCGTCGCCGGCCGGCCGGCGGCGCCGATGCGAGGCGTCAGACCCCGCCCCAAGGGGCTCCCGAGGCCGACTTCATCGCCTCGCCATGGCGCCTGGTCGGGCGCCGTTCCTCCGAGCGGCAGTGAAGGTCTCGCTGCCGGATGTGGCCCGTGGGCGGGATCCATGGACCCGCCGAGAGCGAGAGTGGGTCGCCTTCTGCAGGCGCCACGATATGAGGAGGAGATAGGGTCGATCCATAAGGGTCGACCCTAGCCTTAGAGTCTTCAGCCAGGCGCCTGGAGGTGATGGTCGGGATTCAACCCGTAAGTTTGGTAAGGTGAGCGAAGGAGTCGTGACTTTGTAACTCTCGATATGTACGCGGTTGTGAAATGTCCGTGTTGTGCAAACATTTGCGGGCCCGTTGAAGCGCGCGGCCGGGCTCCTTCGTCTTCGGATGCTCGTGAGCGGCGCGATGGAAGAAAGTGGTCATTGCGGCTTGAGTTTCGTCTTGCCCAAGAGGCTTTGAACATTGGGCGGACGGAGGCGAAAAACTCCGCCTAGGTGGAGGAGGCCTCAAAGGCCCTTACGACGCGCCTTGGGCCGAGGCCTTGAGGGCAAGGGTGGTGGAGCTTGAATCCTCCTGGCGAGGTCACCGAGGCCAAGGACGCCGCCGTCACCGCCGAGGTGGCACAGCGTAAGCGACCCATCTGCGGTCGGGCGGGATCGTGGCCGGGAGGGCCGAACAAGCTCGGTCCGGCAGAGACTGCTCGGAAGGAGCGGCTTCCTTGAGGACGTCCTACGAGAGTCTCGGAGGGAAGTCGGCGGCTGATCGACTCTGCGGATCGTAAGTATCTCAACTCCTCCATTGATTTCTTTGGTTGGGGTAACCGTGGGAGACTCATCCGGAGACGCCAAAACTCGCAGAGGTGCGAAAAAACTGGCGTCGCCATGGAGGCTCGAGACGCGGCGGAGACCGCGACGTGGCGATCGCGCCGGGGGACGAGGCTCGCGCGCCGAGGGTCTCCGAGGATGGTAGGGCCGAGATGGGCGCCGAATCGAAGCCCCGGAGGGCGGCCAGAGGTTCGCGCCAAGTCTTGGGCACGGGCAGCCCGAGCGCACTTGCTCGCTGGCCCGAGTGCCGGGCTTGTGGAGGCGGCGTGATTGCGGGCGCAAGATCGAGCGGGAACCGTCCGACCGGTCAACACCGTCTCGCACTATGACGGTGATCGACCTCGCGATGGTGAGAAGCGGCATCGCCGGAACCGGACCGACGACGAGGTCGGCGGTGTTCGAGCTCCGTGTCGAGCCGCATGCTCGAGATCGCCACCACGCCCCGCCGAGGTCGCCTTCCAAGATGCCAGTCCTCCTCCTCCGTGCGGGCCGCCACCGTGAAGAAGAGGAAGAAAAGAAGTTAGCCCCCCCTTTTTTTCTTTTTTTCTTTTCTTGCAAAGACTGCTGTAAACGATCGTAAGTAATTGTAAGCTCCGGTTTGCCTCTTTGCTCTCCTTTGCGTTTGGGTTTGACCGACCATAGCCTCAAGGACCACGGGGTCGCTTATCGCGAGGTCGGGTCAATTTGAGAGGGCAGAAGAGGATAGGAGTCTTGTTTATGCGGTAGTTACGCGCACTCATGGGGGTTCGGAGTGTTCCCGATCGGCCAAGGGTTTTTCCACTCGGGCACTTCCTTCTTCCGCAAAGTGCTACTTAGCAACCATAGCCGCTCGGGCGTAGGCCGTAGCGCTCGGGTCGAGAGGGTTACCGCCGGGATAGACTCGTGACTAGTCGGGTCACCGACCCACATGAGTACGTGAGTTAGCCGAGTTCGTGTGGGGAAGATTGTTCCCAATCGACTGGAAGGTCATCCCACTCGGTGCTTCCTTCTTCCGCGGAGTGCTTTGGGCAACCATAGCCGCCGGGCGAGGCCGTAGCACTCGGGTCGAGAGGGTTACCGCCGGGATAGACCTCGTGGTGGTGGGTCACCGACCCACATGACACACCATCCGAGCGCCCAACGGGCGCCACGGCAGCCCCGAGTCGCCACGCATGGCGACGGTGCTCGGTTGGGAGAAAGGTAAAGACTTATACCAGGAAAAAAGAAAAGAGCTTAGGGATAGAATCGCCTTAACTTTTCAATGTTCCAGGCATTAGGGAGGATGCGACCATCGGCGTCCTTGAGTCGAAAGGTGCCAGGTCGGAGAACTTCCACGACGGTGAAAGGACCCTCCTGTGGGGCGCGGCCAGTGCTTATCTTTGGTTGTCTGGAACCGACGCAGAACCAAGTCGCCATCGCTGAAGGATCGTCCTCGAACTTGGCGGCTGTGGTAGCGGCGCAGGGCTTGTTGATATCTCGCCGACCGCAGGACGGCCACATCGCGCGCCTCGTCGAGCTGGTCGATGGCGTCTTGTTGCGAGGCGAGCCCCGAGCCTCATCGAAGGCTTGCAATCTCGGGAGCCGTATTCCGTGTCGATGGGCAAAATGGCTTGTGGGGCCAACACCATAAAGAAGGTGTGAACCCGGCCGCCGGTCGGCGTGGTCCGGCAGACTCAGAGGACGGAGGGCGGCTCGGCTACCAGCAGGCCGCGAAATGCTTGAGCCGATCGAAGATCCGCGGCTTGAGTCCTTGAAGGATCATGCCGTTAGTGCGCTCGACCTGGCCGTTAGTCCGCGGATGGGCTACTGCTGCCCAATCGACACGGATGTTGAAGTCGTCATAGAACTCGAGAAATTCCTTCCCCGTGAATCGTGTTCGTTGTCGGTGATGATGGAGTTTGGGACCCCAAACCTAAAAGCGATGTCGCTGGAAGAAGATGGCCGCTTGTACCGACGCGTGGACGCCACGGCCGCTTGGCCTCTATCCACTTGGTGAACTTATCTACCGCGACGGCGGTGGGTGAAGCCCCGGCGCTTTCTGAAAGGTTCGACCAAATCGAGTCCCTGCACGGCAAAAGGCCACGTGATGGGATCGCCAGAAGCTTGGGTGGCGGATGCGTCTGCCGAGCAAAGAATCGCATCCTTCGCAGCGCACGATATGCTCGGCGTCGGCCCGATGATTGGCGCCAAGAGAAACCTTGTCGAAAGGCCTTTCCCACAAGAGATCGGGTCTTTGCGTGGTGACCGCAGACTCTGTATGTCGTCGTCCAGCCTATTTTCCTTGGTCGGTCAAGATACATTTTTGGAGGACCGGAGGGACTCCTTTTGTAGATGCAGGCCGTCGGGGCGAAAAGATTTTGCCCGCCGGGCGAGGCGCCGGCCTCGGCCCGGTCGGGGGAAGTGACCCGTCCGTCAAACGGTCGATGTAGGGCCTCCTCCAGTCGGACTCAAGTGCTAGCACACCGCGGGTAGATCCGGCCAAGTCTACGCCCGACCGCGCGTCGGTCGGGGTGACCGTGCTGGATTGGTCGGGTGGCCGCCACCACGAGTCCACCGACGATGGGCGCAGAGGTCGGAGAGCGAAGATCCCGGGCGGGACGGGCTCTGCTGGAGGCAAGGTTGGCGGTGATCGGCCTGCGCCATTGTAGCGTCGGTAGCTATGGTGAAGCTCGAAACCCTTGAACTGGCTCCTCGAGCCGCGTACTTCTCGACGAGACGCGGCCATGCGGGCGTCTCGGGGCCCGCGACCTTCATGACTTGGTCGACGACAAGCTTGGAGTCCCCGTGGGCGAGCCGGGCGGGCACCGAGGTCGGCGGCGATCGGAGACCGCTTGGCGAGCCTCGTACTCAAGCCTTCGTTGTTGGTCGCGTCAAAGAGCAACCTAATGGCGTATTGAAGCTGCTCCGAGCGGGAGATGATGGCGACTCCGCGCGCGCCATTCTTGGTGTAAGACCCGTCAAGTACATTGTCGATGACGGGGTCTTCGACCACCGTGGTGCACAGGCTTCGTCCACTCGGCGACGAAATCGCCGAGCTCGCGACTTGATCGCCCGTCAGGGGCGTATATTATGCCATGGCCGCTAAGCTCGGCGCCCATTTGGCTATCCTTCACGAGGCATCGCGATTGTGGATGATCTCGCCTGAGTGGGGACGTGGTCACCACGGTGATGGCGTCTTGATCGAGTAGTGAACGAGTTTCCTCTTTGCGATGAGCACGCGTGAGTAACTACGCACTGCGGGTACCGAGTCTTGGACTCGGAAAGTACCTCATCGATGAAGTAGACCGGCCGTTGTACCTTGAGCTCACGGCCTTCTTCCGCTCGCTCCACCACGAGGGCGCTGGGCGACGACTTAGGTAGCGGCGGCGATAGAGAAGCGGCCAGTTCACACAGTGGTGGGGCGATCGGGATCGAGGCGAGGACAGAAGGCCTTCAAGCGGGTGAGGGCCTCCGAGCCTCGTGTGTCAAGCAGGCGGTCGGATTTCTTGAGCGGCTTTGTAGAAGCGGCATTCCGCGTCGCCGAGGCGAGACAAGCGGCTCAAAGCCGCGAGCACCGGTCACCCTCTGGACCCCTTTGAGGTTCTTGGCCGGGCCCATCCTTGCGATCGCCGAGATCTTCTCTGATTGGCCTCGATGCCTCGCTCGGAGGCGATGAAGCCTAAGAGCTTTCCTTTAGGGACCCCGAGGCGCACTTCTGCAGGTTGAGCTTTATGCGAAACCGCCGAAGGTTCGCGAAAGTCTCTTCTAGGTCGGGCGATAAGGTCGCCACCTTCCCGGTCTTCTGACAATATCGCCGACATCGCCTCAACGTTGCGGCCGATCGGTCATTGAAGCACGCTTGCATACATCATTGGTATGTGGCGCCGCGTTCTTCGTGCCGAAGGGCATTGTGACATAGCGAGCGAGCCGAGCGGGTGATGAAGGAAGTCGCGAATGGTCGGACTCCTTTAGCGCAATCTGGTGGTAGCCCGAGTAGGCATCCAGAAAGGAAAGAGACTACGCACCCGGTGGAGTCGATGACTTGGTCGATCTTGAGGTAAGGAATGGGTCCTTGGGACATGCTTTGTTGAGACTCGTATAGTCAACACACATTCTCCATTGCCGTTCTTCTTTTTACAAGTCTGAGGTTGGCTAGCCACTCGGGGTGGCGCACCTCTTTACAAACCACACGCCGCCAAGAGTTTGGCGATCTCCTCCCCTATAACCTGCGCCTTTCCTCGTCCGGCGGCGCAGCGGGCGGCGACCGCTTTGAGCACCGGTCGGACGCTCAGGAGTGCTCGGCGACCTCCTTTGGAATGCCGGCATGTCGGAGGACCTCCATGCGAAGACATCTTTGTTAGTCGCGGAGGAAGTCGGCGAGCGCGCTTTCCTATTGGCGGGGCGTGGCTCGACCAAGACGAGTCTTGGTCGGATCACGAGGATCGGCCGTGACCTCCTCGTGTCCTCGGCGGTTGAAGGATCCGCCCCTGATTCTTCGGATTCGAGGGCCGGACTCGGCTTCCCTCCCGAGCTTGTTGAGTTCCGCAGAGGCAACGCAGCGCCGAGGCGAAGCTCGCGCACCGCCGCTCGCGATTGAAGGCAGTGGAAAGAGCGATGCCGCGGTAATGACTCCATGCGGTCCGGGCATCTTGACTGAGGCGTGGCGGGGATCGCCATGAACTTGGCGTAGCATGGCCTCCCGAGGATGGCGTGGTAGGCGCCGGAAATCCACGACCTCGAAGGTGAGGTCTCGGTGCGGAAGTTTCGGCTCCCGAAGGTGTGGGCGGTCGACCGCCGAGCGGATGGGCTTCTTGGCGGGATAGCGCCATGGAAAGGTGCCTTGCTTGGCGGAGGCTTGAGCGGGACCCCATAGCGTCGAGCGTCTCAGCGTGAGGATGTTAAGGCGCCGCTTCGTCCATCGACACCTTCGTGGAGGCGCCGTTCGACGACGGTCGACCACTGCCGGTACCTCCCCGTGTGGGGCGATCGGGGTGATCGGTCCGATCAAAGGTGATCGAACTCCGACCACCGAAGATATTGGGGGCGCCACGCGACGGTGTGGACCTCGCGTGAGCTTGAGCTTGAGCCGGCGCTTGTCGGCGTAGCAAGTGCGATCCTCCGAAGATCATGAGGCGGCCGTCGGGCTCGGGAACTCGTCGTCGCCTTCTTCTCCGCCGTTCGCGGGCGCGCGGGCTTTTCCTTTGCTTCGGCGTGGTGGGGGCGCTAGAAAGATAGCGCCTCAGACTTCGATCCTTGTACTTGTGCTTGCGGAGAACCCATGGTTGGGCATGGGCGTCCATCAATTTCGAAGTGGTGGCGCGACGGCGGGCGCGCTGGCTTTGCTTGGCGGTCGGCCGTGGCGTACTGGGTCTCACAGATCTGCTTCCGTGCCGCTTTACGTTTGTCGGCGGTCGGAAGGAGACCCAGTTTGGGCGCCGGGCTCGCTGGGCCTTTCCTCCGCCGAAAATAGCCCTCGGCCTCCTCGCCGGAGGCGTGGTTGATGGCGATGTCGAGGAGCTCCTTAGTGGTCTGGGCTTGAGGCGCCCGGCTTGCACCAAGGCCTTGCGGAGGTGCCGTAGATGAAAGCTCCCACGACATCGGCGTCGGAGATGTCGGGAGCTGCAGTTCTGTGGCGGGAAAACCTCGGATGTAGTCGGAGAGTCTCCCATTTGCCGCTTGCGACCTTCGAGTCCCAGGAGTTACGGGGCGCTTATAAGTGCCACGGAGTTACCGACGAAGAGATTCTTCAAGCTAGCCCGTTCACGGCGTTTTGGAGCGGTACTCGAGCCGCTCGAGCCGAGTCCGCGAGGTAGATGGGGAGTCTTGGATGATGAAGAGATCATCCGTCGCCTCTCCCGACCGACGCGAGCCGGTAATCTTGAGCGGACACACAGGTTGGTGGCCGGTGTACTTAGCAATGTTGGTAGCGCCGGAATCGAGCGGAAATCCGCTGGCGGATCCCGCCAGCAAAAAGCCCGTGGTCGGGACCATCGGGGCTCGAAATGCGATAGTGGCGCTCACCATCCGCAACACGTGAGTGGCGCGTCCTCCGCCATCTTTCTTCGCGCCTCGAGGTGGCGCGGATGTCAGGCATTACCGAGGCGCCGCGCACCGGGTGCGTGAACTGGGGTGGTTCATGGTGGGAGTGCGGTCTTGGCGCACCGGTAACTCCAGCCTGATGTCAGAGGCGATGGCGGAAGTAAGCGCCCGGTGTGGTAGGGCCGGAGGCACTGCATGTCTTT